>JAEVFN010000004.1:1043226-1365998 GCA_030449075.1 Murraya paniculata | reverse complement strand
TTAGAGATTAGCAGCCATTGGATGATTCAAATGAAAGGCCCGAAGAAAACAAATAAGAATCAACCTAGAAATGTTGATAAGTAATGACATGTGGTTAATTACCAACAAAAACAAGTGCTGAGAACTTGAATACAGACAAAAACAGTTACTAATATCTAACGGAAATCAAACTAAGAGAATGAATGACGATGATTCAAATCTAAAAAGAATTTTCCTACTAATCTTTTATCTCTCAATCAATAAATAGAAGACAAAAGATTGAAAAATGATCTTGTGCCAGATTCTAGAACTAAGTCAAGAGAAATTTCAGCTTTAATAAACTCTTAACCTCTAAACACTAACTTAAGTGTTGGAGTGTTTTTTGCAAACGCATGCTCGAGAAAGTTTCTGATAACACTTGACGCAGTGCGAGAGTAACACTAGACATCGTTTTAGCATACCTCTTGAATACATGAGAGAAAATAATTTTTAAAGAGAGAGAACATCAAATTAGCAACAAAGACGAACCCAAAAGGAATTAACATGAAATATTATCAATGAAAAGTAATAAATGTATCAAAATTATCATAATAGCTTTGAATAACAAACTTATTTATATTAGAAGCTATTAAATCTTAATCTTTATAAACTACGAGAAGTAATCTAAAATCCTACCTAAAATAAAATTATAAATATTACTCAAATAAATTTACTAAAATAAGATAAATTCTAACAAAATACAAAAGATTAATTAGATTCAAATACCATAGTTTATAATAAATGTTACCCTGCTTCCTATATCAAATTGCCTGGAGATGAGATCAAGCCTCACTCACATCAAGGTCAGAGATAGTTGCAAAATTGTTAATAATTTTTTAAAAAAAATTGTTCGAAACAGTAATATAATATGACAAACCACCAATAATAGCAGCAGTAACAAAAATTAGAACATAAATGGTACGCATTTGCTCCACGACCGGTTCTTATTTTCCTTCCACACCACGCCACGCCTTGGGGACTTGTGGTGGTGTTGCTCAAAACTCAAACGTTGTTGCAGCTGGAGTAAGGTGCATTCTGAGAAATCAGGATACGTGGGTACCACGAGGGAGCAAGCAATTCTATATATATGAACGAACCACTCAGAAAGTCCGAGCAACAGAATTTAGTTACTGGAAGGCTAGCACATTTCCAGTGTTCACTGAATCAGAGAGGAATTACGGCAGCTCTATTAACTGCTGGTACTCCGTTGAAATGATAGCTGTATCACATCCAAAGGGCAACCGATCTAAATCGCTCCCATTTTTAATTTACACTGCCCTTCAACCGATTAACTATAATTTACATCTCCTGGGAAGTGACTTCACTAATGAAGCTCCTTACAATGACTGAAAGTTGTACGAGAATTAATATCTTTCTTTTTCTTTTTTATTTTTTGTAGATGATAAATTGCCATTGAAAAAGACGGTGTGCCAGAAGCAACTGGGAAAAGAGTGCACAGTGAGCTCGCTAGGAAATTTGCAAAAATTTTCTGGGGATTGGGCTTTTCTATTCTGAAATTATCTGCCTGAGATCCTCTTCTGACCTGGCCCCGCTCCTCACCTAGACAAAACCCAGATTAAAGCTTCCCGTTGAAGATTGGTGTAAAGGTGAATCGATCTTTTGACCTCTTACTTCTATTGGAAGGGCCGAACCAATTATGCTAGACTGCATACAAAATGTAAGACTGCTTGCAAGAATCTTGTTTACCGTAAAGCACAACAACAAAGTTGCCTCTTGAACGCACACAAGCAAATATAACCATAATGCATGTATATCCCTCTGTCTCAGATAAATGAATATATGTGGTTGTTTTTGTACAAACAAGGAAAAGTTGAAAGAAAAACTAAACTATAGGGAAGAGAGTGTGTAATGACGTTGTAGACATCAATACCCAGTTTGTTGAGGCAGCTGCCTTGGTTCAAGGCTTCCATGGCGCTGGGGGTGGAGGGCTTTGTGGGTAGAGCGGTGGAATTGCTGAAAACATGGTATTCTTGTCAATGCCAATGCCACCGCTGCTTGTCAATGATGCAAGTGCAGCAACCAGTCCTGCGTTCCCTGCTAAAGTCGGCTCCGTGTAGTTGTAATTGGTTCTTGCGTCACGGAATTGGTCAAACCGATCAGGCCCTGCAACCATAGCTCCTGTAATGTTGTGAGGGTTAGGTTTCGGGTTGTAAAACCATTTCCATCCTCCTTGGCATGAGTACTTTTTGCCATCACTGGGTATTGAGGCACCGCGGTGATGCACATGTCTAGGGAACTTCTTGCCATATCCCACCACATAGCTCATTTTCATGGGGTTCTTCCCAAGAATGTAGCCAATCTGTGCAGTGAATACAAGCCAAACATGATTTTTTCAAGAATTAATTTAATTGTCACTATATAAGCAAATTCTGTGAATGAATTTGATTTCGAGTTAGTGGTATCCATTTGATTCTGCCCTACTAGCTTGTGAATATAACAACCTTGTAAGGCAAGAAGTCCCCACAAATCCCACTGAGAAAATTGAAATATTGGTTGCTCTTCCCAAAATGTGTAATTCTTAAGCCAAATATAAGTACAGAGAAGAGGATACCTGGGATGTTGCGAAACTCCGAAGCTTAGCTAATGTAATGAAGTTGGGACCACAAGTGAACCCTGGAACATTAGTGGCATTCAAGTAATCAACATAGAGTGATGCTAAGAAGGCTGCGTTAGCCACATACTGCAGAGGTTGTTGTCTTCCTTGGTTCAATTGGACCATTCCCCCTAAAGCAATTCAATAAAATACCTTATAATCAGTCATAATTATATAATCAACTATGTTTCAGGATTTTGAACGCATGTATACCTCTGGTCCAGTTGAAGACATGAAATTGTTGAAGATAAGAACACATAGTTAGACCAGTTGTGTTGTGATACATCCGGAGCATATCCTCGTAAGGGTAACCTGGACTCAGAAAAATCCTGAATCTCGTCAACAAGAGCATGGCTGCCGGTAACTTGTTGTCCCAGCTGAGCACACTCTTTTCAGGAATCCCATAAAATGCCTTGGAATTCTTAGGTATGCCTCGATGTGTTGCCAATGAAAGATAAGAAACGTTCCCTGTGGCATAATACAACCAGGCAGCACCCCACATATATTCATCATAGTATCCACTGGAGTTGTAATATGGTTCAATGAAAGGATTCCCACGACAATATGGTCTTCTTCTGCCACCGTCCCTTGCGAAATCAAAAACTGCTTTTGCACCTTTGACGAGCTTTCTGGAGTAAGTAGTGTCGTCTTTAAATACTATTGAGGCTGCTGCTAGTGCTGCTGCCATTTCACCAGCAAGATCAGGCCCTGCATTTATGGTTTGAACTGGTCTAGGATAATCCATATCTTCTGGCCGCTGCCAACAGTTATGGTCATTTGGTTCTGAAGTACCATTTTGAGACCCACCAACCTACAAATTGTACACAAAAACTTTTACTTTTGCCTATATGTACATATACAAAGAAAAGAAGGAAATGATTTGATGAGAAATTGTATACGTGGCACAATTATTTAACATCTCGGAAAATAATAGTTTGACCAATCAATATTATACGGTAGTATCGCTCATCAAAACGTGAGCAACGTCTGCGCACCTGAGCATAGATTTTGTCGATCTTGGTGGCAGAGGAATTGAAGGTGAGAAGCAAATAATCAGTGCCCCATTTGATGAGGTCTCGCATATGGTCGTATTCACCAATGGATTTATATTTGTGATTGTATTCAATGAGACTCCAACTGAGCATAGTCATAGCAAACGACATTGGAAAATGGAATTTTGTGTTGTCTCCAGCATCATAATATCCTCCAACTAAACCTCCCTTTACATCTGTTGTTGAGTTACCATCACTTAATCCTGAATTTCCTCTCCATGGAATCCCATTGTTCTTTGGCAATTTCCCAGCTGCAACCAACCAGCAATATTTTGATTATTTATTTATTTATTTATGGCCATATTTCATCAACATAAACGCATGGAATTGTACTTCAAATATAACCAAAGGTCTATAACAATTAATTTTTAAAAATAAAAATGTGAACTGAATTGTTTTCGACCGAATGAAAAATACAAACGTATACTATCCTTATCACTTTGCATACATAACTGTGGGGGGTTTTTAATTCAGCCAAGCATTAAAAATTTAAAATTAAAAGGAGATGCATAACTAGATTTCTCACAAGAAACAAAAGGAATTATTTTAATGTATCACTTTTCCATCCATTAGAAGATTCAAGAGAATATTGACAAAATAATTATTTTGTCCCGGACGTCCAAAAAAAAAAAAAATTCAATCCTAGTTAAATCACCAAAAAAAAAAAAGATTTAATTTTGTAACTGTGGGTACCAATACAAAATTAGTTATATAAACTCATCAAACCTATTAGTTTAACGATATAAAATCACAAAAAATAAATAATCTAGCTAATTTATAGCTCATTTATAATATAATCTAAGAACTCATACTCATATAATTCATTCTGAAAATTTTATTTTCAATAACAATAACAAATCTTTAAAAATAATAAATCACCAATAAAAACAGTCAGTAGTTATCCAAAACACATTCAAAATAACCATAAAACTAATTATAAAAGTTAATTTAGTGTATTTTTAATGAAATAAAATACAAATTCTTCCTTTCCTTTGCCTTTTTCTTTTTCTTAGGTCTGGCCTTTATCCAGCATTGCCAATCTGGCAGCCACACAAGCCTTGGTGGGCCCCCCCAATGTTTATGACGTGACCTTATCGAAGCTCTTAAAATGGGCTAGCCGTCCTCTGTAGTAGTGGATAAGTTTAATTTTTGATGTTTTACGACCAATTTTATGAAGAGAAATCCTTAAAATGACCTACCCAAATCCAAACTGGGCCAAACTTGAGGGGCATGATTGAAAGAAAATATATTAGTCAATCCACATGTCCAGTGAGTTTTCGATATGTAATAGATCCATTGACAAATTCCAAACTAATTGACGGTATCTGAAGACGTGGTGGCACGTCTCGCCTTCCATATTTATGATTCATAAATTCAAGTGTAAGCGTCGCAACTGATTTTATCATTTATTGAATTCCTTTTTAAAAGAAATCTTTAATATTTCTGGTATAATTGTCAATTCTAAAAAGGACGAGTTTTACGGTCGATATGGAATTTTGAAGCAGGATAAAACCAGTAGGAAGAGGCCAAAGGGACCCCACACGGAATTCAGCCACGTAAATCAAGCACTTAAAGGCTGTTTGATCATTTCCCGTTTTGAAAGAACAAAAACGATTTAAAAAAAAAAAAAGATAAAGAAAAACTGGTTTGTTATTATATTTTACGAGAAGAAATTAACAGAAATTAACAATGACAATTTCATTCTTAGCAAAGGGAAGAGGAAAAAAAAAAGAAAAAGAAAAAGAAAGCACTCTGCAGTTTTTTTGGCCTCGTCTCGCACTACTTTTAGCTTGAGGTGTTTCAAAATTCTAAGACACGGAAATCATGATTTTTGCTTTCAGAAAGGGATCATAATTAATCAAACATGCGTGGTACAGCAAGGGGGGAGGATCGAAGAATTAGGGAAGGACGTTGACTTACATTTCTGGGCATTGAAGAAGAGGAGAGCCTTGTGGAGGGCAAGAGTGTAATTATCGGGAGAGGGAGGAGCTGACTTGTGCTTAGGCAACGACTTGGCGATGATTACGGGGAGTCCGATCACCAGAAAAGCGATAAGAAATGACGCAACTGTCCATTTCAAGGCCTTGCGGCTGACGACGATGCAACCAAGATCGACGTACTTGTTCTTCTTGTTAGTTTCCTTGGGCCCCAGCAGCCAGCTCTGCTGCGTCTCGTCTAAGTGATGAAACCGTTGCGAGTGCAGCACCGCTCTGTCCCAGTCGTCCGTGCTGCTGCCGCTGCTGTTGTTGTTATTGTTGTTGTTACTCCTGCTGTGACTAATATCAGCAACATCTCCCGCGATCGAGCCGTTGTTAAGGATCTCGAATGATCCTCCCCAGTGATTCCCTCCGTGCATTTTTACAGATATGATTCAAAAGAGAGAGTGTTAACTTGTTTGTTGGTTCGTGTATTTGTAGCTCTAGAGGCATGGAGGAGGGAGGGTTGACTTGATAAAAAATGAAACAGACAGTTGGTTATTTATTTGTTTATTTCTGTATATAGTTTTTTTTTTTCTTTTTCTTCTTTTATGGAATTGCTAAAGCTCTGTTTGTTGGTTTGTGAATGGAGGGTTTGATGGTTTAATTGGTAAAACTGAAAGCTACAACTGATGATGGAGAGAATGCTGAATATGTGGGTAGTTTTGGAATTTCAAGTCAATTACTAGCGAGCACCTATTAGTTTTGTTTTGTTGCGCATGCATTATGGCAACGCGTTCCTCTCTTTTCATTTTTCAACATTTCCCAGTTTCCACGGTAGACTTAGAGAGACGACTCAAAACTTAAAGTATCTAATCATCTCTTGCCCAGAAAAGTGCACCATTGACAACTACTGCAAGTGCTGGCACTGGCATGATGCACTGCTTTTCTCAATTTCCACTTAGAAGATTTGGGAAGTTCAAATATTTAAGTTGCCCATAATTAATAGAACTAATAATCTAAAATTTGATAATAAAAAAGTAAACAAATGTGATTATCCTTTTGTAATTTGAAGTATTACCCTTAATTTTATGATTTGAAGTTATCTAAATCATAAAAAGAATAACCTTTTAGCAAATCTTTTTTATTATTTACACTAAGTTAAGACCTATTCTTTATTATTATGTTTAAAATAATAATCATTTAGAAATCACAAGTGTATATTCATTGATCGAGCTAGTTGAAAATTTCATATCAGAGGCGGATGGGACAACCCTATATAGCCTTCGAAACTTCAAATGGAAGAGTATCATCGATTCATGGAATCAAATCATATGCTACCTACCGTAAATTTATTAACCATACTTTCATTTGTGGCTGTGTTAGTTAAATTCTTCTGCCAAATATATTAAACATAACTTCTATTCTGTGGGTACAATATTTATTAATATGTGCTGCCAAAAGAAACTGCCCGGCAATGACCGAGTCCAAACTCCTAGCTGCACCAAGCTTGTAATTGGAAATATCAGGGGCAGCCCGAATCCCGGGTAGGGCAGGCACCTTATTGCTTGTATAATTTAATTTTAGAGAATGTTTGTGTTCACAATCACATACTCCCAACAAAACCAAACAAATTAATTCATTAATTAAAAGATAATTAAATTAATTAACAGTTTGTTTAACTGCATGCATGGAGAATGAAGGTGTCCACTTGCCACAACTGTCTCCACCTGGCAGCAATACAAAGTCAAAAATTAAACCCCTTATTTGCATTTGGTTGGCATCAAAATTCATATAGATATCATATTGCTATTCATCAAAAGGCTAATCCTGTCATTTAAGGAGTGTCAATTCATCAAAGTCAAATTTGTGAAGCAATTAGGTGTTGTGCATCAATAAAAGATTAAAAGTCAGCTGCTTTAGCAATCTTTTCAATATCATATCGAAGAGTGACGCTACTAATTTATTGATGCCAACCATCAGCTTCTGTCTTCTGAAATTATTCCACAAGAAAGCTTTAGAAAATACTTCCTACAATTGCTTGGCATTTTCCTATTGATCTCATACTGATAGATTTATAAATCTCAATTTGTCGAAGAGATCGCATAATATTGTTAACACATGTTAAGGCACTTAAAGATGATATGTAAGCTTACCTTTTTGACAACCATTCAATTGGAAAAAAAAAAATATATATATATATATATATATATAACATTATGAAAATTCAAGATTTGAGTGCATTTGGAATCATAGTGGGACAGGCGGTGTTGGAGCTGCACAAATAAAGAAGACTGATCCAATGATCTGTTTGCAAAAAGTTAGTTTGTTTAGAAATATATGGTGCGAACAAAGAACTCATTTTATGATTATGGATATATGGCCTGGGTGGGTTCAGGCCCATCCTAATTAACACCTCTTGTCCAATTCATATTTATCAAAATACCGAACCAGTAAATTTGAAGTAATATTAGATACACGCGCTCCTGAAAAAACAAAATTTGAAAAAAAAAAGGTACTAAATACACATACTATTTATACTTTTTTTTGGCTACACGTACTACTAATACTTAATCACTTATATAAAGACCAATTATTTTTACTTACGCCGACCCGATTTGCTTATTCGAGGAAGATAATTAGCATTTTGGAAGGTCTAACTTATTTTAGGTGATTTATATCAATGGAGGAGTTTTTTTTTTTTTTTTCAAATAGTGATGGCCTATTGAAATGGAGCAGTAATTATTTGTTTATAAAGTTGTATACTAATTTTGTATCTCAATAATGTATCAGCAATCAATAATTACTGTATATAAGTTAACAATTAATTTCTTTAAACTACCATTAACGAGATAATTTCATTTTCTGCATGAATAAATGAATAACCTAACATGTATTATTAACTTAAGTCAAAATAGCTCTCCCAACATCTCACAAGTCAATTTGATTATTTCACGAGAGTTTAGTGTAAATGTAGGAAATATGGTTAATAATACAAATTTTAGGGGAGTAAATGCTATTACATCAATTTGAAGATGAAACAAAAAAATACCTTATTTATTATTAAAGTTGGGTAATTGTAATTTAAAATTTATAATATTACAATAGTTTATGAATATTAGTTGTGTGACTTAAATTGATTGCAAAGCTAAAAAAGTACATAAGAGGAAAATTTTTTAAATATTGACAGGGATATTTTGGTAAATCAAGATCTCTACCCATTTTCTTACGAAATAAGGTTAGATTGACGACCGGTAGCAGCAAATCCTCGTCCTGATTTTGCTTGGAGTTTCAGTTAAATTCAAGTACAAAGAGCAAACCGACTAAAAACAAAAATGGAATGTGAAAATTTAGGCGCGGAGGTTTAGTTAAATTTTATGTCAAAATTTCAGATCTGTCGATTATAAAACAGCTTAGCTAGATCTGAAACAAAAAAAAAAGACATCTTTTTGTTGACAAATTCTAATGAACGGGTGATTGATTTTATTTTCCTACTTTGAAACCATGAGATTACCAAGCGGGGAAGACCGAGTTGCCGCGCACAGCGGCGGCGGCTACCGAGACGCCGAGAGTCTATTCCGTACGAAACCGATATCCGAAATCCGCAATGTGGAACTCACAACCAAGAAACAGATCCAGCAGAAGCAGGAGGAGCTTCGCCAATTGGTCGGCACGCGTTACCGAGATTTGATCGACTCGGCCGATTCCATCGTTCTTATGAAGTCATCATGCGAATCTATTTCGTCGAATATTTCCTCCATTCATTCTCACATTCTGTCTCTTTCTTTGTCAGCCGAAACCGCTACCACCCCCAAATTGGCAAACCCTAACCCTAACCGACTCAAAATCCACGGCATTGCGTGTCGCGTCAAGTACTTAGTTGACACGCCGGAGAATATCTGGGGTTGTTTGGATGAATCCATGTTTTTGGAGGCGGCAACGAGGTACGTGCGTGCCAAGCACGTGCAATACATCTTACTCGATGTCAATAAAGAAGTGGATCAGTTGAATTTCCCTTTGTTGCAGCATCAATGCCAAATTGTGGAGAGCTTTAAGGTGCAGATTTCTCAGAGGGGTCGAGAGCGGTTGCTTGACAATGGGCTGGGAATTCAGGCTTATGCTGATGCTTTAGCTGCTGTTGCAGTGATAGATGAACTGGATCCGGAGCAGGTTCTCGGATTGTTCTTGGAGACTAGAAAAACTTGGATTCTTCAGACATTGGGGAGTAATGCTAATTTCACTTCTTCTGATGTTGTTTCTGTTTTTTGTCAAGTCATGAAAGTTATTCAGATCACAGTAGCTCAAGTAGGGGAGTTGTTTTTGCAAGTATTGAATGATATGCCTTTGTTTTATAAAGTTATATTAGCTTCCCCGCCCGCATCTCAATTGTTTGGTGGGATTCCAAATCCTGATGAAGAGGTTAGGTTGTGGAAGTTGTTTAGGGATAAATTAGAGTCTGTAATGGTGATTCTCGATAAAGATTATATTGCAAAAACTTGTTTCAGTTGGTTGAGAGAATGCGGCGGGGAAATTGTCGGTAAGATAAATGGCAAGTTTTTAATTGATACAATTACTACTGGTAAAGAGCTTGGATTAGCTGAGAAGTCAATACGTGAGACGATGGATAGTAAGCAGGTTTTGGAGGGTAGTTTGGATTGGCTTAAGAGTGTGTTTGGCTCAGAGATTGAGTTGCCGTGGAGTAGGATTCGCGAGCTCATTTTGAAAGCCGATTCAGATCTTTGGGATGAGATTTTTGAAGATGCTTTTGTTCGGAGGATGAAAATGATCATTGATTCTGGATTTGAGGACTTATCAAGAGTCGTGAATGTGGCAAACTCCATTCATGTGATAGGAGGGGATAATCCTGGTGAACTGATTGATTTCCAGGCATACTTGAACCGGCCTTCTACTGGTGGTGGTGTTTGGTTTATAGAACCTAATAGTACTATAAAGAAAGCTGGTGTCGTTTTAGGGCATAAAGCATTGCCCGAAGATAATGATTTTCAGAATTGTCTCAATGCCTATTTTGGTCTTGAAGTCAGTCGAATCAGAGATGCAGTGGATAGCTGCTGTCAGAATGTCCTTGAGGACCTACTGAGTTTCTTAGAATCTCCGAAGGCAGCTCTAAGGTTGAAGGATCTGGCTCCATATCTACAAAATAAATGTTATGAAAACGTGTCAACAATTTTGATAGAACTCAAGAGGGAGCTTGATAATTTGATTGCTGCAATAGAAAGTGGCACCCAGTCTGTGCCAACAGCAATCATTGTTGAAAGATCCCTTTTTATTGGACGCCTTTTGTTTGCATTTCAGAACCACTCAAAGCATATTCCAGTTATACTTGGTTCTCCAAGGTTTTGGGCAAAGGAGACTGTGGCTGCAGTTTTTGATAAGTTATCACCCCTGTTGAGGCAATGTAGAGTGGCTACTGATTCTTCAATAGCTGATAGCCCTGGAAAGCAAATTCCCACTGGCTCTAGAAGACAAACTTCGCCTGCAACTGCAGCATTGCTTGGAACAAATGAAAGTGAAAGCCCGAAGCTTGAAGAGCTTACAAGAACCACCCGAGATCTCTGTATTAGAGCTCATAGCTTGTGGATAACGTGGTTATCCGATGAGCTTTCTTTCATTCTTTCTCGAGATCTGGGAAAAGATGATGGATTGTCAGCAACAACTCCTTTGAGGGTCAGTACCACTACTTAAAGAACTTTTTATTGATTTATTTTCTTTCACTAGTAATACATGCTTACACATGTGTGTGTATGATGTACTATAATATATACCTTGGACTGCAATGATGGATGGTGCTACGATGTTTTCCTTCTGAGTCAGGGCAGGTGAATGGTCCACTGGACACAGGAACCCATTTTTCCTAAAGATTTGGAACACTAGTTTATGCTGTTTATTTCATGGCATGTTGCTGCTTGACAGGAATAAGCTGTTTTCCATTTTTCTTTTTTTCCCCATTTTCTTGCTTGTTGGAATGTGTACGCATCAATTTTAGTTTACTTTGAATAGTGGGACTTTTCAAGTCATGATGGATTGGGATTTTTCAAAAGGATTATCTTATTGAATGGTTCCTTCCTCCTTCCCCTGTCTCTCAGATTTTAAGTCTCAGTTTTCCTTATAGGTTTGACATATCAAAGGTGATGCTTTTGACAAGAGTGCATGCTTCTCATTTCTTGGAGGAAAATTCAAGTACCCATTAATTATATTTACCAGAAGGGGATGCATGTGTGTTCCTTTTTGTGTAAATGCTCCTAAAATTATTTAATATTGTCCCAAATAAACCCTATGGACTTTATTGGTATTATGTCTTTGAAAAATTGCATTGGAAAAGTTCTCTCTGTGTCGTCTCTATGGACTTCAAAGTTCCCAAGAATTCACTTTTTGGCACTGGCAGTGCATTCGAAAGTTGGTTATTTTTGCAATCCGGTTTGGTCTACGTAAGGGAACATTTGGAAAGATGGATGTGGGCATCTACATTACATTTCCATGCATTTTGAGAGCCTGAAAATCCTTCTTTTAGCTGTATATATTGCATCCAGCTCATATTTCAGTTTGAACTTGTGTATATGTATTGCCATTTCTTTTCTTCTTTTTCTTTTTCTGTTTTTTGGGGTGAGGAACACCTTGTTCATTTATTATCTGCAAAAAAATGATAATAATAAAAATAAATAAATAAATAACTAATGAAAAGGGAAAACATGTTCTTTGATGTACAGGTTAATTCTCCCCTTGGTTAATCACTAGTAATCAGTATTGTGAGCAGCTTACGGTTTATTTATGTGCTGTTGTTTTTATTATGAAAGCATGTTGTCAATGTATGAGTCCCATCTTCTGAATATTGGGCAGGGGTGGGAAGAGACAGTGGTGAAGCAAGAACAATCTGATGAGAGCCAGTCGGAGATGAAAATTTCACTTCCATCCATGCCTTCACTCTACATCATCTCGTTTTTGTGTCGAGCATGTGAAGAAATTCATAGAATTGGTGGTCATGTACTTGACAAATCAATTTTGCAAAAATTTTCATCACAGCTATTGGAAAAGGTATGCAGCTTGAGTTGATGTTGGATTTTCTAGTTCATCCATGAACTCTAGCAATAATTTAGTATATTTGAACTTGTTATTGCTGTATTGTTACTTTTTGAACTTTCTTCACATTGACCTATTGTCATTATATGTTAAACCATGTTTGTGTTTTAGTTATTTAGATGTTTGTTATGTAGGTAAAGAATAAAGTATATATATCCTTTTTTCTCTTATGTGATTCTTCCTTATAAACATCCTCAAATTTGTGTTCAAATCTGGGCGCTGTAAATTAAATGTTGCCTTTTGACACTTTTTCTTCACCTTCCCTTTCAGAAGTGCCTTGGAGTGAGCCTTTTTGTCTCTTGAACTACAGTGAAAAGACAATTTATTTTTTTCCTTTTCTACATTATGGCATGACATCTGTGGCTTTGATTTGTTCACTTGTTGTTCCTGATTATAGCATGCTTTATTGTTAGTCCCTTCTAATCATAATGTTCTAGAAACCCGGAAGGATCTCTGGGAAACATCATTTTGTAATTGTTATTTATTGGTTTCTCATTTTGAAATGAATCAATCATTTTAAACTTTCCAATTGATTGAGAAAAACCAGGATTATCATAAATTAACAATGGAGGAAATATGGTGCTATTTTTGGGCTTCTTTTGTTTGCCACTCCTTTAGGTTGAGAGCATTCCTTCCTATATCAAATACTTCCTTGTAGACTGTTTCAAATAATGGCTACTGATGGTTTAAGTTGTATCTCTGGTTGGAAGAAGATTTTTAATATTTATTTGTTTTTCAGAAAACAAGATATATCTGCCGTTTCTAGTCACATTTCTGTGTTCTTTGAGCTTAGCTTGCTCATCAATTTTCCACTGATTTGTTGCTCAGTCTGGATGTTCTAATATGGATTTCAATTAAGTTAAGATGCTCCTGAGTCATTCTGTTTAATTCTTGAATTCAGGGACTCTCTTTGATTATCTATACGTACTTTGACTGTTGGTTCATGGTATAATTTCATTTTTAATTAATGTAAAATTTTGCTCTTGTTTATTGTTTTAAAAGAATTCTACTCATGTCAATTTTGTAGGTCATAGGCATTTATAGGAACTTCCTTTCTACTATAGAAGCACACGAATCGCAAGTGTCAGAGAAAGGAGTTTTGCAAATCTTGTTAGACTTGAGATTTTCTGCTGACGTCTTATCTGGAGGTGATAGCAATATAAATGAGTCATCCAAAAATTCGAAGGCAAAGTTTTCTTTCAGACGAAAGCAAGATCAAACCCAAACAAAATCGCACATGAGAGAGCATGTGGATGGCTTAATTAATAGATTTTCACAAAGATTGGATCCGATTGACTGGCTTACGTATGGTTTTCTACCCCTCCATAATTAATTAAATTATGAACATATATTTTCTGAGCATTCATAATGATTATTACAAAAGTTATTCACAGTGTTTTTCTTTAAATGAGCATAAATGTTGACTGGGCAATTGTCTAGGAACTCTTTTTTGTCAAAAATCATGGTTGATGTGTTCTCCCTTTCATGTCAAGTTTTGCTGTCAAAATAGAAATTACTGGAACACATTTAGCAATAAATTGTGAAAGAAGCTTGGAAAATGCTGGGAAGTATTATATAGAATTGTTTAGGTGTCAATTTCAAAGCTTAGCAACTTCAAATTTTCTATATTTTTGGCTTATGCAAGTTTTGTATTTCGGACTTGGACATTACAAGAAGGATCATCCTTATGTTACAGTAATAGTTTCTCTCACTGTACATTGACATTTCTTTGCTGTCGAAAAGTTGTGTGCTCGTGATGATATTGCAATTTGTCATAACAGGTTTTTCAACAAATAGATATTTTTTTTTAGCGTACCACAAATCCGGTATCATAACCGACCAAACAACTTCTATAATTTTGACATACGTGCAATCTGCATTGTAGAGGCTTCTGTTTTGTTGTGTTTATGATTATTCATTTTCTTTTGAACATCGAATCTAACTGTGAGACGTCTTCTTTTTCATATGTTGGATTAAGGCAAACTTGAGTATCTATTACTTTTGGTTTATAATTTGTCTTACATCATTGAAGGTATGAGCCATATCTGAGGGAGAATGAGAAGCAGGCATACCTTAGGCATGCTGTTCTCTTTGGGTTCTTTGTGCAACTTAACCGGATGTACACAGACACTGTTCAGAAACTGCCTACTAATTCCGAGTCAAATATCATGAGATGCTCAACAGTTCCTCGCTTCAAATATCTTCCAATTAGGTTGGTGCTTTGATTTCTTTCATTAAATCGTATGTTGTCTATATCTATAAACACACATGGACACAGATTCTTCATCTCCCAACTCAATCAATTTCTGCCTAAAATTTTTAGTTTTTTAATTTGGATTTCTATAACATTATTTTTGGTCATCCAGTGCTCCAGCTCTGTCTTCAAGAGCAACAACTAAAACATCTGCTCCAACTTTATTGGATGAAATCTCTTCAAGAGCCACCTGGAAAGCTTATACAAATGGAGAGCTTTCTGGAAATATTAATTTCGATGACAACTCAAGCTTTGGCGTAGCAACACCATTCTTAAAGTCTTTTATGCAGGTTAGTCCATCTGTCTAATATAATCCTGTTTATCCTCAAATTATAGTTGTGGCTGAACAGCTAAAGCTTGCGTGTTAGAATGGCTTGTCATCCCTGAAATCTTAATTTGCTGATTAACATAGTCCTGCTGTCCTGGTAGAAATTGTGGACAGATCAACTGATGCAAAGATAATGATTTATATGTTGATCATCTACCATGTATCAATTTTCTTTATTCTTTTGATGAATAGTTCTTTAATCATTGAATTTGGTTGCATGACGTTCTTAATGTTGATTTTGAAACAAACCTTTGCTTTATCAGTTAAAACTTACAAGTATAGAACTAGTCTAAATATTATTTGGATAACTTGAAAAAACCAAAGAGCGGCATTGATTATAAGATTACCGTTGTCATTTTGTTTGAACTGCACTCTTGCAAAAAAAAATTTATAAAAAAGTGTCTTGTTGGGTTTATTTTGAAGAATTCTTTTACAATATTTAATAGCTGTTGAAGCTTATATATCTACTTTAACTATGTCAAAAGTTATCTACTAATGTGATTAGTTTATGGAGTGTTATCATCTGGTTCCCTGAGCTTCATCCTTTTTATCCATGGGTTAAATTAATTACTCTGGTTTTATTGATTTGTTCTTTTATCGAGACCAGTGACTGTTGCATGAATTTTTATGAGTAAGTTACACCTGTTCCAATAAACTATACTTGTTATCTATTCATTTAGATGATTGCTGAGCTCTGTATAGAAAATAGTTGACATTTTGTTGTTCTACTGTGTATAATTTGGAATCGCAAGTTTCTGATAATTGACTCGTGCTGCCAGGTTGGTAGCAGGTTTGGAGAGAGCACGCTGAAATTGGGATCCATGTTAACAGATGGTCAAGTGGGCATATTTAAGGATAGATCTGCATCTGCCATGTCAACATTTGGTGACATATTACCTGCCCAAGCTGCAGGTCTTCTTTCTTCTTTTACTACAGCTAGAGCTGATTCTTGATTGTCTGTTAAGTTCTAAGTCCTCTTTATTTGCATAGATGCATACTTTATTTGGTGAAGAGAAACACTGAAAGACTTCTGAGACATGTAGATGCTATTATACTGTGTGTTGACACCCTCTGTCCCCAAGAGGAAGAATGTACAAGTTATAAATAGGGTTTGGAAAATTATTTTTTTTTTCAATGATGGGAATATGGGACTCGAGGTGTTTGAAGGAAAGGTTTATATCTAAACAGAAGGAAGAAACAAGAGGGGAAAGCTTGAAGTAAGGGAAGGGCGAGAAAAGGCATAGTTGCATTATGTATTCTGTAGAGAACAATAAATGCAGAGACTAGAATCATACTTGCAGCATGTTGATATCATAGGGACTTTTAACATTACAGAGTATAAGTGAAAGGAGAATGGTATTGTAGTGGAACTTCTACATTTCAGGATTTAGTGGGCCTACAATGTGATCATATAAGAGGGGAAAAATTGTTGTCCAGTTCATTTGGCAGCGAATTTCATTCTGGAGAAGACCTTTTGTATGTAGTCTGTCGAATGATATTGGATTATTTCTTAAATGCGTATGTTCAAGTGGGCATATATCCTGCTGGTTGCTACTTTATTTGTGCAGCCAGTCACTACAGGTAGTTGCACATTTGGGCTTTCCTTCGGAGTTGCTGTATCTTGTGAAATTCTTCTTGAAGTCAAATATTTGGCTTTTGGGGGATGTAATCTGGCAGTCATATCTACAAGCTTCTTTGTTTAGGTGCTGGGGTGTCTAGTGCTTCAATCAGGAATGACCCTGCATTTTCAAAGATGAGAAGCTGAAAGAAGTTGGGTAGAACAATGTTCCATTTTGTTTTCTTTCCTTTCCAAGAGCCTTTTCTTATCTGATCTATGTTTCAATTTCAATTGATGATTACACCTCTGTAATTTTTCAATTTTGTTTCCTAGTTCCTTTTATAAATTCTTTTTAGTAGACCAAAAAGAACAGTAAGGGACTGAGGACTGGCATGTTGAACTGATAAAAAGTCCCACTTGTGGAAATGATACATAGAAATACATAATTACGCGTATATCTGCAGGGTAGTATTATTTTCTTACTGTTGCGTTGATATTGGTCCGCGATCATAATGTGAAGAAAAACTAACCATACATTTTAAATGTGTTAATAGCATTTTTCTGAGTGGATAATTTTTGGATGCCTTTGTCCCTGCAGTACGTGGAGAAAATTTATTGAAATATTAACATATCATCCTTTGGACGTGCATAACTGTTAGCTGATTTTGAAAGTACCAAAATACCCTTGTGCCATATACCAAATTCGACAACATTATCACTCTGGTACAAGATTTATGTTGTAAAAATAAAAATTATTGTTTTTGCCACCCAAAATAAGGGTAACTTTTGAATAACAAAGTGAAAACTAACAAATATCATGAAATTCATTACTTTCTTTCGTTTTTGAAATTTTCTTAGAAATGATACTAAAGTAACTTAAATTTTTTATTATTCAGATACAACCAGAAACTCATTAAAACAATATATATATATATATATATATATATATATATAAGGCTTGTATTTTGGGATTTAAGTTCACAAAAGTTCAATTGAGAATTCAATTAAAGAGAAATACGTCGAATTTGGATTCAGATGGATTGGATTTGAAATGTTGTGTCAAAATCGAATTTAGATGGGCTGGATTTAAAGAATCTGCCACCATCCTTATTTAATTCCCAATTTAACCATTGGAATCCAAATTCAATACACTTCTCTTTAAATCCAACCCATCCGAATTCGATTTTAACACAGTATTTCAAATCCAATCTATATGAATACAAATTCGATATATTTCTCTTGAAATTTAATTAATTGAATTCTGAATTAAACCCCTGTGATGAACTTAAATCCCCAAAATACAGACCTACCGACACTCAGCACCTTATCAGCAACACTAACTCTAACACCAACATTAGCAGCAGCAGCAAAATAAACCCAAAAAATTGCATAAAATTAAACAACAAAAAAGGAAGTTGGTCAGTAGAGACTTGTTTTTTTCTTCGGCTTCTATTGTGGTGGCGGTTGGCGTGGTAGACACGGCTGTGACTGTGACTTGGCATGGTGCTGAGTGTCGGTAGGTGATGGGTGGAGGAACTTGTAGCTTGGGGATTGTTTGTGGACAGCGGTGGTGCCACAGTTTGTGGTTGTTGGTTGGCGGCTAAGGTTTTTACTTGCGTGGTGGTGCCTACAGGTTATGATTGGTAGCAATTGTCGTGGCTAGGGGTTAAAGGTAGTGATGGCGGTGCGTAAGTATTTTTGATTTGTAGTTTGGGGTTTGCGCGGCGGCGGCGGCGGCTGCGTCTAATGAAGAGAAGAGAGGAGAAAAATTAAAGCTTTTACTCAATTTTTATTTTTTCTTTTCCGAAAGAGTTAATCACTTTGCTTTTTCATTTTTCCCTTTTAGAAACCGACCTTTTCATTTTAGGTGTACATCAGTCAATATATAATTACGTAACTGCCGTTAACTACCAAATGACTAATTAACAGTTATACACATCCAGGGGTGATACATCAACACATCGATAGTTTCTCTCCAACTGTGGCAAGGCCAAACCTCAGAGAAGGTATTCAAAAATCACCGAGAATGAAGTTTACTCCACTTTAAAGCGGCGTTTTTAAAAAATCTCTATTAGAAGATGAGAGAAACGGAATATTCTAACAGATATAGGTTTTAGAAGAATGTCTCTTTTTAAAAGACTATCTTAAAGAGTGCGCTTACTCATAGGATTAGGTAATCAGACTGCAGAATTTGATTAATGTTTGGGAAAGATATAGAAGACCAAATAAAAAAAAATGCCACATGTCCATATGAAATTTTATTGCTGAAGTCATCAACAGAATGATGATATAGATTAGGCACTCTAAGTGGATATGATGATATAGATTAGGCACTCTAAGTGGATACCTGGGTACGCTGAGCAAGAGTAAAAAAAGTCAAAAAAATTTTAAAAAAATTGTTAGGGATGAAATAGATATTATTTTAAAAAAAATTAGCCGATTCTCTAGGAAAAAATAAGGAATTAACGAGGGAATATTGTGATGAAAAAAAGGAGACAATGACCTACCACGCTTGCAGACAGGCCAAAAGGTTGTTACCATGACAGTTGGAACCACTTGTCCTTTTCTGTCACGCCTGCAAATCCCTAAAAGCTTTAGCGGAGGTACGCAGGACCACTCCTCTACGCCTAAAACGTGTATGCACCTAAAATATGTTCTCCAAGCATATTTTAAAATATCCAAGCAGTCACATGTGTAAAGAATAAAAATACATTTGACATGATAGTAAGGAACGCTAATAGAATAACGTCAGGTGGCACGACAACTGGGGTACTCCTTATAAAATATTCAGGTTTATTTTTATTACAACAGCCAACACACACGCCACAAAAGAGTTGAGGTTTCTTCCACCTTCAACCACCATTATAAAGAGCTTGCAAGCTCTCTAACCTGAGATAGCCCAACTCTGACTTGAGCGTCAAAATATGGTTGCTAACCACCTGCGGCTCCACCTCCGACCTTCTTTTTGTTGTTTTGCAGGTTTAAGGTGACCAGGCGAGCTCTCTAAGACCATATTCAAACCTCTCACCATATCCACCATCCTCTCATTCTTCCTTCAATCTATAAACATCAGAATAACTCATACACCCCGACCAAGCGAGGCGCTCTACGTCCCAACAAAAAATAAATTTATTATTTTCAGTTAGGTTTTGAAGTTTTCATTCACTCACACCCAAAATCAATTAAAAACAATTAAATATTAGTGTTTCTTTCTTTACAGTATCTCGTGAACAGAATGAAAAATGGGGATGTTACTCAAAAAATGAGACCGTAAAATGACTTTAAGGATACTACCTCTTCAGTGACATAGCCTCATTACTAATAGTGACTGCTTTTACTGCTATGAAAACTTGAAAAGTCCGCTTTTTATCCGCATCACATTTACTTTAATTTTTATTTAAAATCAACAAAATTAAAAAAATAGAAAATATTTGTTCTAGCATAATATTTTACTCTAAAAATCATTAGTATTATGCACAATATTATAATGAATATGCATATTTTTCCTTCAAAATTTAATTATTTATTTTGTTAGTGAAAATAACTTAGGCAGTTATATGACAAAAATTAAAGTTCAAGTAGTTACGCGCACTCCTATCAAAAACTGGGTAGTTGGTTTAGAATTACTCGATTTTTTCTTTCGATATGATTTCATGAGTAAGATATTGTTTTTTTATGCATTGTAAACTTAATTTTTTAATATTATTTTATCATAATAATGTTACACTATACTTGGTCATGAGTTGAGATTACATGTATACATATAATTTGTAATGGTACAATAATGCTAAATTTACAAAATTAGATATAAAATTTGCAACACAACTAATATGTCATGTGTAATCTAATTTTGGATCAAGAAATTATCAACATGACAGTCAGCATTTATGCATTTATGAGGAGTAATTCGCTCTTTCTTATTTTGTACAAATGAATCCTCCTCCCTGATTGGTGAATTCAGAGGAAGATACCGAACTTTCGTATTTGAAAAAGGCTTTAGGTTAAATAAACAGGTTAGGTTGGAATGAGAAATAAATGTGGTTCAAGAGGTGACTTGGATATGTTAGCCAATGATATTAATTTTTTCTCATAAAATTAAGTAGAAGGAAGCTAAGCCTTCTCAGCTTGTCTCCTCGGAATCACCTGCAAGTCGATTAATGTTACGCCGAGCTCTAGAACCATATGAGATGACCTATCTCCATGAAATATTGAAAATAATTAATAAACTAAGCAAGACATTGAGAAATTACGTACACGCTCCGCACCAGCACCACGCCGACAAAGGCACACGAGTAATTTGTCTTATTTTTCCACTCATCGCTCGCTATGTGCGTCCTTGACACACACAAGGATCGTGTGATGTTAGCATACAAACACCAAGATGCGTCTTCGGAAATGCCACTAAGCTAGCAAAAACAGCCACCGCCCATATTAAAATTAATGCATATCCATGCTTAACCAAAGACTAAATGTGGGAAGTCAGTGTTTAGCTATATAAGGTGCGACGTTAATTAGTTGGCGTAAGATCGAGATGATAGACATAGTATTAGATGGCTGGGTAGTAGTGCAACCTAAGTTGGCGTACGATTGATTGAGATATTAGATGAAAAAATACAAGGCCCAGCATCGGTTGGCATAAGATCGAGGTCCTAGGAATGGGTGTTAGGTGACTGATCAAAATGCAAGCGAAGAGCAAGCGAATGTGGATATCTAGCTACCAGAGTCCAATAGTTAAAGAACGTGTGTACGAGGATTATTGCACCAATGCCTAGTTGACTTGTATACGAGGTATGTTTGATCTTCCTCTCCCCCTTCACTGATAAATAAAGGAGGGACTAAAGGCAAATGGGATAACTTTTTTTTCCCCCCTCGTATAGCAAAAACTTAGTATTCTCTCTCTCTCTCTAATTTGAGCGTCGGAGGTTTTTCACTACTTGACCCTTGTGTTTATTTTCGTAGGTCATTTTGTGCAGTGTTAAAAAGGAAGCTTGAGAGAAGAGATGACAAGAGTCTTTAACTCCATCTTTTTCTTATGTTTTATTATCCTTGTTTAAGAACATTTCATGTGCATTTTCTTAGTAACAAGCGAGTCAAATTCTGAGTCTTTTGTCAAAATTTTGACGTGATTTTGTAGCAATACAAATTGTGATTGTTGAACCAAGGCTTCCAAGCATGAGCCGAAATTATGGTATTGACAATTGGTATTAGAACAACTTATTTGCACATTAGTTAGGAAATAAATTATATATTTAAATTTTGATAATATAATATTACTTTTATAAATAATAATAATAATAAGAAAAAAAAAGTTACAATATATGTACCAGTGTACCGCGCATAATGTGGTGTGTTTATTAGAATAGATGAATATCATATGCTGCCAGCATATGGAGACTCTCGTTTAACATTAGTGCAAGTGCGCGAGGATATTGGATAATCCCATGTAGAGAATCGTGTACTGTGAGCAGAAGGGCACATGGCAAGAAGGAAGGTCAAGTTTGCTCTTTTCCTGAGTTGGGTATTTAGCTGCCTCTTTTCATTGACAATTGAAAGAGAGATGGGACTTGAGAGCCAGAGGGGGACAAAAGGCACGTTATTAAGGAAGGAAAAGGGTTGAAAATGATGTAACAGTTGTTGTTCTTTCCACTCTCTCTCTAATTGTAATTGTATTATTAAACTGGGAAAGTGTGTAACGCCAAACTTCAAGAAGGAATTGGAAAGAATGGTCAAGGACTCAATGGCAAAGAATAATGAATGAATGAACAGTGAATTGTAACATTGTGATAGTGAGAAAGGGGAAGGATTAGTCAAGTCATGCACTAATTAAATGCATTTTTTTGTGTAGTACTGCTATTGAAATAGTGAAAGAGAGAGAGAGAGAGGAGGAGGAGGAGGAGGAGGAGGAAGAGGAGGGGAAAGGGCAGAGTCAGAGGGCAGAAGCAATAAGCAGGAGTCAGGGCCAGGGGAAGAGTCAGGCTCTCATGCATGGTGTTGGCACTGTCCAATAAATGCGATAGCATTGAGTTGGCCAAAATCAAAACGCTTAATAATTAAAAAAAAATATTGAGGGTATGGGGATTTGGAGGAGAGTGGGGTCTTCTCTCTTTAGGAGGGACAACCCGAAATAAATGCAAAAGAGAAAATATATTTATATATATTAACTTATTGTGCTGCAATGCTATGCTATGCCATCAAAATTTAATTTCTCTTTGAGTGCGTCGTCGTAATATGTGCACTTGTCGGGATATCCCCCTACTTTTAAAACCGTCGCTTTCAATTTCATGTCACACATTTTCTAAATTCACACCACTCCGCTCTCCATGCTTCACTGGACCCAACGCTAAACGCTAAACCCTAGTGTTGTAGACTTGCGTAGTACTAGTACTTGCACCCAACGCTCACTTGCCCATACTCCTCCGTCTCTAGCTAGGGTTCTCATTTTTAGCAATGTCCTTAGATAAAAGTTATTGCTTCATGTTTATGCATTACATTACAGGATTTTCAATTTTCATTTTTTGTGATTGCGATGCATGATAACAACTTCTAGTACGCACTCACATCATAAAAGTCATCACAACCCAACCCCATTATTAAATTTCAAGCTTTGTTCACGGACTATGCCTTCGGCCACTGCTTACAATTTTGCAACTTTTGGGCTTTTTCTTTAGCTTTCACCCTTCTACAACTGGTACATTATGAGAGGGGAACCCAGATTGAGTAATTATGTTACCTGCGTTGATTTGGTATCTTAAAAGTGGGAGGAGGCATGCTTCCTGCTAAACATAGACAGCTAGGCCTGCTGCAACACAGGAGTAATCATTACCTTGAAAATTTAAGAGCTTCCAGATTGAAATTTATTAAATAATGGACCCAGTCAACCTTTTCTTTTTCTTTCCCCTTTTTTTTTATAGCGCAAAAAAATTGGCTTTTCAGATTTTGACTTATAGCATAGCTAATTGCAACAAGCTAGATTAAAAAATACAAGTAATTAATAATCCAGCGACTGTAATTTAGCAAAACTCAAGCACTCATACATGAAACGTGGGCGTATGATACATGCGTCAGCAGTTCCAGTGAAGAGAGAAAGAGAGAGAGAGAGGGAGAGAGGGAGAGAGGGAGAGAGGGAGAGAGAAAAAAAATTAAAAATGAGCATTGACTGGCAATGCAATTAAAAGCAAAGCCATCATTGCAATAGTACGTCATCATTGTCATGCAATATTGTAAATAATTCTTTTAAAAAAAAATTGACTACGTTTTTGAATCAGCGTTCAGCAGCAAGGATCGATGGTACTTAACAATAATAATAGTAATAATAAAGCTGGTTACAGAGTACCGAGTGATGTAGTTGTGTATATGCTGTGCTGTGTAAGGTAATGTGATGTAACTCATGTCGATGATCTCTCTTTCGACTCTTCTTCTATCATTTTTTTGCGCTTTGGATTTTGAGTTTTAGCATCACATTACACAAAACAGTACTGTAAGTATTAAATGCGGTTTTTTTTTTCTCTTCCACTATTGACATTTCCTCTGCAACGGCCTTTCATTTCATATCATGCTTTCTGTTTCTGCCGGACAAATTGCCTATCTTTATTTCCCACCCACCGCTCTCACCCTTTTGTCCGTTTTGTCTTATTCTGTTTTCTTCCGGAAATGCCTGTGTCTTGTTTAACAGTCTCCATGGAATCCTTTCTCACCTCCGCTCCAGCATTTAATGCACTTTCTTCAATCACATAATAGATGGTTTCAACAACAACAATAATAATAATACCACAAAAGATGGTTTCGTAGAGATATTAACAAGCTGGTGAGCAATTGTCACTCATTATTATATATATATATATATATATATATATATATATATAATGTGATTTTATAATGAATTAGAATTTTTTCATGATTTTAATTTTCTTAAAATAATAAATAATTTTGTCTCTTAATCATACCACATAGTTGAGATTTAAGTGTATACTCTTATTTCTTTATTTATTAACGACCAATCAGTCACAAAAATTTTGATAAGGATAAATTTGTATAAATTTGATAAGGAGAAACTTGTATCATATAGGAATCCTGATCCTTTTATTTAATTGATAATGTAAATCATTTTCATGCAAGCAACGTTGACGGCCCATTAAGTCTATTACTCTTTATGATTGTATATATATGACAACCCTGGATGGAAAGTTAATTCATTGATGAAGTCTAATGTAAGTGTTTATGATAGCCTCGGAGTTGTAGGAGAGAAGCTATTTAACCAGCTTTGTTCAATATATAGAAATTAAATTAGAATATAGCTGTGGACAGTATCGAAATAATTGAGTAAGAAAACCATCACTCATTATTATGAATAAAATTTGTTTGATTTCTCTTCTAGATTAATTATATATAAAACTTTTGAAAACAGAAATCAAATTTCATATCATTCAATATATTATATATACCCACACGCACAGTTCTTGCATTAGTTAGGTGGTAAGGGGAATAAGGAATAGCATGCGTTTCATTTCTGAATCATATGTTGAGAATACACGGCTGAATTTACATATTTGGGTGACAAAAGAATGATGGGTAAATTTATAATTGGGCGGGAGGGCATTAAAAATATTATGTGGTCTTCAGTTTTCGTACCAAGAGTCAAATTAACCATCATGCATGATGATTATCATACAGACATGGATTCGGTGCTGAATATCCCTAAGCTACTATTCACTATTGTACTGCGTCAAATTAGCAAATGAAAACATAGTTAATGCACTGTTTGAAGGGAGAAAAGTTCAAACGAGTGGAAACAAAGATAGACGGTACCGTGCCTGCCATGGCACATTTTAAGAGGTATACAAAACCCCACGAACAAATAGTGTTACTGTAAAAGTCTGGAAGAGTACTTCCATATCTTTGTCAAGATCATGATGACTACATGCAAATAACAAGATGGTTATGAAGAAGAGAGTCGATATGAGAGATAAAAGAGAGATTTAAGCAATGAGACATACAAAAGTAATTATCTTAGACATCGCAAAATTGTCTAGAAAAAGGGTATTTAAGTAAACGACAATAATGCCATTCTGTCTTTCTCTCCAAATCCCATAGTGATATCATCCTTCAAAGCTGAAGCCCTGCACTCAACGAGAAGAACAAGAAGATAGAAGAAGAAGAAGAAGAAGAAGAGAATATGTTAATAATAGAAGTTTATAAAAACCTAAAAGATCTGATTCTGATCAGTGATATGGCATCAAAATTGGAATGGCTGAGTCACACTCAAAACAACCGTGCGCATTGCAGACTGTATCATGAGAAAAAGTTTGGAATTAGGACACTGACTGACCCTATGCGATTGCTATGCTGTTTCAACCGGGCAATTTTTCACAACCCATTTCTCTTTTTACGCTCAACACTTTAGTCCTTTTGGTCAACACTGGGAATTGTGTCCACATCTTTTTTTTTAATCTATTTATTTTATTTTATTTTATTTTATTTTTTCCGAGATGATTACCCATTTCACAAGTCTACCAAAACCAATGAAAATCTGTACTCATCGCTAATTAATATATATATATATATATATATATATTGTCACTCACATTTTATGAGAGGAGAAATCAAAACTATGAGACTCGAACTTTTGCCATCGTACATTATAGCGAAGTGGGTTCAATTTCCATTCATAAAAATTTTTTAAAAAAAATTACTCATGGTTATATTATTTATGGTTACAAGTAATTGGCATTACGTTACTATCTTGACAAGATACACTGCTGACCATCTATATTATTTGAAACCCTAGTTTAAATAATGAATTGAAAAAAAAATAATTATAATTATAATAATATTGACGGAAAAAAAAAAAAGGAGAGAAACAAGCAAATTTACCTAAGAGGGATCGATGGTACTACGGCGGTCATCACCAGCGGCAGCTCTAGGTTGCTGAAACTGAGTGAACTGGCCAATGCTAGCAGCGAGAACTGTTGCATCATAATTGTTGCCGTTAGCGGCGGCAGCAGCATCGAAACCCCTGATCATCTGGTGGTGCTGATTATGATTATGATTATTATTAGGATGATGATCCCTTGGAAAGAAATGGTGATGGAAGTGATGGTCTCTGCCTCCCCCTCCGGTCCCACCAATGAGATTGATCCCCATGTTCTGGTGGTGGTGGTGGTGATGAGCGGCCGCGATGAGGCCAGCGTGTCCCAGATTCTGATACTTGGAGAGCTCGGATTTGGCGCAGCTGAGATCCATTTGGAGCTGGCGGAGCCTGTGTTGGAGAAAGGATATGACTCCAACGCAACCGTAGACCGGGTCCCGCAGACGCATCTCGGCCTCGTAGGCCAGCGAATTCACAGCGTCCTCTCTCTGCGACGGCTGCAGTTCGTTGAGTAACTTGGTGACGTTGCTTGCTCCGAACACTTTGTGGACGTTGGCAAATTTCTGAGGCTGGTCCGGTGGGAAGTACGGAGCGAACACGCACTCCGGTTGACACTTTCTCCTTAGTAATTTACACGCCGCACATGGTGAATTTGAATTCGACGACGACGACGCCATTTTTTCGAACCTGCTAATTGAAAATTAATTGATTAAAACACAACAATATACCATTAGCATTAGCAGATGTCAAAAGTTAGGTTTAGGGTTGAATTTTTCTTTTTTTTTTCAGTAGTAAGATAAAATTGGAAACGATACCCGTGTGAGAATCTGGCTTACAATTATTGATATATTTCTCTTCTGATTCTCTATCCAAAATGGGGTTCTAAAGAATGAAAACCAAATCTTGTTAATTTCTTACTTTTGGAAATCACATATATGCTGCTCCCTCCGATATTATATACTATGGAAAAAGGGAAAAAAAAGAAAAGAAAAAAGAAGTAGTATACGTAACAAGATCAAATAAGAAACTTACTATTAGCGGATTATTATTAATTTTGTAAGGAGCAGAAGGGATAATTGGAGACTCTAAAACGCGGCCACGGGCTTGGTGGCTAATTACTGTGACTACAAGGGAAGTCAGGAAGCAAAAAGACGGGGGGTTGATTCAGGGGGAGCGGTTTTGTGGGATTGGATCTCGTGAGGTGGAATTTTGTTTGCTAATTTCCATGGAAAGGGTTTGGTACAGCACATCTGGCTTGGATTTCATATACTATAAAATATTTGTTTAAAATCAATAATATACACTTCATTTTCCTGTAAAACGAGGCTCTTTTTCTTTTCCTTTTTTTTTTTTTTAAATCTTGGGATGAACTCGCATAGGTAATAAATATATAGTATAATAGAAGATGTGAAGAAGAAGCAAATATGGTTGAATGAAAAGTCTTTAGAACTGACTCTGGGGATGAAGAATGAATATACACACACACACACACACACAGAAGATATTTCTTATTCTTTTTGTCTCGGAAGCTTAACGAAATAAAATAAACAAAAAGAGATGAGGGAAAAAAGAAAAAAGGGCACTGGTACTAGTAGTAGTCGTCGACGTACGTGCGGGCTTGCGGCTTTCCTCGGTTCTATGAGTCAAAGGCCTTGTGGATCGGAGCTAGGTTTTGAAAAGATAAAAGAAATGAGTGATCTTTCTCTTCTTTTGGGTTTTTGAGAATGTGAATATGATGATGGAAGCCTTCTCTTTTTATGGGGTAATTGGGATTATCAAGTAAGCAATAATAATAGGTATTCGATAGAATTCATGCAAAAATGAAGCGTTCTAAATGTTCGCCGGAAAACAAATGGCATGGAACACGCACATAAAGATGATGATATTGAGTAGCAGCAGCAGCTGCTGCAGCTTAGGTTTAGGGAGATATAAATAAATAAAAAGGAAGGGAAATTGTTTTTATTTTTTGGCCCCCAGAAGCAGAGGCTAAGGAGACGCGGAGAAAGCAAAGCTAAAAAGGCTCAGAGAGGTATAGTAGAAATAGAGAGTGAGTCAAGAAAATGAAGCAATGAGTGTTATGTAATTGTTTGAGCTGAGGTGGGGTGGCTTGGGTTTGGGAGTGGGGGAGCTACGCCTGGGGCTCACAGTCTCTCGCGATCCCTCCTCTCTTAGCTAGCTGTTTTGTTTGTTTGTTTGTTTGTTTGTAATTATTATTATTACTCTGAGATTCAGAATCATCAGAGATGAGATTTGGAATTGGAGCATGTTGTATTGTTGTGACAAGACCTTTCCTCCTATTTCTCTGTGCATTTGAGAGCATTACTAGTATCTTCTCTCTTTCCTTTTATCTTTTTAGAGGGTTATTAGGCTTTCAGGTTGTGCATCTGTCCCCCTACCCTACCAACTAATGATGTTACTACCCGAGTTACATCAACGCCTCTATTTATTTCCCCCAAATTCCAATCAAATGGTTTTAAGAATTTTTTTTTTTTTGGGCCCTAGAGTTTAAGTTTTATAAAAAAAAATTAAAAAATCAATTAGAAATTTATCTATCTCTTATTTTTTTTCTTCATAAAAAAAAAAATACGTCTATTTATTTAACAAATACCATATTTAAATATTTACTTTAATTTCCTTACTCTCTATGATACACTATATCTTATAAATTTGAATTCTATTAAGTTTATCTAATTAAAGTTTAAATTCATACAATAATACCCTAGATTGAATTCAGTCTATGAAGTATATATCAAAGTGAGTTTTCCAACAGATTACTAATGACGTAGTTTAAATTGATACAAAAATATCATAGTTTGAATTAAGTCCATAGAATATATATCAAAGTAAGTTTTTCATCAGATTAATTTTGAGACTCGAATGATCTATTCTTGAATAACTCTTACGTCATCTAAATTAATATAAATAATGTTAAATATACAAGCCCTTTGTATAAATTTTATCGCGGGATGAGATATGAAACCGATAGTTGGATGAATACCAAAAAAAATTAACGTGTTAATAAAAATGTCAAGTAAGTCAAATGACCATGCTACCTCAGTGCATAATCATATCTTAAATAATAACAAGTTTGCAAATCGAGAAAAAAAAATTTGGTGGAGAAAAAGTTGAGAGAAATAATAAAGAAATGAGTAGAGAGAGAGTGAGTGAGTAGAGAGAAAAACAACTAAATTCTTTCATTCTTCTCTCATCTTTCTCTTCTCCTAGCATTACTCAATCGAGAATATCAAATGCGAATACACAGCATAACAATAAAATAATAAATGATGCAAGTATGTCGCTTTTATTAATAACTGTTTCATTGATGCAATTTTTTCTAAGAAAAAAATTAAATTCTCATGAATTTAGTTGCATTTAAAAAAAATGAAAATGATAAACTAATTTAGCTATATATATTCATATTAAACACTTAGAAGTAACTAAATTAAATTTTCATGTCCTCTACTCTAATCCATATTAACATTTCTTATGCCACTTAATTAATACTGACGATGGAGGGAAACAAGTGAAGCATTGCCCTGAACTTACAGCCAATTAATAAATGAAGATGGCAAAACAGAAAACAAAGAATGATACCCTACATTAAAAATATCAAGTATTAGTTTTCAGATTATTGTAGTGTTAATAAAGATTAAGAGAAAACGCCGATACTTTATTGGAATTGAAATTAAAAAAATGATTGAAAATAAAAAGAAAGAAATTGATCTATAGATATAAAAAAAAAAAAAGGAAAATTGGATTGCCGTTTAAGCTAGGCAGACAAGTCATTGTGTAATGGGTTTGGCACTTTGACTATTGGCACCCAGCAAACTCTTCTTAAAGTTCAATTTTCAATTTTACTCCACCCAATACCATTTTTATTTTTAAAAATATTCTTCATTTTTTTAACAGTCTTAAAATCTCTATTATTGTCCTCAATTTTTCTCTCTCTACAAAGTTAAAAGCAGTCTTAATAGCTCTACCATTCTTTTCAAACTTTTTCTTTCAGCAAAACTGAAAAAAAAAAAAAAAAGCGCTTCCCAACAATCAAATTAATCAATTTGTGCATTGCCAATTGTGTAGATTGAAGATCGAGAGGGAGGAAAACCGTAGCTGTGCAAATAAAATAGACTGAACAGAGAGAAAATATAAGCGGGTTATTATTTGTCTTCACAAGAAAATATTAGTTTTATAAGCTTAATTAAAGATACGGTGAGGTTATTTGAACTCGTCGAATTACTCATTTAATCCATTTATTACATAAAGCCACATTCAAATTTTGAAGTTCTAAATTATACTTAACAAACCTACCTAAGTATCCAATATACACTTAAACCCAATTTGTATAATAATAGTTTTTGTACTAATTGAACTTATTAAATTCCTTTATAACATCTTTTGTTATACTGACAATTTGTATATTGTTCAAATATTTTACACCAAACATAAATAATATTCTCAGTTAGTTTTTTTGGACAAAAATGAAAGGCGCAAAATTAAATTATTGAAAGTTATATATGGAAAAAAAAAAGTATATGCAAATATTAATACAAGATTTAATTAATTTCTATTTATTTGTCTTATGGTTTTTTCGATTTTTGTTTTTTAACAGCTTGGGGGTAGGAAACTGACATGCCGTTTGGTTGTCCCCGAAAACAATGGTCCTTTCAATTGATTTTGAGTATTATTCGTATTAAGGTTTGTGCGTGTATTTTATTAGTATTAGGATTTCTCGTTTATTCCTTTCATTTGATTTTGAGTATTATTTCCACTAAAATCCCAAATACAGGTATTTGCAATGAATTTTTTATTTTCTTTTTCTGCTAGGGCCGATTGTGCATTTGTGTGCGTGTGTGTGTGTGTGTGTGAGTTTGTTGAAAGAGTTATCATTACTCGCTTTCAGCCTCCATTCCGTGTGCTTTATCTTTTTTTTTTTTTTCAGTTAAGGTGAAATAGTTTAGATGGTGGCTGCCTCATTCCAATTGTATTTCATTTATATATATTTTTTCTTGGAATTGAGAATTTTGTAATTTTTCTTTACCATGCTTTCCGGCGTTTGGCCTTGTAAGATAGTAAACATAATTTTTATTATTATTTTTTTTATGTTGACTTCACATGTTTCATCTCCAGCAGCAGCTCTCCAATTCCTTAACATTTGAATGTTCTATTTGCATTTCACTATTATTTTTTCAATGTACTATTTGCATTTCACTATGTAAATAAGAATGGCTTAATTATTTTTTGAATGTGCTATGAGAATTTGCACGGTCTATTATTATGTACACTCATATACTAATTTAAAAAAACTAAGTTTTACTTTGTATTCTCTTTAAAATTCAAAAAAAAAAAATTCTTACTCAAACTATTTAAATTAATTAACTTTATCTACTTAATACACTAATAAAGCTATTCGATACACCCAATTTTAAGAGATTTAACAAATTTTTACAAAAATATAATCATGTCAAGTTGTAAACAAATTATCTAACAAAAATTTAGTTATTAATTTTTTATTTGTTATGTTCAACATTAAATTTGCACCCAAAATAGCTTGCAATGAGAAGATAATAATAAGAGATTTTCAATATAGACTTCAAAAAAAGTAGTAGGAGTAGGAGGAGGAGGAGGAGGAGGAGGAAAAGAGGTCAAAGCCAAAAAAAAAAAAAGGATGTTTTACGGTACTTTTCTTTACTTAATTTTTGAAAAAAAATAAAAAAGTAATGAGTGCAAATTTTATTTTGTTTTCGGAAAAATAAAAGATAAAAAAATATTAATTTAATCATTATTCATCAAGTATTGATTAAGATGTTGGAAACAAAAGGGTTAAGGTTTAAAGCATGAGAATTACATACATTGAATAATGAGTGTGCTACATGGTTGTTTATAGTAATTATATAACATTGACTTATAATAAGTTGTCGTTTATAGTAATTCACATGATGAGCATTTTTTGTAATAAAATTTTATTAAAATTAGAGTGTTGAGAATAATTTTAGAGTTTAAATAGCCTCATCCAAATATAATATTGAATGTAAAGATGGGTTCAAAGAATAAAAATTCTGTTTTTTCTCACTATATTCTATAATTTAATGTCCATAATTGTAATTTAATTTAATAATATTTTAAAAATAAAAATTATTTTTAAAAGTGAGTTTAGTAAATAATATGGTGGGTTCAAATAGTTGTACCCGAAAGATGTCGATAGTTGAACTCTTTTGCAAATTTCAACATCTAGTCACTTCGGCCTTTGAATCTTCAAACATTGGGCCAGTCCCTTTGACAAAAAGCCCATCGTCAAGCGAATGATTTATGGTCGGCGCGATGCATATAATAAGAGCAATGGCAATTTCTCTTAGTTTGGCTTCCCTCCCTCGTCCTCCCCGCTCTCCGGACTATTGTTCTCTTCAGTGTTATCTACCACCGGCACCGGCGGTGTTGACTGTCAATATCGACCACCAGCGGTAACTCATTTTCCGTCGCCTCTATATTCTTTCATTGCTTTTGATTGTTTATGGTAAAGTGAAGTTTGTTTAGTTTACTTAAAGCTGTTACTGTTAATTCACTCTTCTTTGAAATTAGTTCATTAATCAATCATCTGTAAAGTGACAGCTCGGCTATGCTCTAAAGTAATTTGTTGAACTGGGAAGCAATCGATTTCAAATTGTATTTAAACTTCTTTAAGCTATCATGTCACATATAGCATGAGGCTGTGCTAACTAACTGTTACCGAGGAATCATGGCCCGAGTCCCTAATTGTTATTGTTTGTGGCTTTTTGTTAGGAAAATTGTCTGAATGGCTTGGTGCAAAGATGTTGAGGGAACTCGTCTTCTCATTGCACCTGGTATTTGTTATGTTATTATCTTTATGCAATTTATAATTCCTTTGGTTTTTTATTTTTTGACTGGGATATAAGCGTATTGGCAAAATTTTTCCAACTTCCTGGTAGCTCAATTTTTTTGTTGATTACAATTGTGTAGTGGTTTATGCAGAAGAGCGGTAAAAGCTATAAAAAACCAGCAACAACTCCCATAAATTTATATTGAACCCCAAAAATTACCTACTTCTTTACATAAAATTGAGTTTCCTTGCATCCTCCTCTTTTTTTTTCCCTCTTCTTTTCTCATTTTTATATCTGAGACCTTTTTCTTTAATCCCTGTACTTATAGTTTTGTTCTTATTGTCATAGATTCTAGTGCAATTGGAAGTAGTGTTGGACGTCTGCTATCACTTTGCCATCCAAAATCAGGTAATAGTGGGAATATTCATTTTTTAATTTAATCCTTTTTTAAATAACAGTCTTGTGTTGAGGCAAAATTGTTTTCAAAAGTTAATGCTGCTGTTAATACCGCATGGCGTGTATTATAGAAGTTGTCCAACTTTCATGAAGAGTTTCACCTATTTTACAGGTCAGAAGACCTGCTATCTCTTTGTTGATGGGGTCCTTCAAGAACTTAACTGGCTGAAGCAATCATACAAGTCTTGGTTTCTGGGGAATTATGTTTGTGAAGGTAGATGATAAATTAAGATAATTAAAGAAAGTGTACGACTTGATTGTTTCTTGACTCTTAAAATTCATGCTTGTAGTATAGTCAATTATGTATGTATTTATGCTATAAGATAGATCTCTCTCCGTTTTTGTTTTTTATTTTTAATTTTTTATTCAATAATGAGATGGATATACAAGTGTATGGGTTTTGCTATTGATATGTGAGTCTTGGTCAATTGTACTTGTACCAAATTTCGGTTTTCCACTTAAATTGTGGTAGTCAATTTCATTTGCTTTCTGTTTCTTTTCCTCTTATTCTTTTCCTTATCGTTTATTTACTTTAGTGCAGATGGCAGCGCATATACTGCTACCCCAATAGACCCTGTTTTCATAATGTTGCCAATTTTCGAAAAAGCTAGACTGAAGGTACAATCACTACTCGCACTTGATGTTCACTATTGAGATCAGCAGCAACTCCATGCATTCAAAAATATCTGGTGGCAACACTTGCAACTAGAAGACTGTTCAACTTAGCTTCTCGATCCACCTGGCTTTTCTGTTTATCTATTTCACATTTAAACGCACTGAAATTCTTTTTCAACCTCTCTTTTAGTTCAATTATCTTCATCTCGTCTTTATGATGATTGTGTGACTTTGATAATCACAGAAGGGTGAGGATCCTGGGAAATTCAGACAATTAGATGAGATAATTTTCATCGACGGCTACCCTGGATATCAATATTTATTACCTCTTGCTGAGAACTGTATGCAAGTAGTTTGTGAAATTAAAGGTAACAATCATATATTAAGTAAAGCATAGCCTCTCACAATTAAAGATTTTCTTCTCTGGTTAACACATTACTGGAGAATATCATCTGATGATTATTATGATAAGAAGAATCCATACTTCAGCGTTCTAATTGTACCTGTGAATTCGGTGTAGGAGGTATTGGACTTGATTTCTGATCACTCTTGCTCAGAATATATTCTAGATGAAGCAATTGAAAATGCTCCCATAGAGAGAATAGATGACATTTCCTTAGGGAGATATAAAAGTTTGTTGAAGCAATCAAGTATATATATACTGAGTCAATAAGATTTCCCCGTGCAAGGCTTGACTACTTATAATTAGTTATCCCCAGATACCATTAAAAGTTCAAAATTCTTGTCCTTTGTCTATCATTTTTAACACAATTTTAAGTTTTATGTTAAAAAAAAAAAAACTGTGTTATTTTTTTTTCTAAGGATACTTTCTTTCATCTACCTTCTTTCTTTGACTTTCTACAGAAATTGGATCATCAAAGTTCTTTAGGCTTGATGACTTGAAGGTTTTAGCTTGGTTATACTGCAAGGTCTGTCCTCTACTGTTCACACATAATTATGATGCTTCTGGATGCCACAAATAGCTATTTAAGACATTAATTTGACTTCAAACTGAGAAGTGGGAGCCCGACAATATTATTATTTAAGCTTTAACAAGAAGCGTGACATTTTTGAATAACCATCCCTTTTTGTTGGATTTTACTGTAAAATTCCCAAACATTATTTGTGCATCAAAGCCCTATTTGTGGTGCAAAAATTGGTTCTATCATTTCAAGTTTGCTTAGTTTCTCAAGTTTTTTCTTGAAAGAAAATAAAAAAATTGGTAAAGAATTTTGCTTAGTTTATCTTGATTCCCGATACAATCCTCCCTTCCGCCCAGCCTCCAACTTTTCCTTTGATAACAAAGGAGAACAGGTATGGAGACGAAGAAAATTGACCAGTCCAACTTGTCCACTTTGCATGACTTAATAACCTTTTTTTTCTTTTTTGTGAGAATTTGCATGGAACTTGACATATGAGCCAAAACCATACGTTATCTTACATTTTTTTTCCCTAGCGTAGAGATCTTCTATAGTTTGTCATGTGTTAGGTTTTTGGAATTACAGGTATGTGGATTAAAACAGACTCTTTCGGAGTTGGACCAGAACTATGCTGCTCAAGATGAAAAGGACACTTGTTAGTTTTAAGCAGAAATTTTTATCGCCTGTTTTGATGAACTTGTTATCTGTGACTCTCTATCATGGCCATTCACATGCATCATCTTAATTGGCTATAAAAGAATAGTCGACATGATCATTGCTTTTGTATGAATCAACATCTGATGATCCACATATCCAACATGATATAATTTGAACTGCCACAAAGTCATGAACTTCTTGTACCGACAGAGTGGGTAGGTGAACTTGATTGAAGGGTGACTCTAAGGGTGTGACCTGTGGTTTCTCACCAAAAGGTCAGAAGTTCAAATTCCCTTAAAGCAATTGATTTAGGATACTATGTTGACTGATCTATTTACTAATTGGTACATGATCTTACTTTAGTTCCCAGTCTCAGACCCAGTGAACATGTTGAGGGATTGCTGTATGTCAAAAATAAGAATTGAGAGAGAAAGAGAGAGAGAGAGGGGGGGGGGAGAGAGAGAGAGGGGGGGGGGGGAGAGAGAGAGAACACCCAGGAATCACGTTACAGTAGGAAATATTGAACTACACACGGTAGACTTGTTCTCTTTCTATGATAGTTTATCTGCATTTTGTTTAAATTCTAATCCGCATGCAAGGTGCATTTAGTTAAGTTGTTTACTCTGCCTGTACATAAGTGGGAGATAAAATCACTCCACATTAATTAGATTCACACAGCTGCTACTGCATAGAGGCATTAGAATCAATGCTTGTGTACCTGTTGATGCACACATAAGATCAATTCTCATTTTCTGTAGGATTGTCATTTCTTTGGGTTTTATCCATACATGTGCATGCATTGTTATTTTGTGTCAAGGGCCACTAATATTAACAACTCAATCACGATATTCCTACATACAGATGCACTGTTACATTTCTGATAAAAATATTGATTGCAATAGTTTGGCTTGAAAATGAATTAGTGATTCAATGTCATGGGTGACTGTGTCTTCTTTATTGACATCTTCCTTTTCATCATTGCAGTAGCCGATGCTGTTTCAATACTGGGAGAGTACGTGAAGGATGAGCCTTGGTTGAAGCTTTTGTGTAAACATTTGAAGTATTGCCTCTAATTAATAAACTTCTTCATTCAGATTAAGATGATATCTATTTAGGAAGGATTGCAAATCAAACAACACAGTTTAGGAATGCTCTCTCTCCTGATCCTATAATTAATTTCCATTTACCGAATGTGTTTGCAGTTTAGATCTACCTAAGGAGACCAGAAAAGCACCATACATTGAGGTGTTTCCAAGTTCCCTAGAAAGTAATGTAGGGTCTTCTAGTCTCGTAGAGGTAAAGGTAAGTTTCCGCAGCTAGAAAAAAGGTTATCGTGTATAGATTGGACTGACTGGTTGTTATTTAACAGGAAAGGAGGAGAAGTGACAGGAAGACGAATAGAACTGGAAAGGAAACCAAAAAGGCAAAACCGGAGACAGAATCTCGAAACATCAAGGAAATGTTCTCCAGGGCCTCAAGAAGAGGAAGCTGAATGCCAGCATAGAATTTAGAAACAGAGGAGCCGTAGTAGATGATGGAATCTGAAAGATCATTGGTGTTTTATTTTGTTGTTGTTATTATTTTTTTCAATTATTGATATGTATTGTACCATAAGATGCCTACCAATATTCATCATATATCTATTGGGACCACCTATATCCATTCTATGATAACACGGTCATGATATTTAGTCTCTCTCACATACCGGTGGAGAATAAAATTACCATTATAACAATGACGAAAGTGGAAAACAACAGACTGATCATTTTTTAACCAAGCTTTTGTAATAAATTATACCTGTTTAACTTATTTGGTAAAGGGGTATTATTCCTTTTTCACTACTCTAATTATTATGAAATAATAAATCACTCTACGAATTGAAAGGTAACATTTTGATAAATTAATTTTTTAAAAATAATAATTTATTATATTTCTGTCACTGAGGTTAGTGTAATGATGATGTCACACTATTGTTATATGCATAAAATTGTAGTTTCATTAAATGAAATCAAATTTATAATTAAATTTTAGGGTTATTGTCTTTTCATTACGACAAGTATTGAAAAATAATAAATTATTGCACGAATTATTAAATAGTAATATTTCACTACATTAATTTCTTAAAAATAATAATTTATTATATCTTCATCAATTTACAATTGATCATGCAATAGTTTAATTGCAGGGGTAATACTATCATTTAATTGATCATTGTAAATTTAAGCGGCAACAATATGTTGTTCGCACCATGGGTAGGGCAAAATTATAAATTCACATGGCATTGATTTATATTATTTTTTTATTTTAGGAGTAATTTATTAGGGCGAAATTGATATTTTATGAGTAAACTAATGGGTGAACTGAAATATAATAAAATATCATTTTTAAAAAGTTAATATAATAAAATGTTATCTTTTAATAGTTCCTTTGATGATTTGTTATTTGATATTACATAAATGTGAAAGATAATAACACTTTTAAATATCAAATAACAGGAATTTTTCATTGTTTTGATTTCTAACAAAATAACTTGTAACGCCAAATATTTCCAGTCATGTTTTTCAAAAGCAAACCTTTTTAACTATTTTCTAAAGTAATGACCCCAACGACGATTTTTAAAAAACGGGTTGATCATCATCATAAATTAAAACCAAAATTATGGTTTTAAGAAAATAAAAATAAAAAACACGCACACACACACACAAATAAAAAAGAAAAAAAAATAGGTCCTTTATTGCAAAAATAAGTCGAAATTTAGCAACAAAAACAAAGATATTGTTTTCATTTAATATAATATTGAATAAAATATTACACAGTCTCTTCTAGCTTCTCCTTCCCTCTGCGAAACCGACAAACAGTCCCTACTCCGGCCACATAACGGCTAAAAATCACAGCTTTAAGTACGCCAGCGTGACCCCTCAACCACGACCATTAGCGGTAACTCGTTTTCTGCCTTCGCTACTTTCAGTTTCTATTTTCTTTAATTGATTTTGATTTTTTGTGATGTGATGCGTGTTTAGTTTACAGAAATCATTTACTGTAAATTCACTTATCATATGTAAAGTGAAAGCTCTTGCTATGCATTGATATAGGAGCGAGGATAGTTGATATGGAAAAGCATTTAAACTTCTGTAAGCTGTAATTGAATCTTGTACTATGAAATTGAAGCCATTTTAGCATGACAGTGTCTGTGTTTTGTTGAAATGATGAGTGAAAATTAAGGAAAGGACTTCTCCAATTTTAGTTTTGAAGGTTCTAGTAAAGCTTAGCTATTAAATGAAAGAGAAGTTAAGGAATAGTCACTGTTGTACTTGTTTGATGGAATGTTCAATCATGCCTCTGTCATAATAGGGTTTCTATATTGAATTTCTTATTCTGGTTTCTAGGAGGAAGATTGATTTGAAGTCGGGGATCGCCACTGATGTTTAGAAGCATCAATGTCACTTCCAGGATTTTTGAGCGCCAAATTCGTACTCCTGCTCCTGGCACAAGTGTAATTTATCTTTTTATTATCTTCTGTTATCTCTAATGACAATGCCACTGCCCCTTCCAGAATCTATGTCTGGTAGCGGCCTACATCTTGGTGAAGACAGAAACAAAAAAGAGTTAGAGAAAGATTAAATTTTCTATTTCAAGGGATTCTTCATGAATCTAGGCGGCATTAGAATGCAACTTCAATTTACATAGGAAACTTTTCTAAGGCCTCTGTTGGAAAACAAGTGTTTTGTATATAGACCAAGGGAGGTAAAAGTGGTCATTACATATTATGACATTGTCATTATCTCTGATTTTCATGGGAATTTTTTCTGTGTTGCTCACGCGTAAGACTGTTTTACACCTCTGGATTCGGCCCTGATACATTGCTTCTCTTCCCATCCCCCTCCCCCCCTTTTGGATCATTTCATCATAACTAAGTATATAAACACTTGCAGTTTCTAAAACTGTGTGCTTGCAGGTTCATTGTGCCAGGCGATTCTATGAGAATATAGTCCCAAGTTTTACTGTATATGACATTGAGTGCCCTGATCATTCCTTTCGCAAGTTCACTGATGACGGTCAATACCTCATAAGTTTTAGCAGAAACCACCAGGATTTGATTGTTTATAGACCAACGTGGCTTTCATTTTCATGCAAAGAAGAAGACTGTTGTAGACATGATCTTCCTCCCAAAGCAAAACGGTTTGAGAGCTTCTTCACCCAGTTATATTCTGTTACTCTTGCTTCCTGCAATGAGCTTATATGCAAAGACTTCTTTCTTTCCATGGAGGGTAACCAATTTGGACTCTTTGCTACTTCCACCACTCAAATTCATGATGCACCTGCCACTGGAGGGGCAATCCAAGGAGTGCCATTCATCGAAAAGATAACATTTCACCTCTTGAGGTTTGTAATCATCAGCAGTAATATAATTCTATGGGAATTTTTATGTCTAATATCTCTTTATTAATGTTCTTGTGATAGTGGAAAAAAATATTTTGATAGATGGTCCACCTTGATTTTCATTCTAGTTTTGTTTAATATGTAAGATCAGGTTGGAAGATGGAGTTGTACTGGATGAGAAGGTCTTTCACAATGATTTTATCAATTTAGCCCATAACATGGGTGCTTTCTTGTATGATGATTTATTGGCAATTGTCTCACTTCGATATCAAACAATACACATTCTCCAAGTCAGGGACTCAGGGAACCTTGTTGATGTTCGAACTATTGGTTCATTTTGTCGTGAAGATGACGAACTCTTTCTCATTTCCAATTCTCAGGCAAGATGCATTTCAATTCAAGCATTTGATATTGGATGGAAAGTTTCATTGCTTTTCTTCATTCATCTCTTGGGCGGTGTTAGTGTTTATTGGTTGAAATTGTATACACTGGTTTCGTACTTGTACATGGGTGGATGGGCAATTTTGGTAGATCACTCTGGTGTTGTTTAGGCATTTTTGTGTAGCTTTCGGTGTTCTTTTAAATTTTTGTTGGTAGTCTGGTTTCACGAACTTTGTATTGATGTTTCCTTATTAATAGAAAATTCAATGTATATTGTGAAATAAATTAAAATGACTTTTGTTCTGACACTGTCTTCAGTAGCATTGTACTATTGGGCATTGTTATGAAATTTCATCCTGTAGTAGTAAATAGAAATTATTATTTATTTTTCTATAATTCACATGCCTATTGCATTCATAACCCTTTCATCTTCAGCTGTTGCGAGGATAATTATTGCAATCACGTCTATATGTTTATGACATCGTATGAGCAATCCCACTGCTTCTTTTTCTTTTTGTGGGTGTGAAATCAATGTCTCATATAACATTTCTTTTTTAATGAGCCGCATGATGCTGATCAAATCCTTCTCCACCCACGCGAGCGGGATTCAAACTCCCAAAGCTCTTGTACCATCGCAAGGGATTTTACCATTTGAACTAACTAGCACCAACTTCTTTATGCTATTTAGATGTTATTACTTCCAGTATTACAATTTAATTTATGGATAGTGTATCTGTAGACGTGCTAATAGGTTTCTGGGAACTTTTTATCTCATACGTTGACTGTAACATTCTGATAATTGGAAATGATTGTCGTTTTCTGGCAAATACAGTTAAGCACTTTGGTTCATCTTTGGAGATTTAGTGATTTAAGTGTGCGTCTATGGCTCAATTTCGAACACTAGCGTTGTTCTGTTTGACAACACCAAAAGTTTTCCAATTCTGATTTTCGTTTACCAAACAGTTTTTGAGTAATTTGGTTTCGGTTCGTTTGCAAAGTAGTCAATTACCTTATCTCTTCATTTATCTGAGTATTTTTTCCCATTTGAAGTATGTAGCTACTTTACTTGGTTCCATTCTTCCTCTATGCACTTCTTTGTCTCCTTGCTTTTGGTTTTGGGTTTAATGCGTTAGTCTTCTGGTTATGTCCACATTTTAATAATTGACATTCGATCTTTCTATAGAAAATAACGCTCTTTTTGTTCTCTGTATAATAAAAGAATATGATGTCATCCAGATTAGTCCTGCACAGTTAATGTATATTTTTCCCATAGGCTTTTTCCTCTTCCATTTGTCGTTGGAAGATTAAAGAATTTCATCATGCGTTGCATGTTAATCTCTCAACCAACAATATAGCTCTTCTATGCAGTCCCTGGCAACTTCTGAAAGGAGTAGATTGAATCCATTTCCTGGGAATCAAGTTGAGAATGGTCATAACCAGGTTAATCAAGACGATTCTTTTTTGAGTGGCATCAAACAGCGATTGCTTTCTTTCATATTCCAAGGAATGTGGAATGAAGAAACAGATCAAACTATGGTTGGTCTTTCACTTTTCACTTTATGTTATTTTTTTGGCCCCAAATTATTTAAGAAGTTTATCCCGTATCATTTTAGCATATTTTCCCGTAATTTAAATGTAAGTGGAAAAGATATTCATCTTGCGGACCTTCTCCAGCTTATTTCTTTCCAATCCATGCATGCAACATTGGTTGAAAGTTAATAAACTGCTGAGTTTGATATTAAATTCAATATTTGCTTGCTGCCATTTGTAGCTCTTTGCCAGTATTAAGCTCCATCTACTTTAATGCAATATATATATATATATATATATATATATTCAAATATAGCATAGTGCTTGAAACGAGTTTATGTTGCATCCTAAGTTTACCAGAAGAAATCCTTTGCTATAGAATTATGTATAATGGTTGACTATTTCTTCTGCATTTAGTAGCCTGAGTCATATTGGCAAACAACTTTAGAGATGCTGTTGTAGAATTTTGGATAATGGCTCGGTATGCACATGAAATATCATGCTTCCTTTACGGTGGCATTTGTGTCTTAATGAATGGTTTAGGTTGTATGCTATTTTCTTCCAGAGTAATATATATATATATATATATATATATATATATCAGCATAACCAGTCGAGATATATGCTTTCAAGTTGCGTGTTTTTCTCATAGAATCAAACTATACAAGTTTTTTATATGATGGTACTTTTGTGAATTTATTTATTTAACTGTGCTGAGTCTTGCACCAGAGGGTTCAGAGCCTGAAGAAGAAGTTCTTTTTCCACTTTCAAGATTATGTTGATTTAATTATCTGGAAGGTAAATTTTTAGCTACTTATTCTACCCTTTCATCTATCTTAGTTTTTAGATGTACAAAACTAATAAGTTATTCACAAACTTTGGGCAGGTACAATTTTTGGACCGACATCACTTGCTAATAAAGTTTGGTAGCGTCGATGGAGGGGTGAGCTCTCTGTCCTATCTACCCATAAAATGAAACCAAACTAGTATCCAAAATCATTGGATGAATATATGTAAACATGAAAACCCAGTCTTGGCATGGACACAGGCACATAGCCCTACTAACTGTGCTTTGCTGGCCTAACTTCTAAGTTCCAGGCATGGCAAGCCATTAGAAGATAATGATTCTCTGTTTGCTTTTTATTGAGTAATTTGACACGGCAAAGCTCCTAGACTCTGATAACATGAAAATAATCCTTAAAATTGTCTTATTTTCCTTTTTTTTTTTTGTCATAAAGCTTTTTGTTTTTAGACTTCATAAGATCCATGTATTTTCATTCTTATTTTGTAGAGCTTAATAATAGTTTTGCTTGATACCTCTATGTTTTGGTGGAGCATGTTGTGATTGTAGACATCTGAATGTGTAGGTATCTCGGAATGTTGATAACCATCCTGCATTCTTTGCAGTATATAACATGGAGACAACTGAAGTTGTTGCATTTTATCAGGTAACTAGTTAACCCCAAAGGTTGTTGTTTTACTTAGTGGAGCTTCGGTTGTCTGATGTTCACTGGATCTGTTACTTGCAGAATTCAGCAGATGAACTTTACTTCTTGTTTGAGAAGTTCTGCGATCATTTCCACGCAACATCTAGAAACTCACTACATATGAACTTCATATCATCTCATTCGAATAATGTTTATGCTCTTGAGCAGCTAAGGTCCATCAAAAATAAAGGTGGCAGCTTTTCACAGGTTTAAGTTCATTTATCTTTGTTTTTTTTCCCCTTTATTCTTATATCTATTCTAGTTCTTTTCATTTTTCTCCCACTTTTAATCAATGAAAATGATCCATTTACTTCAGTTACAGTAAAAAAGCTTGTTATGTCTTCTTCCATAGCTCATATAAGCAGTTCATGAATTCTACAGTTTGTGAAGAAGATGATGGCCTCTTTGCCTTTTGGTTGTCAATCACAGAGTCCTTCTCCATACTTTGACCAATCACTTTTTCGATATGATGAAAAGGTTTGATTCATATTTTACTGCCTATGTTGTAAATGTTTACTAATATACAAATAAATGAGCTACCTTGCTGTAAACGGACTATGTGAACTATTTTAAGCAAAGCAGTGCACATTTTGACCAATCACTTTTTAGATATGATGAAAAGGTTTGATTCATATTTTACTGCCTATATTCTAAATGTTAACTAATATACAAATAAATGAGCTACCTTGCAGTAAACGGATTATGTGAACTGTTTTAAGCAAAGTAGATTTATGACTGAAGAAAGCCTTGTTATAAGATTTTACCACGTTTATGCAGAAATTTTACCATGTTCATATCATGCTGTTGCAGCTCATTTCGGCAACTGACCGACATAGACAATCAACAGATCATCCCATCAAGTTTATTTCTAGAAAGCCACCATATCTCCTTAAATTTAAGATTAAGCCAGGTATATACAATTAGCCTTATTGCAGTTTGTTTTTAGATTTATGTGAAGTATCTTTTCAGTGATTGGTATAGTTCCATAATTTCACTTTGCACAATTACTATATGTTTAATTCTGTTGACTTTTGACAGTTTTAGAGTAGGAACATGGCAATGAAATCCCCCCCTTTTTTTTATTAGGTCCTGAAGCTGGTACTATAGATGGTCGGACAAAAAGGATTTCTTCATTCCTATTTCATCCATTTTTACCTCTTGCTCTCTCCATTCAGCAGACTTTGTTCCTTCAGCCATCAGTTGTGAATATTCACTTCCGAAGATAATACTGTTTCATTATTGCCGCCTTATTCACTCATTTTGAAGAGTGTCTAGTTAGATATGAACTTTATATTTGGTGTTTTTTATTTTACGTGCCATAATTGTGCACTTTCAACTTTCTTCCCTGATGCAAGTTATAGCATTTTAATGAAGATTGACGAAAGTGCATCTGCATGATTAGTGCATATTCACGTGCCTGAATGTAAGGTCACGCAGCAGAGTGCAATGCAGGAATTATCACCGTTGAACCTTGCCATCATTTCGTATAGTTTTCTATTGTGGATTACATGTTTGCAAGTTTCAACTAGCTTAGCCTCTATTGTTCTTGGCATCAAACTCGAGTAAACGAATGGTGCAATACCATCAATTTTTTTTGTGTAAAACAAAGTGATTACATGTTACTTGTACGTGTATTATTCGATATTGTAAAACAATTTAGCCCTTAATAGGTGTTTGATACGAATTGCTGAATTTCAAAATTGTGGTAATTAGCAATATGAGTTGTTATATGATTCAAGTTTATAAACTTTGTTTTTGTTTCCATATCATCTAATTCAATTTGTTTAATCTTTTTCTTTCACTTTTTTATTAAATTTATGCAATCCTGGTTTAGAATAAATACTTGCTTAATTTGTATTTTTACTATCGAAATTTACAAATACTTAATTTTGAATTGGCAATTGAGAGCCAATGGGCAAAGGTAGGTTTGTAGATTGAAGTGATCAATGACTATTGAACTTTTATGACCGCTAAAAAGAACCATATTATTCTTTTCTTCCATTAAGCTGCAGCAGGACAAACTTGGAGGAGGTATTCTCTAATTGCTCCAGGTACGTGCTATTTTGTCAACTCATATTTCATAAAAACATTGTTTACTTATTGGCAGCAGTTTTATTAATTCAATTTCAAACTTTTTGAAAATGTTTGTATTGCTTTATCCATTTGTTCTGAAGATTCCATCATGGCACTCTATGTTGTAATGTTGATGCCAATAAATGTGCTGCATTCAGAGAAACCATGTACGAGGACAGTGTGGATTGGTAGCAACCTTTAGAAGCATCAATGTGACCGCTGTGTGTGTATATATATTGTGTTCCATTTTTCTGTGATGAGTGCTTCACACCCACTTCAGAATCTATGCCTAGTAGGTGATTTTGGGAAAAGAATGATGAAATTTGCAATTTATGATTCTTCATGAATCTTGACACTTAGAATGCGACTTCAATCATTGTCCAACCATGCAACTAATATTTGCAACGACCCTATCAATTACACTGGAAATTTTTTCAATGTCCCAGTTGGAAAATAAGTGTTTTAAGTGATACGTTTTTAGTGCATACTAAGGCATTCATCATATCCAATTAAAAAATAGTAAGATATCTTTTATTAATCAAAATTATATGGCACCCCTATAATCCGCTGCATTTTGATTTATTTATGAGCATTATGGTTAACCTCATCCAATTGAATTTTGCAAGACAATAGAAAAGAACTTGGATTTTCAACTTCTGGAGTGAATCTCAAGCAGAGCGGCTAACCACCATTGACTAATTTAAAGGGTAGGGTCAGTGATTTACAATGCTATTACAGAATATCCTGTAATACAGACTACTCCCTGATCATCAACTTGATATCAAACTTTCGCAGGTCTTTTATGTTGCTGCTGCCATTGGAAAAAATATTTACCAAACAACAAAACACTTATTTGGTTTTTAATACTCTGAATCGCTTTCAATACACAAAGGCCAAAAATGTGTTTGCACCTCAACATCTGTTGCCATTATATATGACAGAATATAAGCAGCTAACTAAGTGGATTAGAAAACCAAAATTTTAATATTAGCCGGCTCAGGGCCCTCAACTTTGTGACCATTCTTTAGGTCTGCAAGCTAACTCAATTCAGAGATCTGTTCACCGCTAAGATCACCGGACATAGCAGAAGGTATTCTGTGACGCTTCAAAATCCTAGATGTGGCAATTTTTGCCACTTCATAGTTCAATACAACAACCCTATCATCATCCAAATCAAACCTCAAGTTCTCAGTGCTACAGTTTTCCACTAGCTGACATAAATGCTTCAAATTTTCAATTTCCACCCCATTGACCTTCTTAACCTGTTAACCATGTTCAAGATTTCTTAGAAAAGAATGCCTGATAGAGTCAAATAGATCTTTGTTGAAGTTTAAATGAGGAGATTCTCAGAAGAATTTTTGGCTATAACAATGTATCCTTTGGCAATTGCTTTATATTAGGTCATACATTTATAAACACAGTTATGCAGAAGTAGTTCAGTACCTGTAGTTCTGCAAGACGCTCGTACCCGGCATTTATGTCATCCATCAGCACCTGAACCAGACAAATAAATCAAGAAGGCAAGTTCAGTGGATTTTGGTTGGTGACATTAGAAAGATATATTACACAACCACACCCCCCCCCCCCCCCCCCCCACAAAAACAAAAAACAAAATAATCAACCAGTTTGGCACTTTAGCTGTCATTGAGAGATGAAGACCTGAGAAAGGATAACGAGTTGTTCACCAGCTTTTTTAGGCAGCTCCCTCAATGCACGTTCGCACAAACGACGGGGCGAAGTATTATACCAGTCTTCTCCATATTCATGAAGGTACGGCTGGGTGAGTGGAATAAACACCAGACCAGCAAAAATGTAATAGCTAGGAAGCTTATCGAATTGATGTACGGGAACTAGTGGTTGCAGCTGTAAAATTAACAAAGAATGGGAGTAAGAAAGAGCGAGGAATTTTCTCAGTTGGGGGGATTCTGCAAAAATGAATTTGCCTGAGACATATACCATAAAAATTTCAAGCATTATAAGAGACTAAAACCATGTCTTACAGGTTGTAGTGTAATATTGAAATCATGCTCCTTGCCATCCCTCAAAACCCTAACCAAAGACTTCTCGTTGGGTTTCTTCATAGACACCAAGTGATCAAATGTTATCCGTTCTCTGTTACGAAAAGCAACTGCAATAATTTAAGTCACACTACAAATAAGAACATAAAGGAACCATGGAGATCAACAACAGCACCATCAAGAGGGAGAAAAATAGGAAACAGCAACTTTACTATTAGTAGATTTTCTTTTCATGATAATCCAGTGGTTTTTCTTTCTTTTTCCCTTAATCATTTCTTTATGAACTCGAGAGATTCATCCCCAAGATTCTCTTACATGATCTTAAAATGCTATTAAAAGAAATAGATTGGCTCATTTTTCATAAAGTCCTAGGAGATGAAAATCTATTGAAGATTTAATCCTTAAATTATCCATACATGAGAGATATGAACTGAAATCCTGTTGTGATGACTATATTTGTTTGATGCAAAGATATAAATTAAAAAATTAAAAAATTACATCAAAAAATCAAAAAAATTGATTTACATCTCAATTTAATAGTTAAAATGTGGCTATCTAATCAAGCTAGAAAAACTTGATTTTTAAGAAACTTTAACTTGAATTTCAAGTAAAAGCTAATTCAAATGAAAAGCATTGAGTGACTACCTGTTGCATCATTTGCTATGGGCACACCATCAAATGCAAGAATAATATCATCCTTTTTCAATAGTTTGTGAGCATCTGACAGAGGATTAATTTTGTTCACAAGTACCCCGGTCATATCAGACCGCATTCCAAAGTTGTTACGGAGTTGAGCATTCTCAGTTGTCTGGCATGATAGTCCCAGCGAGCAAAATCCAACATATTTTCCATGTTCCTCCACACCAGTTATAAAATGCTTTATTACAGGAACAGGGATTATGTAACTAGAAATTACAATGCAGAAAAATGAATTAGCCACGCATGAAAACATTCTTGCATGATAAAAAAGAAGCATATTTCAGTTTGCATTTGGTCGTATTTTGGTCTAATCTAGACTTATGCATAAACACCAGATAAAACAGATGATTTGAGAAAAGAGAGAATTATCGAAAGCAAATTTATCATCTAAGGTGGCTTAAGTTTCTGTCATCCTATCATATTAAGATTTAAATTTACGGGTTCAATGATTTATAATGACACACAATCGCAACAAATAAAGAGAAAAATAGGATGTGAAAGCTTGGTGAGACTTACCCTATATTCTCAGCACCAGAAAGATTCTGAAAAGCTACACCTGCTACCTTATTGCCCATGATGGCTGGACCACCACTGTTGCCAGGATTAATAGCAGCATCAATCTGTATTGCCATGAGCTGAGTAGCACCATGTACATATTGTGTAGGTTCAACCCTCGAAACAACACCTTTAGTAACGGAAATGTTGTCTCCACCTTGAGGATATCCAACGACAGCGACAGCTTGTTGAAGAAATGGAATGTCTCCTAACTCTAAGAAATTCATACCCTCCCAAAATTCATTGCTTTCAACAACAAGAATAGCCAAGTCGCATTCATGACCCACAGCTTCAACTTGGGCTCTGTATTTGGTTGAAGAACCATGCTTTCTTACAAGCACAAATGTATTATCAGCCACCACATGAGCATTTGTAAGAATCTTTTTTCCAGGGACAACGAATCCTATGTTTATATCAAAACCCCCAGAAGCGCAAATGAGGTTTTTCATATCAAACAATATAGCAATACTACATAATTAAGATTAACAATTTGCAAAATATATATGAGGTCATTACATAGTTGGGTACTTGGGATACACAGTTTGTATTTTATTGATGTGAAGTTTGATGTGTTATTACCACATAGATAATGAATTATAAACTAACCAACATTTAAGTTTAAGACAAGATAAATGACAATTAATGACAGGTAAGCATTTCTTAATACTTATATTATGAGCTATGTATCTCAGCCATGCAAGTGATACAACATTATTGCAAACAAAAATCTCACTAATTTTGCTCCTTTAAGAATCATTAAATTGTACTAAGATGATAACTAAATTGGAAAGCTACTGACCTGAACCGGTGGTTTCTCGTTGGGACTTGTTCTGCCAGGGAAGCGCATAGTTAGGGCTGCTTGAAACCGTGAATATTTTCACAACAGAATCCAAAGCAAGCTCAATTGCTGCGTAAGTCTTTCCGTTGGTTCTAGCTAAACGACGTCGTTGCTGCCGTCGTCTAACTTTAGGAACATTTTTCTTGGTATTCAAATTAGCAGCTACTGCTGCTGATGTTGAAAAATAGTGAAAATTATAATTTTTCGTATCAATAGTGGAGAGTGAAGAGGTAGAAGGCAAAAGAATTAATCTTAATGTATTAGAGGAGGTTCGTAATACGCCGCTGTTATTAATATTACTGTAATTGGAAAAAACAGAGGATGAAGAGGACCGTAGCTGGCTTCGTAGACTACGCAGTGACGAACCCAGCAGCATTTGCATTTCTTCTTTTTGCCTTCGGCTTTGGGCTTTTGCCTTAATCCAAAGCTGCAGGCGAAAATATCAAAAGGAAAACGCTTTTGTTAGGTTTTGTTGATGAAGAAGGTGGGGAAGAAGAATAATGATATAATCGAAAATTTTAACCCGACCCACTACTTGCTCAGTCCATCACGTTTGGGCCCTTTATGCCCAGTTTCCGAGGCCATGGGTTCATAGCCCACTATTTTTTATAAGCAAGGCCATGGGTTCATAGCCCACTATTTTTTATAAGCATCTGGTAATTTCATCTTTCAAGGGATTATTTATTTTGTTTATCTATATAGAATCATCATTATCAGAACCGGACCAAATAATTTTGTACTTCTTTCCTCTTTTTTCATTATTAATGGAGTAGGACTATTGGCACCCTCTAAATACCTCTTAACATTCCTTTTCTTTTGTAATTTCATTAAAATATTTTAAAAAATTATAGAATTCTTTTAACACCTCCATCGATGACAAAAATACCCTTAGTTGAAACTTATTAGTGTAAACTCCATTTTCTAATTTTTATTATTAAATCCATTTCAACAGCATGGTTTCTTCCATTTTAAAAAAAATAATTAGTTTTCTTCTTTTCATTGCAGTCACCGGTAGCAAATTTCTCACAAAAAATTAAAGGAAAAAGTAATTTTTTAAATTTCTAAAATGTTATATTTTTTTTAGAGAACAAAATTATTTAACTTTTGAGTAGGGGTTTTGATTAGAAATTGCTCTATTATGTAATTTTAATAAAGGTTAAAATTGTAAAATAATTAAAGGGGTTTTAAGAAGTGTTTGGAGGGGTGCCAATAATCTACTCTTCTTAATAAATTCCAGAATTCATCCAAAAAAAAAAAAACCCATCCCAACAATTGGAGGACTCTTCTATGTTTTTAAAGTCTTATATTTTTCAATAAAGTGAGACTACATGAACCCACAGTAATATTTTATATTTCATATGCTCAATAAATCGATTATCGTAATTTAAAATTTTACCTTTCACTCTATAAATCTACCTATATACCCACTATACCCTTTATATCCCTAATTTTTTCTGATATTTATCAAGTCTTTGTTTGTTATTGTTTTATAATCAACTCATCCATTATTGTAGTAGCTTACTCTTTATTTTTCCACCTATTTTTTCTTAAACTGGACTCTTACATTCTTGTGATGAAACATAAGATATATCAAAGAAAAATATTTCACAAGTAATTAAACTAAATTTAAGTTATATTGAAGAACAACTTCAAATAGAAATATAAATTTTGTTTTTAAAAAAATTAAGTAGAAATTATTTTTGACCTGGCACCTTCTTTTATTACCGATACAATACATGCCTAAAAGTAAATTTGTGATCTTCCTTTGTCAGAGAAAACTTTCCTAAATTAAAATATTTGATGGACAAATAAATATTTGATGGAAAATTTTCTTAAAGAGCATATACAGTAGGGATGGCAATGGGGAGGGGAGGGGAGGGGAGGGAACCGATATCCCCATACCCATCCCCGATATTCCGTATATGTCCCCGTCCCTTCCCCGTTCCCGTCAAAATTGCCTGAGGGGATCTCCGTCCCCTCCCCGAATAATAACAGGGAATCCCCGAAAGGTCCCCGATCCCCGAATAATTAATATGTTTTTAATTTTTGAACTTGATTTAATCATACTAAAATAAAAAACTTAAACAAAAATAAGATTTGACAATATATTGTACATTAACATTAATCCATTACAAAAATCACACTTCAATATATAAATTATCAGAATAATTATCTTCGTCAATATCATAACCCTATAATAAAAAAATTACTTTTATATCAATAATAAAATAAATGAAATGAGTATAGATACTGAAATTAATATTTTTAGTAATTTACTCTTGTACCTCCTACTCCTTCTGTTCTTCAAATGTGGCAAATTGAGAGATAGCATCAAGTTTCAAATCCAAAACAATAAAAATAATATAAACAATATAATTCATAATCTAAAACAGTTTTTAGCCAAATATTGAAATAAGGTCTGCTCAAATAGTAATTCAAAACTACCACTAGTTAATTAGGCATGAAAGTTTTATAGTATATTTGTATAAATATTTTGATATTTGTTATTTATACTACTATTTAATATTTAATAATTTAAATTATTTTATTTATTTATTAATAATTCTAAAAATAAGATTATAATTAAAAATAAAAATGAGGATGTGGGGAAATGGGGAGGGGATGGGGATTCTATCTCATCTCAGTCCCTTTCCCGAATAAGAAACTGGGTAAAAAATTATCCCCGTCCCTTCCCCAAATAAGAAATTGGGTATAAAATAGTTCATGTACCCTCCCCGAATAGAAAAAATCCCCAAGGGTCCCCATCCCCGTGGGAATTTCTGTCATCTCTAATATACATGCAATAGAAACTTGGCCAAAGGGAATGCAAGTTTAAAATAGATTGACTCCAATAGAAGCTTGCAAAGTGTCGGAATCAATACGAACGACCGGAAAACGATTGCAGACAGATGAAAAAGTTCAAAATTGATTGACCCCAATAGAAGCTTGCAAAGCACAAGAAAAGAAATGGGAAGAAAAAATAATTTGTGATAAAAAGTTATAATTTTTGGCTATAATAGTATGTTAAGTTAGGATAGTTTTGTAATAAAAATTTATACTAAAAATCATGTGTGAAAAATTTGTTTGGTGGGTTCAAATATCTTATTCTTTTTCAATATTTGATATCATACCACTTTTTACACATTTTTGACTATTTAAAATATAACTAAATAGATATACTCAGCGTTCTAGAATAGATAAGTATGTGTCCGGTGATGTAATGAAATTACAAAATGTTTCCATATCGTATAATTCAATTTCCAAGTGTTCTATAACGACATTTCATAAGGGTTTAATATAAAATCATAAGAGTAATATTAGGAATCTAAAAAATATTTTAGTCTCAACTGGAATATTAAATTATGCTTCAAATGTTGTGATAATTATAGATAAAATCTCACATTAATTAGAAGTTGAGACTCAAATATTAAATTTACAATATTGATGGAATTACAATTAATAAATAATTATCCATTAGACAGAGCTTCTATCTATTAATTAGGATAATTTATTTTGGAAGCAACTCTACGTAATCTCCTTTCTTTTAACTTATCAATTGAACTCTCCAACCGTCATAAGACAGACTAAAGAGACCTCATGATGACTTCACACTAATATGTGTCACAACAAGTTTAGTAGTTGAAGAAGTTTCGAAGTCCATACTTTAATTTGTCTGATCATTGGTAAACACATATATACTAGTAAAGTAATTACCTTTTTTCAGTTTAACTGGTGATTAGGAATACCTGGAGTGATGGACTTTCTATATTAATCTCTAATCCATACTTGCATATATTCATTTCCACACTTGCCTCATAACCTTCCATAGTTGATCTGCATTTCTTTCGATAATCTCAATGAAACATTTATCAATCCATATAATGTTTTGTTATTATTGAAACCATAGTTCAAATAATCTTCTAGAGTGTCATTTTACTTTAACCTACAAGGTTAAGTGGCTAACAAATTCTAAATCATAGTTCAAATAACCCTTAGAGTATCATTTTACTATTAACCTTTAAGGTTAACAGATTTGGTTAGTAAATAGGGTTTTGGAAAAAAAAAAAAAAAGGCATGTGTAAACAGACGTGATCTCATGTTGTAAAGAGTCCCTGAAAATAATTACACTATAAAAAATAAAAAAAGTGATTTAGTTGATAGAATTAGAAAAATCCTGATCTATTTTGTTGTTTTCTCAAACAAAAAGGATTTGGTTGTAAATTATTTATAAATTAAGAATAATAATATAATTACAAACTCTTGTATAAATTTATCTTATATAAATTAATATAACGTAATAAAATTAATTAAATTAAACATCTCTAAATTTATATAATTTATTTTTATTATTTTATATTATTATTTAATTAATAATTTAATATTAAATTAATATATATAAGATAAATTTATAAAAAAATTTAAGGGTGTATCATCCCCCATAAATTAAACAAATTAATACGCGCAGAAACAACCATGCGAGTCATACGTCTCCAGTAGCTGTTCAGCGAATTAGCGTTTCGTCGCCGTTGACTTGAGCGTGACCCCCACACCAGACCCCACCTGCCACGCTACCTTTTTACTTTTTTTCCCTCTTTTTTAAAAATATGATAGAAATATAAATAATATAAATATAATAACAGGGACAACAAAAGAGAGGCGTCCGGCGAAAACTAAACCTTATTTATTTATTTTCCTCTAAAAAAACTTATTATTTATTTATATTAACTAACATTTATTTATAACAAAAACAGCGCACAGATTTAAATAAAATAAGTAAATTAAAAAGAAAACTAAAAAGAAAATGTGGGCTCATTTCGTTGCCTCTGTAATGGACTGACATGAAAAAAAGAGGTGGAATTAGGTGTGGATGAATCGGGTCCGTCCATCGTCCGTCGTCCGTCAACTTCATCAACGATCTGCATCTGCTGATTGTCGTTAAAGGTAGAGTCTTCCTCCTCCTCCTCCTCCGCCTCCTCCTTTTCGATCTAAGAATCGCCGAGTTTTTGACATTTGTTAAAGCATGTTTAGCTGTTGAAACAAAATGAAAAATAAAAATTGATTGGATCTATTTTGTAATAATTTTCTCGCAGCAGAATATTGTGTTTGTATGCATTCGTCTCCAATTCCTGTTCGATCCATTTGTAATAATAACATTAGTGATAGTACAAGGCATAAGACTGGGAGTGTGTTGTCGACGAATAAGAATAAGAACAATAATTCAGTGAGAAACATGTCACAGCCTCAGCAGTCTATTAGGCGGTTGGGATTGTGTTCACAATTAGCTCAACACTCATCCCCAATTGTGTTCCCTGAGAAACGGAGCAAGAAGGTTAAGGCTTCGTCCAGGACTGGACAGCATCACGATGGCCCTCAGTTTGATGAGGTTAATAAGGTAGATGAACACAGAATTGATATTCCTGGTGGTGCTGTTGGCGTAGGAGGGGGAGATGAAAAGTCTGATTTATTGGGCTATGTTGTTTACTCTGGGAAGCTAGTTTTGGATAAGAGAAAGACCGCTTATGACAAAAGTTCTAGTGATGCGCAGCAGCACAGTTCTTCTACTCAAGCTACTAATCAAGATGCTGTCAATGCTAAGCTTACCAGCAAGGCTTTAGTTTGGGGTTCTCATGTGCTGCCTCTTGATGATATTGTCTCAGTATCATACAATAATGGTCTTAGACATTTCACTGTTCATTCTTATCCTTTAAAAAAGGGTTCTTATGGATTATCCTGTTTTATAAAGCCCCGTAGAGTTCGTAAAGATTATCGCTTCTTGGCTTCTACCACAGAGGAAGCTATTCAGTGGGTTGGTGGCTTTGCTGATCAGCAGTGTTTTGTTAATTGTTTGCCTCACCCTTTGGTTTCTTCAAAGAAGCAGGCTTCGTCAGAATTATATCCAACTGATACTCCTCCTGAGCTGATTTTCCGGTGTAAGAGTCCGCCTAAAATGCTTGTGATATTAAACCCAAGATCCGGGCGTGGTCGGTCTAGTAAGGTCTTCCATGACATTGTAGAACCTATATTTAAGGTGCGTTCCTGGTTTGTTTTAGACTTCAAACTGCTTGTGTTAGCTTGTTTTCCGCTCATTTTTTACATGATTTTATTATGCTTACTGCAAAAATTGAAAAACCCTAATGGGTTGCCTGAATTGGCTCACAGAATTGATCAGCTTGATGTATTAGATAATTTGTTGGCCTTAATTTTATGTTGTATTCACTTTGTTGGTTGAAAGAATTGTTTACATTTTGTCATGCTAGCATTCATATTCAACATGCGCACTATGACAGCTTGCAGGATTTAAACTGGAGGTAGTCAAAACAACATCTGCTGGTCATGCTAAAAGTTTGGCGTCCACTGCTGACATCAGTTCATGCCCAGATGGTATTGCTACTGCATGCTCTACGGAGTAACATGTTTTAGTTTTTCTCATGATAAACGCTGTCATCTTTATCACTTTTATTAATTTATACTCTTGCATGTTTTTTCAGGAATTATATGTGTAGGGGGTGATGGAATTATCAATGAGGTGAGTCAGTCACTCGCAACTTTAGCTGAATGGTTTGTTGTCACCATATACTCTTGAAGCTTACGAGTTACTTTTTGCTTGTATCTTAACCATGTGATAGCTAAAACTGCTTAATTCTCATGATTATAAGGTTCTTCATATTTTTTTTTTCTTTTTGGTATCTTGCCCTCTATCATATACTTCTTTTTAAGAGCAGAAATATATCTTATTTCTTAACCCCGCCGCCAACCCACCAAAAAAAAAAAAAAAGACTCAGTAGACCTTCAAGTTGGTAAAAATTTTAATTTCGTATTATTTTTCTTTTTGGTTTGGCAGTGTTTGACCATTTATACTAAAATACTCTCTATAATTTTCCAAGCTGAACTTATTATGATACGACTGTCATCTTGCTTGATAGCCTATCTGCCGAACAAGTTAGGCTCGTACACTGTTCTTAGGCACGTCCTAATGGTCCATGGCTTAATTTTTGGTCCTTGGTTTAATGGCCTTCTTCTAATTGAAAGGGGAAGAGAAATGCAACAAGCCAACATTCAAGTATGGGGTGCTATTTTCCATGTTAACACATGCTGTGCTCTAAATAACTTCAACTGAATGCCTGCCAGTACTGATGTAGTTCTGTGCTTAATTCGGATGTCTGATTACATATACATTTGCTTACTACAAAGTTGGTTAAACGAGAGTTTGATTTGTTAATGCTGTCGGAGTCTTCAGATATATTGAGTTTGAACTTCCTTCCTGAGTTAATCTTAAGGTATTCTAGCTCTCCTTGATTTATGAAGACCACTGAGGGGTTGGTGTTGAAGGATGAACAGTTGGTTTTAGACGTTATTTAATCTGTCATATTGGTCAGCATTGGTGTAGTGGTGTACAATGTATACACTTGTTCTCATTTTTGTAGATAAAGGAATATGATTAATTGTGTATCTAGATGAAAGAAATATACAAATTTGAAGCGAAGGATAACACAGCTGTTAGCGAGCTAGTGTTGTAGAATTGATTCCATATACGTTACCTTGTAGATAAATTTCGGAGTTCTGTCAGATAGTGTTATAGATATTTATTCCTTATTTGCAGATAATTAATTGCATCAGGCTCATGGGGTAGCCTTCAGAGTCTTTGGAGGTGAGCTATTATGTGGAATTCAGTCTGATATAAACTTCTATAGAAAGGGGTTGCAATAATTGGTTACCTTGTACATGTTGTAAATGTGACTTTTGTTTAATTTATAATCTAGATTAGTTTTGCTTATCATATAGGAGTCTAGTTATTAATTTCACAATTGTCATCTGATGGATCTTTAGGAGAGGTTTGGACCAATATAAACACTTTCTCCTCGTTAATGCAGAGAGGAGTGGTTCTCTGTTGAGGCTGGGAATGCCTATATAAACACTCCAAATCTGTGGTTTTAGTCTGAGGTGGAAAATGAAACTTCGATCTTAAGTTAGTATTTATTAAAATATGGGTTTGGTTCGCGTTAGCTTTTGGTGGTTTGGAAGCATTTAGTGGTACTTGGAATTGGCTTTAAACTTGGTTCTCTATTATCAGTTAGACACGCTGGTAATGCCTAAATTTTGTGGGTATTTGAAATTTCAAGGGAAAATGAAAAAGGATAATAATAGACATATTGATGGAAACATCACTGTATACAAACTCAAGGAAATTTGTCCAAAATTGATGTGAATGAGTAGTGAATATTTGCTACTTAAGGAAACTTTTGGAGGCAGACATAATAACTCAAGGTAATTACAAAGAGAAAGAAAAAGAAAAACAGTTGTAGCAAAAGGATAATCTTAATTTCAGATGCCTCGATGGCCAGTACTTGTGCTGGGGCTGGCACTAACTCTCACACAAGCACGTGTACCTAGCCTTTTCCTGACTAGATTTAGGCCTTGGCAAAAAGGCCATACTACACTGTATTAACCTAAATCTTATCATTTTGTTTAGTCTTGTTCGCGTTGAATATCATGTGAGAATGTCATCTTGGCCAAAGTAACATATTTACTTTCGCGAAGTGCAAGGCGTTAAGGAGATCATTGTAGGGCAAAAGGGGGTGGTAGAGGGATGGCTACTTTTGTTCTGCACTTACAAGTACTTATCAAAAATCAAGAAATGATTGTGCTGGAATGTTTGTTTCATTTAAATATTTTGTCTTATGTGGAAAACATTTTATTAAACATGATTTATTTTTTTGTAATTTTCTGATTTTCCTTTTTTAAAAAAATTATGTAATTTTGGGAATTTTGGCTCTGGCATCTGAATGGCCGACAATGAGTACGTGACTAGCAATTACCACCGCTGATGGTGGCTGAGAGCAAGCGAATTGAGATAGCCATTGAAGGTAGAGGCATTCGCTCGCTGGAATGTTGATGCATGGTTCCAAAATCATTAGCCGCATTAGCCTAGTTTCTGTTAATTAAAAGTGTTACTTTGAATGAAATATATTATCTTGCACTAAACATGGGAAGATGAAAAGATTTCCTCAAGTTATTTATTATTTGAAATTTATGCTGGTATGCGACCTTTCCGTTTAATAAGATCGTGGTTATTGCGCAGGTTCTAAATGGTCTGCTAAGTAGAGACAACCAGAAAGAAGGTATTTCTATACCCATTGGAATCATTCCTGCTGGTTCTGATAATTCATTAGTTTGGACAGTTCTGGGAGTTAGAGATCCAGTTTCTGCTGCATTAGCTATTGTGAAGGTGACACTTACTTTATGATCATTTTTGCTTGAAAATAGCTAGTGGACTGATATAATTGGTGATTTTTTTCCTCTCTCTCTAAAGTTCACCATGGTCAATTTTATAGGCGCGTTTTAAATAGCCATTTGAGCATCTGGATTTTTTCAGATTTGTTAATATGTATGCTACTCTATTTGTAGTTCTCAGTTCCCTGTTAAGTGAGGTTCTTATTGCTACAATCTTTAGCTTGTACTGGAACAGAATTGAATCATTCATCAAATTTGTCTGAGCCGTTCGCCTCACCAAATGTTTTCTGTCAAGAACAAGTCTTATAGTTCCTAACCTTGTCAGAAAAGTCTTTAGCTCCTAACCTCGTCTGAAAAGCCATATAATTCCTAAGATTTTTGGTGTCGACTCAAATCACTCTTCCTCTTTTACAGTCCATATGATTGGGTGAGAACCAGTAACTAGTCTGCAGATTAGGCTTTCTGCTGGTTGCAACTGAGGTATTTTGTTGGTTTCAGGGGGGTCTTACTGCCACAGATGTCTTTGCTGTTGAGTGGATTCAGACTGGTGTCATTCACTTTGGGATGACAGTCTCGTATTATGGTTTTGTTAGTGATGGTAAGTCATAAACCTTCAATACATTGTTTTGAAAATCTTGCTTCCTGTGTTTGTATATACATTTCACAAGGAAAATGTAAATCTAGCTAAATCATGTTTAATAATTCATAGCAAAACACATGAAATACAATATTTCACATATACTTCATGTGTTTGTAACTCAGTTTGTTGCATTTTTGGAACTGTTGGGAAAAAAAATCAGAAGCACAATAATTTCACGGTAAAACACATGAAATACAATGTTTCACATATATTTCATGTGTCTGTAACTCATTTTGTTGCAGTTTTGGAACTGTCTGAAAAATATCAGAAACGCTTTGGCCCTCTGCGTTATTTTGTTGCTGGATTCCTCAAGTTCTTATGCTTGCCAAAGTATAGCTATGAAGTCGAATATCTTCCAGCATCAAAGGAGGATCTAGAAGGAAAACACTCAGCAGAACGTGAAATAGTTGACATGTCAGATCTTTACACCGACATCATGAGAAAATCAAAAAATGAGGGCATGCCCAGAGCCTCAAGTTTATCAAGTATTGATTCTATAATGACCCCTAGTCGAATGTCTGGAGGAGATCCAGATACAACATGCAGTAGCACTCATGCTAGCACGGAACCATCAGAGTATGTACGTGGTCTAGATCCAAAATCAAAACGCTTGTCTTCTGGTAGGAGCAATGTAACGGCGGAACCAGAAGTTATTCATCCTCAATTACCACTGTCCACAACTCCGAATTGGCCACGGACCAGGTCAAAGTCGAGGACAGATAAGTGGACTGGATTGACTGTTGCACACGATCCCTCTAGATGTTCTTGGGGAAATACTGCAACCAATGATAGAGAAGATATATCTTCAACATTGTCTGATCCAGGACCCATCTGGGATGCTGAACCAAAATGGGATACAGAACCTAATTGGGATGTGGAAAATCCAATTGAATTACCAGGGCCATCAGACGATGTGGAAGCAGGAACAAAGAAGGAAGTTATGCCTAGGTATGAAGAGAATTGGGTTGTTAAGAAGGGGCAATTTCTTGGCATTATGGTTTGCAACCATGCATGCAGAACTGTGCAGAGTGCTCAGGTGGTAGCACCTAGAGCTGAGTACAATGATAGCACTATGGATATGCTCTTAGTCCATGGGAGTGGGCGGTTGCGGTTGGCGAGATTTTTCTTGCTGCTGCAGATGGGTCGACATCTATCTCTTCCGTATGTTGAATATGTGAAGGTATGGGCTTTTACTTTGATGATGCTTCACTTTTGTGATGAGCTTTCTGTCTCAAAGCAGATGGGAATTGCTGTCTCCTCCATATCATTTTTTTTTTCTCAATTTTTCGGAAGAGGGGTTGCTGGCCATTATTATTATTGTCATTTTTCTAATGGGAAAGAGGGGTTGCTGGCCATTATTATTATTGTTATTTTTCTAATGGGAAAGAGGTGTTGCCATTATGTTGATAATTTGAGTGCATTAACTGAAGTCTGAGCACATTAATGACGAACATAGAATGATGCAATCACGAGACGAATTCTCCATGCTGGTTAAAAAGTATTTGTTTGTTTATGGTTCCTTATTTGACTAAATTGAGTAGGATTTGCATTTCACATAGGCCTCTGTTAGACCTTCACTTCTATATTCCAATTCTACTCATTGAAACATCATGTCCAAGCCTTGGAGCCTTTTTATTCAAAATATAACAATTGGAACTGAAGTTTTATGCACATTTAGATGATTGGCATGCATAATAGAGTACTAGGAAAACTTAAATGCAATGGTGGAATCTGCAAGTAATGATCCCACAGTGAGTATCACTAAACCTAGGCCTGTGGAGAGAATTAGAAGTTTGAGAAGAATCTAGTAAAAAAGTGCATTGAGCTATATTTGCATCTTCCAACTCATACTTGTATCGTATGCAGGTAAAATCAGTGAAGATCAAAGCCGGAAAGCACACTCATAATGGTTGTGGCATTGATGGTGAGCTTTTTCCGCTCAATGGACAAGTCATCTCTTCTCTATTACCGGAGCAGTGCAGACTCATTGGTCGCTCCCATGATCATCATGTGTAACATATGAATCCTTCATTTGAATGCATGGAAGTGTTTATGTTCTGCCGCAATGGCATATGCAGCGCATCCCTGTACCGGAAAGACTAGCTTCTATTTTAGTCCTTTTCTTTTTTTTCCTCTCCTTTTGAAATCCTTGAACCCCTCCACATTGTGCCATCACACAGCTGAGGTCCCTGTAAATTTTTTGTTCGGTTTATGTGTATCTTTTGCTTCTTGTTCATTCTTTCCATTCCCTTATACTATTGTTACGTACGCTTCTACCTCATTTGACGGTCCGGTGTGAGCTATTCAATGTATTGAAATTTATGGCTCATTTTTTGTTTACTATTTTTAATTGGTGTAAGTAATTATCTTGAAATTGGTCTGGGATTGTTATTGTAATATAGAGCACTTGCCTTCTGATCTATCAGAATTATCTCAAATCGTATCTTGTGAGTTATTACTGCTTCAAGTGTGTGTACATACCATATGAATGATCTAGTCGGTAATGTTACTCTTTGTTTTCCTTTGTATTATTATTTAAAGTTACTCAATATTTTTCTTTAATAAAATTGTGCCCCTACACACACACACACACACATATATATATATTTTGGTTAAGATCAATCGTGATTTTATAGTTGAAGAATTAACCGGCACATATATCCGTTGGCGATTTATAAGTTGCTGTAGCTGACTGGCGCATCTATTATTCGTTATCCGCTAACTTACGTAAAGATTGGAGTGGAGGCTGGAAGAGGGACAGGATCGATCTTCCACCTCTCGTTTCTCATCCACAAAATGTGTCATAAAATAACATAGAAAAGAGGTAAAATTAAATATGTTTTGTCAGATATTTATCATAGCATTGACGAGGGGGGAAAGGAAAGGATGTCCAGGCTCTAAATTGTTATTTATTCGACACGTGTATAATAGAGACGAAAAGTCCGTTGCCATCGTGCTAGCTCGCCTTAGCCACTGAGGCCTGAGATAGTGGTATAATAGAAAAATCAATAATAATAATCATTTGAAAAAAAAAAAAAGAGTGAAGGTTGGGTATTATTATTATTATTATTTTGTGAGAATTAGAAGAGGGGTGAAAAGATAGATACACAGAAATCATGACTAGTACAAGTTTTGCTTTGTCCTCGGCAACTTCTTCGTTGATAAATCGACGGCCACTTACGAATTCGTTTGTCTCAGTTTCTTCATTCTCAGCTGCCAATTGTAATTGCAATGTTAATGTTAACAAAAGAAGAATCTCCTGTGAAGTAGCTGTAAAATCCAACAATTCAACTGCATCCGTAGGATTAGAGAGCAGTCCATCTTCATCAGCATCAGCGTCGGATGGTGGCTTTGATGAGTCTAAGATTGGTGCGAGGGTTAAGGTGAAGGTGCCGTTGAAGGTTTACCATGTTCCTAGGGTTCCGGAGCTTGATCTGTCTGGCATGGAAGGTGTGCTCAAGCAATACGTCGGCGTTTGGAAAGGAAAGAAAATCTCAGCTAATATGCCTTATAAGGTAGCGTTTGTTACTGAGATTGAAGGCCGCGGTCCTGTCAAGTTCTTTGCACATCTCAAGGAAGATGAGTTTGATTACCTTGACTAATATTTTTAAATTTTTATTATTTTGAACATATTATTCCTTCTCTTTCCTATCTTCATCTTCTACAAATAATATTTTTAGTCTTTGTATGTAACTCTTCACATAAAATTACGCTTCTTAGTGTTTTTATTGTTATACCTTCTCCTGTTATATAATCAATTGTTTCTATATTTCTTTCCAGCTATGGTTCAAGTTTTGTGCAGTGTTTATTTTGCTCTATTTCTTTGTTAATGCTACGGTAACTTGAATAATATTGCAAGGACCGCTTAAGTTGTTTGTGAATTTGTGTGATCAGCTGATTCAAGTGCTGAGTATGTACCGCAGAAGAAGACGTATTTAATTAAAAATGCTTTCAAATTTTGAGATAATTTATCTCACTTTTTTCTGAGAATTGAACGAAGCAAGACAGATTTTTTTTCTTAGGTCAAGGCTTCTACTTTTAGGAGTTTACTCCAGTTGTTACAAATTAGATTTTCTGATTTTCGATACCCATTGGAGCTCTTGTCCCCTTTTGAACTGGACATCTTTTTAGTGGTCTATTTTGAGGTTTTGGCAGATGAAAATAGGGAATTCATGCTTTCTTGATGCTTAAAAGCTAAAAGTTGGGTTGGTATGTTATGTGTATTTGAGATGCAACAAATTTAAGAAGTGATAAAAATGGAAGCTTTATGGGATTAGTCATCTATTCTGTTCTCTCCCCAGGCGCGTATCTATGGTGATTTTGCTTGGCTGTCTCTTGGATCCTACCAGAGAGACCATTTTAGTGTTTCTAAGGATGGCTAAGATCAGTTATATTGTCAAAACTGATGTTTTCCACTTTTTAAGGACTCAGAGATATCTTTTGCACGCTTCTATCTTAAGTTTAATCGTTGGTGACTCAACTGTGGGAACTAAATGTATCCTCAACGCTAGCAACATAATAAAATGAAAGGTTTATCCCAAAGGACTGAGAAAAATCCTTAGGATAAAGCAAGCTTTCATGCTTGCGCCTTTTTAAATTTTATTTATTTATTTATTTTCCCATAAAAACTTTTACTTGAATTAACATCTTTCAATTGAATAGTTTATAAGTTGTAGTATGCATTCTCTTTATTTTTGAGAGGATTGTGTAGTCATAATAATCTGTAGTGGAGTTCGCACGACGGCTTATACTATGAGGGTACTTCCTTGTTAAGAGGTCTATGAATACCTTGTACTTACATGAGAGGGAAGCTATTAACCAGCTGCGATGTATATTCCTTCAATTTGCTATTGGCATATATGATTTCTGAGTTGATAATTTCTTCAGTTAAGATATATCTGAATATTATCCATGTTTTTTGCATATCTGAAAAATAACTATATTGTCCATGGGGTTTTCTGATGTTACGTAGCAGCTGAATTATGTCTTGACTCTTGAAGTGAGGCAAGAATCATTTACGCCAAATACTACCCTGTCCTCTTAACTGCTATCAATGTGAGTTTTGTATCTGGAGTTGACATGATCGAAAGGCAAACGAGTATCCTTTGCCATTATTCAATTGGTTATAGTTGTGGACAATGCCATTCTTTCTTCTGCATGATTTATACATACGAAGCCAGGCAATGATTTTTATTTACATTCGTTTCAGAAGACAGAACTGATGTCACTTAGTATAAAGTCGATGAACTTTTTAATGTGTTTTCGTATTTTTCATTTTTTATCACACCTATGTGAGCATGCTTTGGCAATGAAATGGGTAATCTTATACTGCCAAGATAACAATTTTGAGGAAGCTAATTTGAAGTTTTAGAAGACTGCAATAACCATTCGGTCTTTGCCCAGTTTTGGCAATGCAGTACCTGACTCTCGATTTTTTTGGCTTACTCCATTAGTTTCCTTTTCACCCTCTTAAAAGCTTGAAAAGTCGAACCATATTCGGTTTTTAAGCGGCAGGTCATGTGACTTGTGTGAAATCTGGTTTCTTAAATAGTTTGAAGCCATCTAAAATGGTGGTTCTACCGGTGATGGTATGGAGTGGAGTCAAGACATTCTTTTTGTGCTTTAAGGTTCACATAGAAATGGTTAATGATGATCACCTTTCTTCTCTTGTTTTTCCTTCCCGGATCAATTTAAAAATTCAAGTCTTTTTGTGGGCATTGACTGAAGGAAAATTAAATTCTGGGGAAGTTATTGGAAGAAAGTTTCCTGATATCTTGGTGTGTGATGTGCAAAACAAGTGCAGAAACTTCCAATCATCTTTTTCTTCATTGTTTTGTGGCCTCAAAGTTGTGGAATAGGTTGTGCAAAGAGGCTAACATTTTGTGGGTCATTCCGGGTTTTTGTCACTCTATTCTCATGGAGAATTCCAATGCTTTTGGTAAAGGAAAAAAGGCCAAAACTCTTTGGATCTGTGCTGTGGAAGCTCTGTTTTGGGCATGGCAAGAAAGAAATCTTCTTATTTTTCAAGGGAAAAATACAGATAATATTGAAGAATTATGGGATAGAGTATGTCTTCTAGCTTTGCTTGTGCTTCAGTTGCTAAGGAGTTTCAAGATTCGTCTTTTTTCTTCATTTATCTAATTGGGAGAGTGTTTTAAGGTAAGTGTCTAGGTTGGTCTAGAATTGTAGATGAGTGATTGGCATTTTTTGTATAGCACAGAAAAGTTTTTTCTCAGTGGACAGCTGGTCCACTCATTCTAATGATTCTTCATGATTAATATATTTATAGTTTCTTATGAAAAAAGAGAAAAAAAAAAAATGAACCCTAGCAGACTGTACTAGGAATCTGCTCATTACCACTTGTGGTTGACGTAGAAAGGCTCCGTAGCGGCAGACATGGATGTAAAGGGAGAATTACCGCGGATGATGTTGTAGATTATGACTCGAATCTGAGCAGCTCTTATGTTTAGCTTAGATAGCAAATCTACGGTGGTCGAATTGTATATTTACCGGAGCTGAACTTGTTCTGAGACGGATATGTGAGAAACAATACGAAAACTGGTTGATGGAAGGAAGGAGGAGGAGTATGTTCCATATTACCAGGTTTAAGAAATGTTGTGATTGGAAACAACTTTGCGCCTGAAACTTTTATTTTAAAGTTCTCACGCGTCAACGTAATTTGTATATGATTTTATGAGATTTTTTATCAGTGCATGGCTGTTGATTTATGTGATAAAGACTGTAAATATGGATTGTTTAATTGATCAGTTCAATCTCTCAACAGTGCAAGGATGTTTTCACTTGTTTCTATTGCTCCTGAATTGCACGGAAGGTGAATTTTTTATTTCTTTCTTTCATGTCTTTGGGTTTGGATCTCATCGAGAATTGCAAGATTTTCTATATGAACTTAGGGTCAAAGGATTTGCCCTTGATCATTTAATCCATCATTCGAAATTATTTCATCTGAGAAAAATAGAGTAAGTGTTTGATTCCATATTTGATTCTTTTAAGAGTCTGAAAGAAATTACACTAGATCCACATGAACATTATAATTATTGGGTTTAGGAGAGGGAACCGAGAGAGAAGAATTGCATGCAGAGGTGAGGCTTTGGCTGCAAAAGGACAAATGAATTCATGATACATTGAGCTGTATTTGAAGAAATGTATGATTCATAATCATACGAGTCATGCCATGCCAGCCTTGAAAAATAAATATTAAACCAGATGCATAATATATGTGTCCTATCCCGGGTCCAATGTGACTGTCCGTATTAATTGATTAACCCTTTTCATATCCGTGATGTTATTTATGCCATCCAGGCCACTTTTTTTTTTCCAATTATATTACATTATGCTTATTTATGAAATATTTCCTAATATGTTTTGATCCGCAGATTTTAAGTATGATGGTGCATTTCGAATATTTAAATCTGGAACGAGCCGTATTTACTTCTACGTTTAACATCATGTAATTGGATGGGTCCAATTCATCGGCAATTGAGTTAATGTTAGAAGTAGGATAGAAGAAATTCATTAACACGTTGCTATAAGCAAAGCATCGTGCGTTTGACATGAATAAAAGGAACACAGACAAGTGCAGAGCTAGCTGTTGTTTTGTGGTTGTTGAGTTTGTGATTATAATTAAGAAAGTGGGCACCCCACGGCAATGAATCAAGGAAAACAAAGTAGTAAAAGATACACCACATCACGACTAAACTTTCTTAAGTTAAAAAAAAGGTAACAACGCAAGGATAAATAAGCATACACAATAATGAAATTAAAGAGAAAAGGTAAAGAAAGAGAAGTTAATGGTGGGGTACGGTTGATTAGTCTTTTCAATTTTTGATTTTTGGTTGGAGGAAGGAGGGAGGGATGGGTGACCCATGGGCCTTGTGGGGTTTGGTCCAACCGTCAAATTTCAAACGAGACGGTAGGTGATTTTCAGGGCCACGCTACGCCACCCCCATCAATCGTAATCCATAATCAATTAATTATTAATTAATGTTAATTTTACCCTTTCTAATAGTTGCCTTGCCTTCAAATTATTTTTTGTCTTTTTACTCGGTATAAAAATTCCCCCCACTCTAAGCTCTGCGGATTAATTTGAACGTATGTAGCACCAACAACATGGCACGAGCATTTTCAGTCCCTTGTCATTGATTATAGTTTAAAAAATACAAAAGCCCTCTCTCTTCTTTCTTCTTTCTTCTTTCTTCCTCTCTCTGTCACTGACCCCTCTTGTTTTTTTTTTTTCTTCTGAAACTAAACTAAACTACTATTTCCATTTGGGCATTTCCGCAAACAGGGAGGAGGGCGAGATCAAACAAACCCCTCATTCTTACATAGACAACACAATTGCTTCTTGGGTATCTTTTTTTCAATGCTTTTGGCATACTCCTACTCTATTTTAGTACTCGTACTCGTACTTGAGCTCTAACATTTTATGTTTACTACTAGTATAAGAAACCAAATAAATAAAAGAAAAGTATCAACTGAAGCATTTTTGCAATTATTAACTTGAAGGTAAACCGTGTGTGTCATTCACTCTCTTCTTTCCTTTTCATGAAATTTTTTATTTTTGTTATTATTAATTTTGAGTTCTGATCTCGTAGTTTTCAAATTTTTATTTTATTATTTTCATTTTCAGTCATGAACGGGAAAATGAAGTGACGAATGGGAGGGGATTTGCGTAAGATCTGCAGTTTATTATAGAAGAAGAGAAGGTCTTCTTGTTTTGCAGATTTGGATTTATCAATTGAATGTCAGGAGAACTGCTAGGGTTTTGTTTGCTGTTCTATTTAAATGACTACCAAACGTGCTTACAAGCTACGTATCCTTTTTAGGGTTTTACATTCCCAGATCTCTTTCATCTTAATCTTTACTTTGGAGTACACATTGTTCATTTTTGCCCTTTTTTTTTTCAAACTAGTTGTTGGCCTTGATTAGCGTTAACTTAGAGGAATTTGTAGCACATTCATCTACCGTCAATTGCCTCAAGATTGGAAGGAAATCATCCAGGGTTCTGGTCACTGGAGGTGAAGATAACAAGGTTAATCTCTGGGCCATTGGTAAACCCAATGCTATTCTGGTCAGTTCTCTGTCTCTTTCTTTTTTTTTTTAAGGAAAAAAAATAATTTGCGTAGTACTGAAAATATCCAATTCTAGGGAAATAGAAATACAACAGTGGGTGCCTTTTTTTTTGGACAAATTATTATTATTATTATTATCATTTTTTTTTTACACAGAGTCTGTCTGGACATACAAGTGGAATCGACTCTGTAAGCTTTGATTCTTCTGAAGTATTAGTAGCTGCTGGAGCGGCAAGTGGTACAATTAAGCTTTGGGATTTAGAAGAGGCAAAAAGTAAGCTTCTTAATTTCATAAATATGCTTTCCAACTTCGTAAAACATATCATATCCTTCTTGATTTTACATCTGTGGCATTGTAGTTGTTCGCACACTTACTGGTCATCGATCCAACTGCATATCTGTGGACTTCCATCCTTTTGGGGAGTTCTTTGCATCTGGGTCTCTTGACACAAACCTTAAGATATGGGATATTAGGAAGAAGGGATGTATCCACACCTACAAAGGTCATACTCGAGGAGTCAATGCCATCAGATTTACTCCAGATGGTCGTTGGGTTGTATCAGGAGGAGAGGACAACACTGTAAAGGTTTGAATTGCTTTCCTGTTAGTTTATGTTGTTTGTGGTAATAATGTAGTACATATCATGTTAGCAATTATGTTCCTAAAACGATACTTGATAGAGATGTTGGTCTCGTAAATTTTTGTGCTTGAATCTGAATAAGTAACTATCTCAATAGCTGTGGGACCTGACTGCTGGAAAGCTGTTGCATGACTTCAAGTGTCATGAAGGCCAGATTCAGTGCATAGATTTTCATCCCCACGAGTTTCTGCTGGCAACAGGTTAGCTTTACTTTCTGTTAAATTTACTTCGGATTGGAAATATATTGCTGTGAATTTGATTCATTCTATAATTCAGTAACTACCCTCTTTATTCTTTGTTACTATAATAGTTATAACTATTACTGAGACATTTATGCAATGCTTGTTATGTTTGTGGTAGCTCTCCTCTTGTCATTCTGTCTTGCCTCTAAAGAATTATTGAAAGTAATTGAAATATGAATACAAAAACGGGTGTATGTTGTATAGTACGTAATGTTTGATGGCATGGCATTGTTGCTAAAAGAATGCTTGATGTATAAATAAATCCTTTTCCTCTTTGGTAAATTTACCAAGGGCTATAGTCATAATGGTCCTCCTATTCAACAACGTCAACCATTTCCGAACACCTTATATTATGTTATGGCACTTCCGGGGTCCTGCAAGGATTCGATCATTTAGGGATGATTTGATAGCAAAAGTTCCTAGATTCATGGAGATATAGAACAATATATAAGTTATCATGCTCGCATATCCACCATTTGAGTCTCCAACAATTATTCCAATAATTACATATCCGATTGGATGTCCGATTGGGGCCTACATGACACGACCGATCACTAGAAATGCTCCACTCCAACACTCCACCCCTGTCATATATTCCATACATCACACTAGATAGATATCATCTTCATGGAATACGATTCACTTTCAAGATGCCTTTTTCTTGATCTTGATGAATTGTAAGATAAAAAGGGACTTTGTTATTAATTGCATCAATTTTTTGATAATTATTTGGGGATTCCGCTCACAAATACAAGTGGGCCTTTAACTACATATACATCTCTTACCATAATATATTCCAATAGTCCGGGTCTTCTAAATTTGGATTACACTTTAGTCAAGTAGTTCCTAGCAAAACCTTTAGCAACAAGTTTTAATGTTTTCAAGAGCTCGAGATAATCTTTGGTTTATCCAGTATTGCTATGTTTCTTATGGAAGTTCCAACCAACCTTTTTTTTTGTTTTTGTGTTGTTGGGGGGGGGGGGGGGTGTTGGTGTTGGTGTTTTGTTGTGGTCTGTTAGAAGGGGTGGGGGTTTTTGGGGCAGGTTTGTTTGGGTTGGAGAGGCAGCCATTTGTTATGCTTGCTTTCTCGGCTTCATCTTTTTGAAATTTTAGAAGCCCTCACTACTTTTCTCATTCCACCCTATGTATTTGATTGTGTTTGTTCTGTCCATCGTTCATACCTCAGATTACTTATTTTTTCCAATAAATTTGTGAGCAAATTGTTTAATGCAAAAATTTTTTTGGATCTCTCTTCTGCCACTGTATTGCAAGACTGAAATAGTAATCTTGCTATCATTTTTTGTTGTTTCGGTGCAATTCCTTAATCGTAGTTCTATCCTGTTAATTAAAATAGCTGCAATTCGTTAATCGTAGTTCTATCCTCTTAATTAAAATAGCTGCTGCTGTTTGTATTTTTTCATTGTTTATGTTTGGATATTTTCATTTTTCAGGTTCAGCTGATAGGACCGTTAAATTTTGGGACCTTGAGACATTTGAGCTAATTGGTTCAGCTGGGCCTGAGGTAATCTTATGTCTGATGGTATTATTGCTGTTACAGAAGTAGCTTCCATATTGGTGAAAATTTGTGAGTTCTTTTTTTTCTGCAGACAAGTGGAGTGCGTTGTTTGACCTTTAATCCTGATGGAAGGACCCTACTTTGTGGATTGCACGAAAGTTTGAAGGTAGTTCTCTTTTGTTGTTGTATCTTCGTAGGCATATCATATGTTAACGTAATTCTCTTTTTTTTTAAAACACTAGTTTCTTCTTTTATTAATACAGGTTTTCTCATGGGAACCAATAAGATGCCATGATGGAGTGGATGTGGGATGGTCTAGATTGTCGGATCTTAATGTTCACGAGGGGAAGCTCCTTGGCTGCTCATATAATCAAAGTTGTGTGGGAGTGTGGGTTGTTGATATCTCGGTATTGCTCATTTGGCTTTATTTGCGTGTTCTTTTGCTTGTTTTCTGCTCTAATTAAATGGATTGTATTATCATGCTGATTTGTTGCTTCTAATATGTAACTGATGTTTAGCGGATAGAGCCATATACAATTGGTAGTGTCACCCGAGTAAATGGGCATTCAGAATCTAAGTCTAGTGCAAGTGGGAATTTATCAGCCTTGAATGAGAACTCTGCAAAGTCGAGTTTGGGAAGGTTATCTGTTTCACAAAATTCAGATCCTTTGGTGAAGGAAACAAAATCTCTAGGGAGATTGTCAGTTTCGCAAGATTCAGATCCTTTGTTGAAGGAAACAAAAACTCTTGGAAGATTGTCAGTTTCTCAAAATTCAGAACCTGTTAAGGAGTCGAAAGTTCTGTCATGTATGTTATGTTCATTTTATGTTTTTCAGTTTATGATGATTTTAGATTTTTCTGTCCTTTAATTTTCTTTCATCCTTTTTCTTATTTTCACCTCTATTACAGTATTTGCTTAAACTTTATGCCCTTAATGTGACAAATATATCCCATTCCTGGTTCTGTGTGGTGACTGAAGCCACAGGAAGTGTACCTGGTACTCCACAAAGGGTCAATTTAAACTTGGGTTCAAAGACGAGCGTGGTCAATTCAACTGCAGTTGTCTCAAAGAGGACTTCTACTAGGGCTAACACGGCACCCTGTGTTCCAATCTTGAACAAGTCAGATATTGTTCCGGTAATTGTCCCTAGAACAAATACAAGATTTGAGCAGGCAATGGAGTCCAGAAAAGACATTGATGTTATTGGAAGAACAATGCCATTTTCATTGCAGTCAAAGGCAACTGATTCTCGAAAGTTCCAGAACAGTGGAGATGAGGTTGACCAGCCAGCTGCCTCTGTTCTCTGTGAAAACACAGGCTCTAAGGCTACTGAAGTGAGCAGTGTTGCAGATAGGAATACCTTTGCTGCAGTTAAAGCATCAATCCAGGGAGTTTCTGTCGCAGAAAGGAACACTAAGGAGGATATTTTTACTGTATCTGGTAAGAGTGGAACAATGTCAATGTCAGAGTCGCCTGCCAGCTTCCAGGATGAAAGATGTACGTATTTTAAACAGTAGAAGTGTACTTTTAAACTACTTATAATGTTTTCTTTTCCCATTTAACTGCCCAAGCACATAGTTCCTGTTCATAATTGAGGCTATAAATTAAGTGCAAATTTATCCAAGATTTATTGCCATTTTTTCTTCTGCTTGGTTTTAGTTTGTAGTTCATATTTTAGATGTTTGATAATTGGTAACCTTTCTTTGAGAGCATGTACGTATTTATATCATTTTAATGCATTTATATTTGGAATGAAATGTTGAACTCTTGATTATCAAACTACAATTGTTTAATCCAGATGATAGTCTGGGGCAGAAATCAAACAGAGATGGATGTGCTTTGGAAAGCCAAAAAAGAGGTATGACTCTTTCTATTTCATTCTTCATCTTGGTAAGCAGTCCATTGAAGCCTAACTCAATTTTCAATTAGGAAGAATGCGTTCACTTGTCATAAATTGGGAGAAGAGAGGAAGATCTCCGAATTATGAGGGACCTACTTCCAGTATTTCTTCTGGGACAGTTTCTACAGTAAGCATGCCCCCTTTTAATGAGGTATGAATGCTATTGAAGTTCTGTACTTATTTATTTAATTTATTTCAGTTAAATCTTTGTAAAATTTGGGTTACAGTATTCTGAAGAGCACACCATCGAAAATATTTGCCTTATGCAAATAGTTATTTTTTCAGATGAAAGTGAACTTTTAAATTTCTTGTTTATTTGTTACTTTGTGATTTTTATCTCTTAATTTTATGAAGTTTAAACAAAGGGGATATTCTTCATCTGCTGAAAAAGAGACAGCTTCTGTTAGTGATGAGGATGCTACTGCAGATGTGATGGAACAGCACAGTCAATTTGTGAGCTCCATGCAGTCTCGTTTAGCTAAGTTACAGGTAATTTTGAAGATATTTAGACTTATAGATTACCTGAAACTCTGTGGTTCACACAAGGCGTGGATGATTAAAAAAGTATTACTCTGATGGGAAGCTTTGAATTCCTTGAGATAAAGGTTAAATCTTTGTGAGATTGTGACGTATCCTGCATGGGTGTCATTCAACAAAAATTTTTTTAATGCTTGTTGTTGACAAGTACCTGGCATTTTAAGATCCTTCTAATATTTTATGAACTCTATTTAGTTTCTGTAGCCTCCTATTTTTATGTGATGGTGTTTCATTCAAAGTGCTTTGTTAGAGTTGAATACTATTCTTTTTCATTTTCTTATCCGCAATTTGAAAAAATCTACATGCATCATACCAGTTTGACATCTTTCTTTGTCGATGGAAAATTTTTAATTATCCAAATTGATTAAGTTCTACCTGAATTTCTTCTGTAGAATTCTTTTAGGGCAAACTTTTGTATGCTTTATTTTATTTTTCTTGAATATCAAATTGCCTGCATGCTTTTACCTCAAATATTCAATATTCTACTTCTTCCTGCTTAACTGGACTGTTGAAGTTCTTGCTCATGTGAAAATTTTCTTGATCAATGATTTGTGGTTTGCTTAATATTTAACAGTTTAAGGCAAAAGAAAAGGTGGCATGTAGTCTTCTTTTAACTTGTTCCACCATCTTTTTAATTTATAAATCTGCATGAATTCCATTAGTGGTGGTGACTAATAATCTTTTGAATTTGTTATACTTGTATCCTATTGTTAATATCAAAATATAGCTGATCCTTGCATAATATTTTGCAGGCAGTCTATAGATATTGGGAAAGGAATGATGTTAAAGGTGCCATCAATGCTATGCAAAAGATGGCTGATCACACTGTAAGGGCTTGGTGTTCGATAATATATTTCTCCATCTTTAAATATAGTGCGGTTGAAAATAAAGTAACGTTTTCTAAATTCATATTTGAGGAGCCTGTCATCTGTTTTTTGTATGCTGTAAACTGCAGGTCCTTGCTGATGTAATGAGCATTGTCACAGAGAAAATTGAAATTGTCACATTGGATATTTGCTCTTGTCTCCTCCCTCTTCTGACAGGTCTTCTTGAAAGTGACATGGATAGGTAAGGAGATTGTGATATTTATCATAATACGAGACTTTGCACTTGGGAGTGTGCATGTATTCTTTCTTTCTTTCTTTTTTATATTTTTTATTTTTTAACGCCAAGCCATTTTGGTTTCCACATGGGTGCATCTCTGATAAATAACATAGATTAAAATTCATTTCTTCCTTGAGCCCTTTGCTACATTTAAGGATAATTTTTGATAAACTAAAAACTTTCTTGTATAGAAGGGAAATTGGATATTTAGGAGTTCGACCAAAAATAAACTGTAAGGAAGTGAAAGAAGAAGGTCCTAAGGATTGACAAAGAAATAATAGTTCTCAAATCGTCACTCAACCCAACAAATTAAACTTTTAAAAGCATCATTATTTCTTAAGAAAATACACCTAACATGACATGCAAGGCATGTGGATCAACTAATCATAACAACAGACATCACAATAGGCACACACAGTATATCATAATTCAGTTAGTACAATAGGAGATTCTGGCACTAGACCACTTGGTTATTTTGGCTCTGATATCATGCTGAATAATCCCTCAATGTAATAATCAAGCTTATAGGCAACAGTCCAAATCATAATTCAGTTAGTACAGTAGGAGATTCTGTCATAAGACCATCTGGTTCTTTTGGCTCTGACATCTTGCTAATTAATCCCTCAATCTAATAGTTAAGCTTATAGGCAACAGTCCAAACATTAATATCCAAGTTCTAAAAGCTATGAAACAGCTTAGGTACAAGTATACTTAATCTGAATCATAATTTAGGTGTGCGTTTTATATCTTGTCATTACCAAATTTCAAAACAAATTACCATCATTGTTTGTTTTCTATCCATAATTTTGTGATTGAGGTGCCAGCTTATTGCCTGTTTGCTCCTATTTAGGCATCTAAGCATCTCCTTGGACATTATGCTAAAGCTTGTCAGAACATTTGGTTCCGTGATTTACTCAGCAATATCAGCATCAACTTCTGTTGGTGTTGATATTGAGGCAGAACAAAGGTTTGTCCATATATATCTCATCTTTAACGACTTAGGTTCATTGATGGATAGGATAACATTGATTTAACTGAGATGACACGGTTGCTTGGTACTCTAGAATCGAGCGTTGCAATCTCTGCTTTATAGAGCTGGAAAAAGTCAAATGCTGCTTGCCTACTCTTATGAGGTTGGTAACAATTAATTTAGCTTGAATAACTGCTCTTTCTTTCTCTCTCTTTACTTTTAATTTTTAATTTTTAATTTTTAAGTCTCCATTTTTTGCTGTAGAAGAGGGGGTTCTGTTGCAAAATCTGCTCAAGAATTGAATTTAGCGCTTCAAGATGTTTCGTGAGTGATGACTCATACCAAGTAGAAATGAGATTTTTTTGACCTTGCATGGATTTTGGTCTTACGTTGCAGTACTGAACTGTCTACATACAAGAGCCAGTAGCTTAATGTCTTTGTGTGGCCTCGGTCCTCCATGTACATGGTAATAGAGGCATTAACAATTACCTGATTCTATAAGTTAACTGGAACCAAAGGCGAATAGAAGCTGCTGCTGGTTGCTGCACAGTATTGGCAACTATCAACTCAGTACATGCTTGGCAAAGAAGAATTTACCCACTTCATTGCATTCTAACCCAATGTGCAGCTCATCATGTGTAACTTTTGGTGTGTGTTGAGCTAATTATTGTTTTTATCATATATATACAAATTTGTCGAGTGCTGAAATAGGGCAAAGCTGAGCTCTTCTGAGCTTAATGATGTTCAGAGACTATGTAGTAATATGTAATCACTAATTACGCTATAGCCGAGTAGTGACTGACAGAAAAAGCTAATGCTATAACACAGTACATGCCATGCCGGTTTGGGGCAAATGCGTTGATGATCATCTTTTTCCTGAGCATGGATATTATGGGCCTTGGGTTATATTTTTACTGCTAAAAAGGCTCAACAAATCGAAAGAGTTACACATTTTCTAATAATCAATTTCAAACTTACAACAGAAAATAGAAATTTGGGTCCCCTGACTTATAGTGACATGTTTAATGTCAACAAGAGCACCTGTATTAAGGTACATAACATTAGTAATAAACAACATGGGGCTCTTAAGTTATACCCCAGGGGAATAACTCCGTGTTCACTGGTTTGGCATACCCTTTTTACTCTTGGTTGTTTGATCTTAACATTGGATTCAAGATTCTGGAGGACCCTAACACTGGTATCAAAAGGCATTTTCCTTTCTGTTTTCCTTTCTCTTGCACCCTACCACTGTTATCTCGCACCTAGAGATGGCAGAAATCCCCACGGGAATGGGGACCCTTGGAGATTTTCCCCATTCGGGGAGGGTACGAGAACGATTTTATACCCAATTTCTTATTTGGGGGAGGGACGGGGACAATTTTTTACCCAGTTTCTTATTCGAGGAAGGGACGGGGATGAGATAGAATCCCCATCCCCTCCCTATTTCCCCACTTCCTCATTTTTATTTTTAATTATAATCTTATTTTTAGAATTATTAATAAATAAATAAAATAATTTAAATTATAAAATATTAAATAGTAGTATAAATAACAAATATCAAAATATTTATACAAATATACTATAAAACTTTCATGCCTAATTAACTAGTAGTGGTCTTGAATTACTATTCGAGCAGACCTTATTTCAAGACTTGGCCCAAAACTATTTTATATTATGAATTACATTGCTTATATTATTTTTATTGTTTTAAATTTGAAACTTGATGTTATCTCTCAATTTGCCACATTTGAAAAACAGAAAGAGCAGGAGGTACAAGAGTAAATTATTAAAAATATTAATTTCAGTATTTATACTCATTTTATTTATTTCATTATTGATATAAAAGTATTTTTTTTTTATTATAGGGTTATGAATATTGATGAAGATAATTATTCTGATAATTTATATTTTAAAGTATGACTTTTGTAATGGATTAATGTTAATGTACGATATATTGTCAAATCTTACTTTTGTTTGAGTTTTTTATTTTTTGTATTTATAGGATACGCGTATAGCAAGTGGAATACCAAACACGTGAAATTACTAAATCTAAAAAGACAGATTATTATGAAATGGTAAATGAAATACAATAAACTAGAAAAATATATACATGGCAGGCAGCATGTAAGAGAAAAGCCCAGGTCCACATTTATTTTAGATATTGAAATACTTGTATCCAAACTCAGGGCTTGTCATGCCTTCTTCCCAATCACCCATGCAGCGCCCACCAAATACTATCTGTTGAATGCCTAAATATCTGCCATTTGGATAAACAAAAAGGAAAAACCAGCTGTGTAAGTACAAAGGTGTAGAACAAATATCTATTCATGGCACATGGATATAATATAATGGTAACATCATATTCACAAGGCTCACTCTGAACTCAGTACTGTTAAGCAGTTGAGGAGGACATCAACAGCGAAAAAATCCGATGTGCCCAGATCGACCCTGCAAAAGGGTGTGTATACTCAGAAATCAGACTGCTTCAATTGAATACAATGCAAAAACAAATATGCTGTTGAGTTCTTGAACTCCTACCAAACACGGCCCCAATTATCCTGAAACTCAACGTCACTGATATCATGGAATGAAGATGGCATAACTGTGAAGCCCTTTTCTGCGTCATAAAAGGGATCGTACTCCATTGATGAGTTTGCCAACTGTCACAAGCATGATATCAGTTTTCTTGCTCAGCATAAATTAAAAGAATCAGCTAACATTAAGGGAAAAGAAATTTTTAATCTCAAATTAAGTCATCTATTTTGTCAAGAATAATACCACATGAAAATCTCTCTTTTGTTACACATTACATATGCTCAAAGTATTTAATAATCAACCATGAAGACCGATCAATATTCTTTTATCATTTTCTCTTTTTACTTTTCATTATGTTTCATATTCTTTCGCCCAAAGTTTTTATTATGCTAGGTAGGATATTTCTATAAAACATGAACCTTTCTTGGATCAATAATGAAGAGAAGGCATAATTGGTCCTATGTTTCAATTATGAGGATATGTGACCAAACGACTTCACTTAAAAAATTGAATGCATGTAGAAAATTTCCTCCTCAGTAATAAGTACAAGACGATAACCCATAATTCCACAATGCATATGCTCCCAAACAAAAAAGTGTGTGAAATATTCCTTTTTCTTAAAATATCTAGCTGATATTCGAACCTTAGGCCATCAAAAAGCGCAAAGACCACACAATAGTTAAGAAAATAAGACACAGAGAAACATGAGCAAACCTGCAGATTAGAAGAATTAAAGGCTCCCAATCTCCCCATAACATACCATGACTGAATAACCTGTAATATCATGATCCAAAAAAATAGATAAACAACAAATGAAAGGTACAAGCAGCAAATGGTAGTAATTAAACAGAGGACATTCCTGACATCAAACGAGAATCCAATGTCACCATGACAAACTAAAAGGAGAATCTTCTATGAAACACTTACACTACCAATAAGATCAACGTCCCGATCAGATGGTGAGCCATATAGTTCAAACCATATGTAGGAGTCCAGCGGGTTAAAGCTGTGCAGTTACAAGTAGAAAATCAATATTACGGAAGGTAAGGTATATCAACTAATGGTACATACAAGAACACCAAAAAACTTCTTAACAAATTAAACCAGCTGATGAGGAAGTGTATTAAACCCTTGGCAGGAAACTTCAAGTAAAGTAGGAGGTATATTACTCTCTAAAGCTGACTTTGAATGCAAGGACCGAGCCAGTTTTCGACTTATTGAAGTTTCTGCCCTTCTTTCTAACTCGTTCTTCAACCTGCAACATTTTTGCCTAATACATTACAATTTCACCTCACAAATACATTATACATAGGAGCCAGTGGACACAAAATCAACATAATGGACACCAAAATTTTATCCGGGCAAAATTATTGACAACTTATTGCCTACTCAGATGATGCATTTCGATAGACATATAATAGGGGGAAAAAATCTGAAATCATAAACAAATAAATCTATACTTAAGTACTGACTCGTTTTCTCATAAGTTCAGGGTTGCCAATGCTGTCGCCAAGAACTGCTCGGAGCTCCTCATCATCTTTGCAGGCATCTTCAAGGACCCTGCAGCATGATATATCAATAGCCAGACAAGAGGTGGCATTCACTGAGGTATTAATTCAAATACATAGAAGACAACCATTTAAAAAGAGTAACTAACTTTGCCCATGAAGGATATTTGTGAAGCTTATCGTATTCTCGCCTTCTCTTCTCTTCCCGAACCTTCAGCAGCCTCCTCCCTCTCGCTGACGTTCCTGAACCCTTAGCAGCCACAACTTCGTTTCTTTCACTGCCACTGCTACTGCCACCATCTTCATTAGCAGCAGCATGGATTGGCTGAAGCCGAGGCCCCTTCTTCGCTGTCTTTATACCTGAGAAGCAGTCACTTTTGCTATTGGGAAAGACTGTCAGTGAACTAGGAGCCCAAAAGTGAAATGCTGAATTTGATAATTGATTGAGAAGTTGAAGATGACGGGTTTCGTTACTAAAACCCCACACTCTCACTGAGTACATGTTTCCCTTCAAATATGGAAACCAATGCAGCCAATCTCTCCACACTTTTCGGTATTTATAACTTTTTCGCCGACGAAAGTCCCTGTATTTTTAATGTTTTCTCAAATAAGAATATAAGTTTTCCATTTGGTCAAACAGGTCCCCCACCCAGCCACCCTTTAGGGTAAAATTATCTCAATTTTTAGTTCTAATCAAATTTAATCGTGTTCATTACATAAAGATTGTGAAGCAAGCTGAATGACAAATAATATATTCGAACGTTAAGAGGAGATCTTGCTTCTTGCAAATTGCCATAAAAATTCATTTCCACCAAGAAGTTACAAAGACGATTATTAATCACAGACTCACTAACTATCAAACCAGAAGAGACAATTACATCATAGATATCTTCAAATTATCACTAATTATTCTAGACTAAAAGACACCACTTGCATTCCTAAAAACTCCTGGCCAACAAAAGCTGTGTAATTAACTTGACATCTTAAGAAATCGGCTGCAACAGGTACATCTTGCATGTATGAGGATCCAAGTTGGCCGATAAATTTCCCACCAATGGTGTTTCCAGTGTTTTATGCTGCATAAAACAACATACATACATACATTAAAAAAACAAAAGAAAAAAAAGGATGAAAGTATGAATGTCATGAGGCTCATTTATGAATAATACCTCCCAAAGATCTCTTGCTGTGACAGAAGTTTTGGGGGGGATTCCAAAGTCTTCCAGGTGTGTTGTGACATTAGCAGGCCACTGATCTCGGTTGACTATAAGCACAGCAAACCTATAGCCTGAAAGAGGTGCTGTCCAAATCTGTTTGAGGCAAAGACACAAATGATAGTTTGTTCATAATTCTAAATGGAGTGTGAATGAGAACATTCAAAAGTACAGTCTGCTCGTTTTTGCAGCTGGACATTTTACCTCAACATCAGTCCGAACCTTCTTTGCTTGGACACCAAGCGGATCTGCGATATGTGATAACATGATTCAATACTTTAAGAACCCTAATTAATTATGCAGTGTCAGGAATTGATATAACCTAGTTTACCTTGGTTAATTGCTATGACTTCTTTATTGCCGATAATATCCATGGTTTCTTTAGTTAAATTTCTCACATCACAGCCGAGGAGAAGGGGAGCCTGTGGTACCGATCAAAGCCATCAGAACATGCAATAATTCATGAAACAAATGATCCCAATTACAAAAATCCATACCTTGGAAATTGCCCACAAACTAAAGTGTATGATATATTCATCTTTTGTCATTCCTCCATTTCCAACCTCAAGCATGTCCGGGTCTGTTCAAATGTAATGAAACACAGAATAAATCTCCGACGAAAGGTAAACATTTTGTTGGATTTTGTTCTGCATTGGTGAAAGATTTGACATAATTTCATAATTCTAACCATTCCAACCACCGGGCCTTGCATGGTCAGCATAGACTTCATTGGCATCTGCTCTGGACATCACACTGTCAAAAGAACAAATTAATAATAACTTGAATAGTTTGACCAACCTCAAAATATTTTAATTCTGAGTGTAAATGCTCACCTATCGAATGTGTCGGTAATGTCACCGGTAGTCCTCCAACTATTTCCTACTTGAAAACCCCACAAAGCTGGGTGCATGTCTCCCCTGTTTAGGAAAAGAATGTGATGAACAAAGAGAAGATTTGGATGACGACCTGCCTGCAGAGGTAAAATGTTATTACCATTCACACAGAGAGTAATAAATTGGGCGGCCAGCCTTCATCAAAGCTCGGGTCATTACAGGGTATCTGCATAAGCAAGGTGACGTGACTCTTCGTATCTGAATGCATAAATGAAGATGGAAAGTATAAGAGTTTTGTTTTATAGTTATTCTTTAATTACCTGTCCATTGGCTTTGAGCCATCGGTATAACAGTTGTCATACTTCAAATAATCGACAGCCCTGCACAAAGAGTTGAATTATAACATTTTCTCATCAGCGGCAGCGACTAATACGGTGGAATTCCAAACAGAAAATAAAAACTAAAACATTCATACCCATGAGGCAAAGGTCTTAGCATCTTGCTCCTCGTAACCAAGTGAACCTGGCATTTGTTTGCTACAAGTATAATACCTGCAAAATAGATGGAAATTCATCTGCGTGCTTTAGTTGTTTTTATAAAAGGAATGATCAAGTTTCAACAGCATATATGTGTGTTACCCTGCACTTGAGTATATCCCTAGCTTAAGCCCCTTGCTGTGAACATAGTCAGCCAGAGCCTTGATGCCAGATGGAAATGTAGCGTTCTTAGCTTGTAAATTGCCCTGAAACATACACAATTTGTTATGTACCACTTCATTTTCTAATTCAAACATTAGAGAACCAGAACAGATAGAGACGCATCGTACATTCTCATCGCGAACTTGTTCACCCCAACAATCATCTAAGAATCATGAGGTTATAATCTTCGGTTAGCCATTTCCGTCAATAATGATAAAAACAGTAAAGATAGAATTAAGATTGAATAAAAAATATGAGTGCAATGTACCGATATTCACGTATTCATATCCAAGTTTGGACAGACCACTTGAAACCAAAGCATCGGCTGTTACCAACCAAGCAAATAACAAACCAGTATCAGTATTGTTTCAGCACTAATACATGTGTGATGTAAAATAAACCAAGATGGGGAAAAAAAATGAGTACAAGCTTAACCTGCTGCTTTCACAATATCTTCATTAATATCACACCAGAAGTGATTCCAACTATTCCACCTGCAAAATAATAAAGCGACATCATCAGCCGAACTGAACCAATTTACACCGGAAAAAATTTACAAAACAAGAAGGTTAATACAAACCCCATTGGAGGGGTTTTTCCAAGGCCATTTGCAAGCAAATTTCGCCTGAGCCGCTCACTGTGATGGTGGAATTTGGCGTTTGACCCCATTATTGTTGCTCTCGATGAGGCAGCTGCCATCACCATTAAAGATGATAACAGCACACATATCAGCTTTCCAACTAAGCCCTCAGCCCTCGTATCCATCTTCCACACCCACACACACACACACACTAATGCTAAATCAAAATGAAGTGTTTGAGAGAGAACCTCAATGGATGAGAGCAGTAGTCAACTTGGGCAGTGGAGAAGTCACAGTTGCTATTTATAGAGAGACCTTTAAAGCACAGCAGCATTTTAAGGTACAAGCTGTTGCATTTGGATAAGTTTAGGATAACTCATCATCTAATCCAGCTTAACTTTTAAAAACTTTTTTCCATATTTACAGGGATTCTTGTATGGGATTTCGGGGATTTTATTAAGCAGAAGCATCCAAACTGATTAATGCAAAAGGTTGCCTTTTATAGTAAGCCCGCGTCATCCTTCAGCTAATTCTATAAAATTTTTCACATTTAATGTTTTTAAAATCGGCCAATTATTATAATAATGAAAGGTAAAAAAAAAAAAACCAACAACAACAACAACAATTATTTCTGAATGGTAAGGGAACATGGATCAATTCATCATACAATATATAAAGGTGGCGAGGCGTGAAACTGTGATCTCTCACAGCTCACAAAGTCGGCGAGTGTCCCTGCAATGGCGGGCCCTACTATTTATGCAATACAATCTGCCCCCCCCCCCCCAAGTTTTATAAACTTAAACATTTTGGTCTGTCGGTCCAGCGCGCTGTGCGCAGTCAGTCATGACCCCATGACCTTCTTCACTTTAGTCCTTCGTTGCTTTGCTAGAGAGTCTTTTTTTAGGGTTTTGACTAGTATGTATTTAATGTATGTACAAGCCCTACAAATTAAATAAAGTCTACGTGGTATTGATATCTATTGTGCTTATTAACATAATGAATGTCTGTAGTTCCCTTTTTAATGATCTACTTCCATTAAAGCTACTTTATTTTCTTATCTCCGTGTCAATGACTTTGCTGTGCCCCGTAACAATTTTCTTTATTTGATAGCAAATAGTCTGATCATATAAATAATGTCGTGTGTTATATGCTAGTAATCATCAGCATCATATTAATATATTACGTGTTTCTTTTATGGGATTTTTCAGTTTCATAAAACGAAACACCTAGATGATAGATATGTGTAAATAGTATTTAAATTTTAATGTAACATTGTTAATAAAAAACCGGTTTGGAAATATTATAGCTTTTAAAATAATTGTTGTTAGTTGTACCGTAGAAATAATCAGCTGTGAAGAGAGTTATTTAAGGCGTTTAGCAAATTTTATTTTCAGAAGTACTGTAAGTTTTAAAAGCAGTTATGGATGTTTGTTAAATTTTAATTGTGTATAAAATTACTATTTGGATGTTTGGTCGAATTATTTTTATTATAAGATAAAATTTACTTAGATATTTTTAATTGTGTATTACAATAATTTTAATTAAAATAAATTTTATAATATATTGATTTTATTTTTATTTTAAAATAATTGATAATTAAATTTATAATATAGTGAAATAAATTTAATAATAATTCGATCAACAAATTGATATTAATAAATTTCTATTGATGAATTATAATAAAAATTTATTAAATTATTAATTTTGTTTCCAACTTGAATAAGGATAATTTTAGGTTTAAGTAATAATTTTAAAGATATTTATGAAATTATATTAAAAAATAAAATTAATTTTTAAAATCATAATTTAAATGCTACTCCTTCCCTGCTTTTTAAAATCATTGTAGGAGATATTGATTTTAGCAAAAGTGATTTTAATTTTTTTTTTTTGACCAACTACTAAAATTAATTTTTAGATTTTTAAAATTACTTGTCAGCTTCCCAAAAATAATCTCAAACGGCCCCTAAATGTTTTATTTTTAATTCATTCATTAGATAACATTTACACTTTAGTACTTTCATTTGGTAATAATTTCTAAAACGTATAACAATTGTTGAACATAGATATCAAATATCAATCATACAACGGTGATGGCAATTGATCAATTTGTGAGTTAGTGACCTTATAGTAAATTACTAAAGAGTGCCAACTAAATTATTTTATATACAATGGCCATGATAATAATTAACAAATATAGTCAAATCCGAAATCATGCACATTTTGGATGTTGTAATTACAAATGTCATATTAATTTGCAGCTATCAGTTCAAATTTTCGTTTAGCCAAAGTGTGTACGTAAACAGAGAGAGAGAAAAAACCTTAAAAAAAAGGACAGAATGAAGCTTTGCTTCCCCCAAATTATCATTGACAGTTAATTTCAAGTACAAAGACAATTATTAAATTCCCAACACTAAGATAAAGATAATGTGACTAAATAAGAAGATAACAATTACATCATAGAATGTTCCCCTAAGCAAGCCCTTTGTAGTTCAAGAGACTTCTTAAGAAATAGGCTTCAAGATGTACATTTTGCACGCATGAGAACCCACCATAGCCGACAGGTTTCCTACAAATTGCCTTGTCAATGTCTTGTGCTGCGTAAAACACACACGCATTCATCAGTAAGTGATGCAGAAAAAAATGTGAACAAATATTCTGAGGCTGCTGGTAGCTGATGAATCCTAAAGTACATGTACCTCCCAGAGATCTCTAGCTTCGACAACACTGTTTGGAGGTATGCCAATGTCTTCCCATTTGGCAGTGACAGCATAACGCCAGGGGCCTCGGTTTACTAGGAGCAAAGCTATCCTGTAGCCGGACAGTGGCCCTGCCCATATCTGCGAAAGAGAAACACAAATGTTAGAATTTGTTCAATGATTCAGTAGAAGATCAGCATAACTTCAGTCTCAGGAAAAGTTGTTGACTGGCAATTTTACCTCTTGATCGCCTTCCCACCTAACCTTCTTTGCCTGAATGCCCAGTGGATCTAATACATGCATTTGTGAACAACGCGAAATCAATATCTGGATAAGTCTGGTGTTGCAAATTTAACTGTTTATAACGTATAATGTAATCCAATCACCTTGGTTTACAGCAATGACTTCTTTATTGCCAACGACCTCTAGTGTGTCATCTGTCATATTTCTAACGTCGCAGCCAAGGAGAAGAGGAGCCTGAAAGTGCAATACCACTTGTTCATAAGCTGCAGATTCCCCCTCCCCAAGAACATGTATGTTTTCATGCCCCAAATGAAAGCGAGTAATAGTACCTTGGAAATGGCCCATATACTAAAGTGTACAATATATTCATCTTTTGTCATCCCTCCATTTCCCACCTCTAGCATGTCGGGATCTGTTTACATAAAAGAAGAACCTTCATAAACAAGGCAGATTGTCTTGTAACTATTTCTGAATTGCAGAATGAATGTTCCTGTTATAAAATTCTAACCATTCCAACCACCGGGCTTTGCATATTCGGCAAAAACTTCATTTTGGTCTGCTCTGGAGATCATGCTGCCAAGAAACAAGCAAACAACTTGCACATGTCACTACTAGGCCGTTTTGATCAACGACAGAGATATTTTTCTTTTTCCCCCCCAAAAAAAAAAAAAAATTACCTGTCCCATGTATCCTGAATGTCACCAGTAGTTCTCCAGCTATTTCCTACCTTATCTCCCCATAAAGCAGGGTGCATGTCTCCCCTAATGCGAAGAAAGAAGAGTATGTTAAGCCCCGAGAGAGAAAAGGGAAAAAAAAAAACTGTTAAAGATTCCATCATCAATTACACAGATAAATTACCATTCACATAGAGAGTAGTAGATCGGGCGTCCAGCGTTCATTAAAGCTTTTGTCATTACAGGGTATCTACATAAACATGGTAATGTAACATTTTGTATCTACATACTGAAGTGAAGATGGAATACACAACAAGTATTTGTATTGCAACTTTGATTTAGTTACCTGTCCATTGGCTTTGAGCCATCAGTGTAACAATTGTCATACTTCAAGTAATCAACACCCTGCACAAAATATGAATTATACGATCTCATCAGAGGCAGCTACTAAGATAATTGAATCCATAACGAAAAAATGAAGACTAAAAATTCATACCCACGACGCGAAGGTTTTAGCATCTTGGTCCTCATAACCAAGTGAACCAGGCATTTGTTTGCTACAAGTATAATACCTGCAAAATAGGAAGAAATGATTCTATGAGACTGCGAAATTTTCAGATTCCGACAATTAGTATAACGTTGTGTCACATTACCCAGCACTTGAGTAAATCCCGAGTTTAAGCCCCTTGCCGTGAACATAGTCCGCCAGCGCTTTAATGCCAGATGGAAATGTAGTGTTTCTAGCTTGTAAATTGCCCTGAAATTAATGTGCCTTATAGTATCACTTCTCTTTTTCCATATTTATTTTGGTTATGTATGCAAATAGAGATGAAAAATATATAGAAAGATACCTTCTCATCACGATCTTGTTGACCCCAACAATCATCTAAGAAATCAAGCTGCTTTTAGCCTCTTGTCCATGAAAAATACACAATGAGAATGAAAAATACGATTGCAGCGTACCAATGTTAACATAGATATATCCAAGCTTGGCTAGACCACTGGAAACTAGAGCATCAGCTGTTCAAAACCAGTTCCGCAAGATGTAAAACTGCTCTGCCGCAATAGCTTTGGCAAAATTGAAGTGAAAAATAAATATGAATAAACTTACCGGCAGCTTTGACGATATCCTCATTAATATTTCCCCAGAAGTGATTCCAACTATTCCACCTGTAGCAAAGGAACAGAAACAATTTAAATTCAATCCAAGATAAACATTGCAGAGTAGAAAACTAATTATTTCATAAAAGACACTGAGGGAATCAAGTAATCATTTTCAGTTGTGGAGTGGAGAGACAGAAGATTATAAGTGTAATATATTCAGTGCTCATGCGTACACGTTGCTACATTAGCAGAAACAAAAGATTACAAATATAATGTTACAAAGAGCTACATGTGTATAAAAATAAGAACATACCCCATAGCAGGAGTTTCGGCAAGGCCATTTGCTAGCAGATTTCGCCTCAATGGCTGGTTTTTGTGATTAAGTTTGTCATCTGCCCCTGTCCCTAGAATTGTTGCTCGCGACGAGGCAACACCTGTCGCCATTAATGATGATATTAACAAACATAATAATCTCACAAGCGTTCTGTCAACCCTATTGCCCATGCTGAAGTGAATGAAAATTGTTTGGGGATAAAAGGATATACAAGTAGTCTAATGAATTTTGGAAGAGAGAGTCTAAGTGGTATTTAAAATGACTTGAGACCCTTTTGGTATCTCATAATATCGGGGATTTTTGGATAATAAGTTGATTCCATAAATTTCAAAACTTTTATCAAAAATCTACTTTCAATTACATATTTACAGAATCACTCCATCTTTTTACGGATACTTCGTCATCCGTTCAAATATAATAGAATCTGACTCTATCATTAGGAAACTAGTTAAATTATAATTTTTTTTAATTAAAAAAAAATTTACAAATGCCAATGCAAAATAGCATGTCCCCTTCACCTTTCATATTCTGCAGGCCACCTAGCTGGCTTAAAAAGTGAAGCCAATATTAAGGTGTTTAATACAAAGAGTGGCAGAGTACCTATGAGATTGTAGTTAGGATGTTTTGCAGTGAAGACCGAGTAGATAAGGCAATGAGTATTTGGGATCAGATGAAGGCAGTGCGTATGTTCTCAGCATTGATCAATAGTTTGAGCAAAGAGGACAAGATAGTGATGAAGATTGATGAATCATGGAAATCCAAAAGGTAGAGGATGATGAAGGTTGATTAGTACCCTGGAAATACTACTGTGTTGGCAACTAGTTAGTAGTTCGGATGAAAGGGCTATAATATTTTAGCGTTCACTGTTTACTACTACTATGATATTGAAAATGTTTTCATTTTTATTTTACTTTGGGTGGCATGCGACTAGGTCAAAGTTTCATGAGAAATAACGTAAATTATTTGTGCAAATATATGTATATCAATCAACAAAGTTTTAAATATCAATTCACATTTATTTTAAGAGTGAGGATAATGTTATAAATTCTTATAGAAATTTATACGACAGTGGCCTAATTAAATTTATTAGTTAAATAAAAATACAACGCTTATTATAATTATGTGGAATTCATTTTAAATCACTTTCGGTTAGGGCCGAGATTCCGGGGAACTTGTACTGACCTCAGTGACCAATGCTCATATTCCATAATGAGTAGCAACAGTAAATAAAAGCTTTGCTTCCTCCAAAATATTATCATTATTATTAAGGACTAATTTCCAGTACAACGTCACAAAGGTGATGATAAAATTCAAAACTCGCAATACGACATGATGTTATAACTGATTCCCATAGAAATATTAAATCAATTACATCATAAACGATCAATAGATCCTGTCTCCTGTGCAATTAGTGTTCAACTTGATTCAACTCAAGCAATAGGCTTCAACACGTACATCTTGCAAGAATGAGAATCCACGGTGACAGTCAACTTCCCAACAAATTTTTTTCGCAATGTCTTGTGCTGCAAGAAGCATCAATGTATTAGGAAGCAGTACAAAATGATTAAACCAAACAAATATCACAAAGGCTTGTGGGTCAAAATTACCTCCCAGAGATCTCTAGCTTGAACAACGCTTTTTGGAGGGATTGCAAGGTCATCCCAGTCAGCTGTGATGGAATAACGTTGAGGACCTCGGTTGACTAGTAGCAGAGCTACCCTGTAACCTGAGAGGGGCCCTGCCCAAATCTGTTAAAGAAGAAACATAAATTATGATTTGCTCAATAACTCCAAAGAAAGCACATCATGTACATTACTGTGCCAAGGTAAAAGTATTTAAAACCTTACCTCCTGATCACCTTCTGACCTAACCTTCTTTGCTTGAATGCCAAGAGGATCTGTTATATAGAAACAACATGAAATCAGTATATGATAATAAGTGTAGTGAATCAGACTTGTTACCCGAAATGGGTGAAAAACAGTACGTATGAATAGATGAAATCAAATTACCTTGGTTAACATCAATGACCTCCCTATTGGCTATGATTTCCATGGTGTCTTTTGTCATATTTCTCACATCGCAACCAATTAGAAGAGGTGCCTGCATTAGTATACTTAATCATAAGCCAATAGAAGCCACCAAAACGAGCAATCATTCAAGTGAGTAATGAGTCCAAGAGAAAGATTCTACTATACCTTAGAAATGGCCCATATGCTGAAGTGTACAATATATTCATTTTTTGTCATGCCACCATTTCCTACCTCTAGCATGTCAGGATCTGTTTCAGACACAACAAAACTCAGAATAAATATCTACATGAAAGGGAAGCAGTTTTTAGCTGATGAAAACTATCATTATTTAACAGTTCTGACCATTCCAACCACCAGGCCTAGCAAGCTCAGCATAAATTTCATTCATGTCTGCTCTGGACATCATGCTGCCAAAGAAGAAACAAACAACTTATAATGTTTTGGCCAAAGTCTAAAATTACTGTATTTAATTTGTGAATATATATATATATATATATATATATAATTTTACTTGATTTTACCTATCCCAAGTATCGGCAATGTCATTAGTAGTTCTCCAGCTATTTCCTACTTTAAAACCCCATAAAGCAGGGTGCATGTCTCCCCTATGTATCCAGTAAGTTGAATATGTTAAACCAATGAAAATCTAGAAAGATTACTTAACTGCAGAGACAAAAATGCTAAACTAAGAGACCAACGTCACAGACATAAGTGGTTACCATTCGCATAATGAGTAGAAAATGGGACGGCCAGCTTTCATTAAAGCTCTGGTCATCACAGGGAATCTACAAGAACAAGGAAATGGAACATATAGTTACTATATGCCTAAATATTGGAATGCTTAGCTAAAGATAGGAAGAACATGAAGTGGTTTGATTATAGATAGCATTTCATTACCTGACAGTTGGCTTTGTGCCATCATTGTTGCAGTTATCATACTTCAAATAATCAATGCCCTGAATAGAAAATGAATTCATTAGTTTATAATATGGGACTTTATTCCAGTATCTCATCAATGAAAGCTGCTATGGTTCCATGCTGATAATAATATACAAGGATAATAGCATCTGAAACATAAAATTAAAATGAATGCTCAATATGATACCCAGGAGGCAAAGGTCTTAGCATCTTGTTCCTCATGACCAAGTGAACCAGGCATGGTTTTGGCACAAGTAAAATACCTGCAAAACAGATGGACATGCATCTATGTGCTTGGTTATTCTTATAATTATTTAATATAAGTTTGTGTCGGAGTGCATATATTCGAGTCACTTACCCTGCACTTGAGTATATTCCAAGCTTAAGCCCCTTGCCGTGAACATAATCTGCCAGCGCTTTAATGCCAGATGGAAATGTTAAGTTTTTAGGCACTAACTCGCCCTGAAATCAATGTTATTCTTATTTTTAAATTTAGAGGACTTTTAAAAAAACTTTACAAGGAAAAATAGATCAAATATAGAAACAAATCATACCTTGTCATTGCGAGCTATTTCAGCCCAGCAATCATCTAAGGAATCAAGATGTTTCACACTTTGGTTAGCCGCGTATGTAAAAAATGCCAGTACAGAGGGCATGCAGTGAAAAAAGAAATAAAAATTATAAATTGCAACGTACCTATGTTAACATAGATATATCCCAGCTTGGATAGACCAGTGGAAACCAAAGCATCAGCTGCCAATTAAACCAAGAAAACAAAATCAAATACAATTATTTACTTCACTATGCTGTGACTACCCTAATGAGTCTTCTTTAATAGGAAACTCAGCTTGATGATCATGTTTATTAGAGTGGATAATAGTTACCAGTTTCTCTGATGATTTTCTCATCAATTTTGCAGTTAAAATGATTCCAACTATTCCACCTGCAGAAAAGGAAACCACCAGCTTTTTCAATTCCATTTTCAGCCTGTTATATCTACAACAAATCTTTCAGCCAGGGAACATATTAAAAGGTTATGAAAGTAAATTCAGAATAATTTAAAGAAAACAAATTCATTTGTGGTTTCTTAAAATCATAGAACAAATGACAGAAGTTACTATATATTATTCAATTGGTCATCTGGTATTCATCAGTAATTCTTAGATAGCACACAAACAAAAAGTCAAATATTGTCACATTTCTGATAAAAGATTAGACTCTTCATAGTAGCGAACAGTGAACACTAATATTGTACTGCCTAATTGCTAACACCAGTAGTAATTTCACAATTAAAGGGTATTCAGCATATGCCATGACAAGTGCTTATAAACTCCAAAACATAAAGCTTTCATCGTGATCTGATCATAAGCATTCAGTTCAGTGAGAGGCTGTCAGACCAACAGCCAAAGAACTAACAGACGCATCAAGCATTTGCAGCAAGTGAAGAAGAAAGTGACGTAACATAACATACCCCATAGGAGGAGTCATGCCAAGGCCATTAGCAAGCAGATTTCTCCTGAGTTGCTCACCGTAGTTGTTGAACTTGCTGTTAATTCCTGTTGGTCTTGATGAGGCTGCACCGACATAACCCATCACCGTTAATAATGACACCAACACACACCATATCGACTTCACAAGTGAATTTTCAATCCTTCTCTCCATCTCTTCGATTTTGTTCGAACAAGACAGACAAGGATAAGAGCAGAGCAGAGCCGAGTGATATTGGAAGTCAAGAAGTCACAAAGTGCTATTTATAGACTTTTACATGAGCAATGTCCCTTTACATGATTTTTTATTTCCTTTTTATTTCCTTTTATTACCGAATTTTGGTATAATTAATATTAATCAACCACGCCAGCAATATCTTTATCCAATCATTAATATTATTATTATTATTACACTCATTCGTTGCATTGTTGCCGCTTGGGATCACTACTTTTTCCATCTCTTCGATATGTAATGTAACATAGGAGTCATGTTACACATTTGAAATTTTTTATTTTAAATAGTGTAATATTCATTAATTAATTAATTAATAAGAGAATATAATTAATTTATTTAAATTTTATAAAAAATTATTAATCACTCAATTAATGACACATCATTTGAGATAAAATTTAAGATATCTATTACTATCTTTTATTTACTTTATCCATTAGTTGCTGAGCATAAGTGGCTGAGCATTTTTTTTCCACACATACCGTATTTGAAAACAGATATGGGCTCAATGTATTTTATTTCAAGAGTGTTCATGTAATTTGGAAATTTAATATTAAAAAGGTAAAATTATCCACTCCTACTAATAAACCCTTTTTGAGAGTCCAGTAAAGGCAAGAACAAGAAACAAAGTGAAGAAGAGGAGGATAGAGATAAAAGATTAGCATTGCCCTCATATTGTCATCTGGGAGTGTTCTGCAGCAATTAAATATCACTGCTGAAATTCTGGAGCACTTTCATGAGAGCTAACCAGTAGAAATTCTCATGCTATAATAATTAGTTAATAAATGTAAGAAGCCGCACAAAGCTGGCAAAAATTGATATAATCCAATTATTCGATACAAACACAACATGAATAATGGGTATGAATCGTTAAATTGGACATGGTTATTAAATGAACCGAGCCCAGATCGACACAGTTTTTTTCAGCGTCAAATTAGGATTAAAATTTTTAACCCATTTACCCGATTAATGACATGACTATATTTTCTATTCTAAATTAATTTGTACATTCTTATCATCAAAACTAAAATATTAAATATAATTCTCTCTTTTTATTTTTATTTTTTTTAAGGATGATCATATATACAATGTTTCATTTATAAAATTTTATATAAATTTATAACTTCAACAATACAAATGTGTAGTATCTTAGTAGATGTGTGTGTGTGCGCATGTGTGCGTGAAATATATAGTGTGCAAATATTTGATATAAATTTTGTTAAATATATAAATATTAATTGGACAACCCGTTTATTTTTTGTGTCAGGTTAGATTTTAAAAATTTGATACAATTATTAAATAAATCATGTTTCGGTTGAACTAAATTTGACACGATACAAAACTGATATAACACGAATGTAATCCTATGAACTATTTTGCCAGCTTTGCACACTTGTTCTCAATGCAACCTTACATGTGCATGCATGGCCCGCAAGTATTTTCCAAAATAATTATTTTGTTTTCTCTTTGGCTACATATATACAAGTGAAAATCTTACGACAGAAAAAGACTCGATAGAGAGCAAAATATGGGAGCATAAAATAACACATAATTAATTAAGCTGGTGACTGGTGAGGTCACGTTGAAGAACTACCTAGAAATTAATGAGGTGATTGCAGCAAGCCTGCAACTGCAGTCGCAAGAGTATTGGGGGTAGAGGTACATCAACAAGTTCCGAAATTAAAGTGGAAAGATTTTGTTCTGGAAGCTGGTCCTAGCATTGCCTGCATCCACTTAATGATTATGTTAATGGAAGGTCAAAACTTTGGAAGGATCAATAATTGTTAAAGGCAAAAATATAGGTCCAAATTTAAAGGGACCAGCTCTGGCCACAGCAGTGCAACAATGAAACACAAACCAAACTGCTCAAATTAAAATTGACAGCCCCTGTTTTATAACACTCATGTTTTAATCTGAAAATGGAATTTTCTTAACTTTTATCACAAACCCATTTGATGCTTTGTTTTTCAATCACATTACATATATGCACAGTTGGGAGATATATGCTAGAACATAAGAGTTAAATACAACAGGAAAATGAATTAGGAATTGTTTTATCACAAAATTATTCAAAATTTTGATACACAAACGAGTGCCTTTCCTTCGAAAAAGAAGAAAAGTAAAAAAACCAAAAGAAGAGGAAATAGATTACTTAAGCAGAATGGATTACATATGATTAAGGAGATCATTCATATATCCATATAATTTCCACAACCTAACCATGTGGACTCCGCCTTAACTTCTCTATTGACCCGTAATTGGAATATGGAAACAAACAAAAGCATATAATATATAATAGGTTGGACCAGATAGAAAACATTTAAGTCCATGCATACAGCGAATATTATGAGAGAAAAGCTAGCAAAGGTTATCAAAATCTATTCGAGGGACCACCACTTTCAAATGGCTCAATCACATTTCCTTCTAAACAAAGAATACTAATATTAGTTGATTATAATTGAGAACTATCCAGAACTACATTTTTTTGGAAAATTAATTTTTAATACAGGCTAGAATTCTGTACACGTCCAAAATCTACATTGATTTTTTATTGTGAACAGAGGCAAATTCTGACCGGCATCTGCCAAGATGAGGAAGGTGAGGAGTGGCACTTTCTGGTACTTATTTCAGCTCAATTTCTCCCAATTTCTATTAGCCAGCCAGTCAAACTTTGTAGTTATCGCTAAAAGCATTTATTTGAGTTGCAATCTATCACATATCTATCTGGCTCTTCAAGTTTCTTCTTTACCACACATCCTAAGATGTGAAACATAATGATCAGTTAACTTAATAGCCTTTTCTAGTTTAACTTAATTACCCATTGGATATGAATACTTTTGATGTTCCGAGACATAATCATGACACTTTTTCTAGTTTAAGCCTTCAAAAACTATATTCACAAGAATATAATGTCACACCAACATTAAAAAAAAAAAAAGGAAGAAGAAACACAACTCAGTCACTCTGGTAGTTATTTAAAAACCAGCCACACAATAAAATGGCTCGCAGCATTAGCTAGTGAAAAACACAGGTGAAATCAAGAGTAGCCTTTAGCATGGCTCAGGATATATGCGAAAATACCTTGTAAATCCAAAACTTCTTTCAAGTCAAGACAGCATAAACAGTAAAGAGATTACCAAAGAAAATTAAAATTCACCTTGCCCCTACTCCCTCTAAAAGCCAATCAAGATTTTTGCATAGTCTGCTTCATTTCACTATGCAGATCTTGATAACGGAAGCAACTCCAATGCGATGAAGTGCCACCACAGCATCACCAGGGCTGCACAATCCCTTCTCTGTTGCCGATTTCAGAGCACCTTCCAGTATCACTTCTGTAGATTCAGCATCTGTGGCCTTAGCAGATCCTTCTGCCAGGATAGGAATCAAGCCCCTGTATATCAGACTATGCCTTGCTGGCGCTTCATCACTGCAGGTCCAATCAAATGAATCAGTCGTCAAAACTGGGACAACTACAGATAGGATTGGAACGGCTGGTCTATACTTGGCAACCAACTTGGCTGTAGTCCCCCCACGTGTCAGAACAACAATGAGTTTAGCTCTAGCTTTGTTAGCTGTCCTAACAGCTGATGATGCAAGGCTCTCCAATGGGCTCATAGGAAGTGGAGTTGATCTAATCATCTCCTTAAACACAGCCCCATAATCAAGGGAGGATTCAGCCTCTATGCAAATTCGTCGCATGATCTTAACAGCAATCTCTGGGTAGGCCCCAGCTGCACTCTCACCACTAAGCATTACACAATCAGTTCCGTCAAGAACAGCATTGGCAACATCAGTAGCTTCAGCACGAGTTGGCCGAGGAGACTTGATCATTGATTCCAGCATCTGAGTTGCAGTGACCACAGGCTTGCCCACAAGATTGCACTTGTATATCATCATCTTTTGTGCAAGGAAAATCTTCTCAACTGGAATCTCCATTCCAAGATCACCTCGGGCAACCATAAATGAATCAGTTTCACGCAAAATATCATCAAAGTTGACAACTCCCTCCTGGTTCTCAACCTAAGGAAAATCACAAATTAAATTAACCACAGTTTAACCAACAAACTAAAAGGGAAGAGAAATCACCTGCCACAAGCACAAATAACTCTTCCTTAAGCCGAGGAAAGAGCAACCTTTTAATAGGTCAATTGTTCAAGTTAGATTTGCACCTAAACCTTAAAATATATGTGGTTCTATCCATTCTTATAACAGAAAAGTCCCAAATCCTCATAAAAGAAGTTCAAACTGATATCAACAATTAGTTTCCTCAAACATAAGCACATCCATGCCCAAAGCTATTTAAGCTGAATTTATAAATAAATTCACAAAGTACATAGGAAGCATTAGCAATCAACATACCTTAGACATCAACTGTATGTTTTTGGCATGGGGCCCAAGGACCTTACGTACATTGACAAGATCTGAACCCTTGCGTACAAATGAAAGAGCAATCATATCTATATTATTAGGAACACCCCATCGGAGGATATCTTCTTTATCCTTCTCAGTCAGTGTGGGCAGATCCACCACAACACCAGGAAGATTGACATTCTTTCTCTCACCAAGCATTGCAGTGTTCTCACAACGGCACCTGACAGTTCCAGATTTTGGATCACAAGACAAGACAGTCAGGGTAATGGTGCCATCTGCACACAAGATGGTATTTCCAGGCTTCACATCCACCGGCAGCTTCTTGTAGCTCATGGTGATCATTTCTTCATTACCCTTGAAGTCATAATCAGTGGATATAGTAATTTCCTGACCTTCTTTAAGCTGTATGGGTTTTCCACCCTTAAGGAAACCAGTTCGAATCTCAGGTCCCTGAAACAAAAGTGAAATATGAATTCACTCCAGAATCATAAATGTTGACAACTCTAGTTAGTTAAAAGAGCTACATCATGTACAAGTTTTTCATACACATTTACGGTCATAGTACATCCGAAAGAAAACCTAAGCAAAATTCTCCAGAGCTTCTTGTTGCATTATTTATTAAAAAATGTACCATCCAGGATCAGTCAATGATATTTTCACAAACCCAAAGAATTGGAGCATAAAATGAACATTTATTCCTGGTGGAGAACCCAAAAACCCAACCTATAGCTACTGTCGAAAGGGAAGCGTGCTCCCCAGGCAGGGGAACCCACTCTGCTTCCTTTCAGTACAATCAGCTTATCTAAGCTGTCCAATTCCAATTGAGGATGTTAATTAGAAACTGAATTGGCCATCCATTGTGCCTCCAAGACCCCCCAACAGATCTGTATTGAATCCATACCAGGTTAGTAAAACATTTGGAACATATTTCCAATTTCTCATCTTACAAAAGCAAGATGTTTGCTAATCAATATCTATGGTGCTTCCTACAGCAACCTTGCAGCTTCCAAATCCTCAGTTTCAACTTGAGGACATATATTCTACCATGGCAAATGTTTCTGTGTGCTAAGGTTACTGGAAATAAACAATTTCCGAATGGAGTATTGTGTAGCAGACAACTTTGATTGCATTTTTTCTGCTGGAGGCATTACAAAATCTGCTATTCAGATAAAAAACATCAACAGCCATAGGAGAAAACCTGACTGAATTTTTTTTTTCTTTTAATCTCAAACAAGAAAATTTAATAGTTTTCATAATCTTGAGAGCTGAGGAAAAACTCTTCTAGAAGCCAATTATATGAAAGTGGGAAAAAGCAGGGGTTTACATATCTTTAAACCTCATGAGATGTCTCATCTCATTGTACGACTCAAGCCATTCAATCTACAGCAAGCAAAAGGAATATCCATGTAGGGTGCCGATGCAAGTTCAGAGGCATATAGTGTCATTTTCAATTAATCTCCAAATTTGTTTATTTTGCCGAACTGTTTACCGAAATAATTCCATGTCTGCACTAAAATAGAAACATCTCCAAAGCTAGATCCTCACATATATATGCTTTATGTTATCATGTGTAGATTGACTATAGGATGTCTGTATTACTTCATATGAATGCTATGGGAACATTATCTTTTGTTTTCCATTTTCTTTTCATTGGCTTTATGATAAGAAAATTCTCGGCTAAATCTCCATAGAACTCATCATTTCACTTCACTTCAGAAAACACATAACAAGCACTGCACTGTGATGTCAACTGTGCACTGCGATGTACCAAGAAGGTCACTGTGAACATGTGTTAGAGATGGTAAAGGTCAACTGAATCCCCAAATGTTTCTTGATAAAAGTGCATTAATTATGCATACAGAATATTTCAGTGAATTAAGAGATAGGAAAATCCCAAAGTTCAGCTCGTAGGTCTAGATCCTAGTATCATCCAAAGAGCAAAAAAGTTTCCAGACACCAATATGTTCCGAAAATATGCCAAAAGAAAGCCAAGGAAAAAAAAAAATCACTAACCAAAACTATTTCTCCACATTTGATATAAAACCATCCTAATTTAAACTTCAAATCTCTATGTCACCCCAAAAATCTGGTTTATGTTTCATAACAAACAGGCAACTCATTACTCATCAGCTAAAAGCCTAAACCAAATAACCCCACAATGAGCCAATGCGTATGAGAAATGACACTACAATGACTAAGACTATTCCATTTAAAAGTATTTGCATCTAATTCATTCTTTGGTCAACAACACGGCTTAGCAAATGAATACAAAAAACACAAAGGGGTGTGATGAAAACTGAAGAGAGACCTTGGTATCGAGCATGACAGCACAGAGGATCTGGGTGTTGTGCATGGCAGCTCTGAGATTGTTCAAAGTCTCCTGATGATACTCGTGCGTACCATGAGAGAAATTGAAACGAGCAACATTCATTCCAGCTCTCAGAAGCTTCTCAAGCATCGGCACAGAACGTGAAGCAGGACCTAAAGTACACACAATCTTCGTCTTCGGCAGCCGCTTATCATTTGGCACATCTTTCAAGAGTCCCTCTATATCTATGTTCGCCATAGCTTACCTTATCAAGTCTACTTCACAATAACGAATATATCTGCATATCACGAATGAACAAAAAAAAATTAAAACCACCCTCGAAAAAATTTTCATCATATTCTCATATTTATAATTCAATTTTTTCTTGTACCAGATCCAATCAACGAGAACAAAGAAGTGAGACTTACATAATATTGATGTCCAATTTAATGAAAAAAAAAAGGCAAATGAGAGCAAAAAGCGAGAGAGAGAGAGAGAATAATATAAGAGTTAAATGGAACCAAACACCACTGAAACCGGGGAGTGTGAAAACTAAAACCAGATCCCTCGTCCTCGTGCTGCTTACCAGTCAGTTACCCCAACACAACAGCCGTTCGCTGGCACACCTTTGCTTCTCCACCTGCGCTGAATACCAGATTGTATAATACTGATTTTTACTTGTAATTATTCGCTTGTGTCTTTTTTTTTTTTTCAATTTATTTATTCACTTACTAGTAAATTGTAAAAGCTCGAGCAAGAGCGTGAGAGGACTGCCTGACTGTTACCAGCGGTCTACTGCCACTAGCCTACTACTACTAAAAGGAAAAGCGTGGGGTGGCGTTAAACAATGGGCTATTTTGAGTACGTGGCTCATGATGGATGCGTGGTTGCGCTTGTTAGTTGCAAGATTTTTAACGTTGCGGCTCGCGGTCAGTCTAGTCGGTCACGGACGGGAATATTATTCATTTATACAGTTTAGAATGTTGTTAATTATGAACTCGTTTGTTATGTACAAGGAACTCGTGATTTCCTTGTAGAGATCCACGTGGGACGTGTGGTTTTATGGTCACTACAACATAATCCAATTTACATCACCAAGCCCACAGATTTGATTCCATTTCGCTTGTGGGGGCCATGGGAAAAGTCCCTATCTGTGTGCGCGGCCCCACCGCTTTTGTTGTGTTCGATAGGGTGAAAAAAAGTGAACAACCATCTTTTTCAAAGATTTGCCTTTTTATTATTTTTTAATTTTTAAAATTAATTTATCAATTTCAGTCAAGTAAAAATATTGAAAATTGTTGCCATCGCCCATCGCATGCATTTTTCAGAGTTTCCATTGCATCATCAATCATCCATCTTAATTTTAAAAGAAAAAAGAAAATTTTTCTTTGTTGAACAATTCCAGGTTTCAGCATCCCAAGCATTTTCTGCATTACTATTGGATAATATGATGACTTTGAAAAATCTTGTATACTGTGATGACTTTGAAAAATCTTGTAGATGGTAACAGAACAGAAGGTTCTCCTTTTGGAATTCCATCTCATTTTGCCAATGACTTCTGAATATTTTTAGAATCAGGAGTAGGCTTGGCTCAAAAACGCTTTACCAATACCGTTGTCCACCTGCTGCCCCTGTCACAAAGGGCTCATTTGGGTCTGATTTCCAGCAGCTGGGCTACCACAGCCCAACGGCTGGAGTATTTGGTGAAGCCAGCTGAGCAGTGGCATTACAACCCAACTGCTGTTTTTTCAAATTGTTATCATTTTTTTTATATATGACTGTTAAATGCAACAATTAACCCCCAGAAAAATAAAATAAAATTATTGCTTATCATACAAGCGTAGGCTTTGGAAAATATGATGCAACAGAGAAGCCCTCAATTGACTAAAGAAATAGAGAGCATTTTGTCAACTTAAACCCCGGTCAACTTAAACCCCCGGTTTCAGTATCTGTACCGAAAAAGATCTCAAGCATCTGCTTTATGTTTATGGTAACATTAATATAAAAATTTGGAAAATATCCCCAAATGGATAAATGTAAAGCAAAAGAGAGCTGCAGATGTTTCTAAATCAACTCAAAGTTTCTAGAACTCCATTAACAAATCAAAACGCAGCAGACAAGTTACAAACATAATTAGGATTACCACACAAGCATTGGGCACAAGAAACTCAAGTCAACATTAGTAGCTACAGTGCATATAATCGTTAAACATGTCATCTCCAAAATAATCCCCAACAGTTATAATCAATGCATTGTTCAAACTGTCATTAACGTTTTGGCGGCACATATTGCACGCGCTCATCTTCACATAAGTTCTGCATTGCGTCCACGAAAACAATCAAGTCAAGGGAAAAATATATATATATATATAATTTGTATTAAAATGATGCAACAAACTCGGCAGAAAATTAATAATTGAATCTGAATGAACAGCAGCAAAAGTAAAATTGATTATGTAAAGTTATGATGAGGGCTCCACCAACCAATGCAGTTCAATGTATTTGATTTTTTTTTTTTTTTGTTTGTTTGAACACATGATTTCATTTCTCCTAATGCTAGGACTACTTTCAGTGATCTCTCCCCATCAAGGATATGAGGTTTCTCACATTACTTCAAGGGACATGGCAGTAGACGACCACAAACCCTGCTTTATAGATGGTAATAATTAAACATTATATAATTTGATCTGATTGTAGTACTAGGGTTCCAGGTACAGGCAATATCCACCGATATTTATTGCGCGTATTTTCAACATGCAAAGTCAGCACCAAAAGCAAGGCAAGGCCAGGATATCAGACGGGAAAGTCGTGAGCAGTTTTAAAAAAATCGGCTTCACAAATCCCTCCACACCATAACAGGTTTGTGTACTCTTACATCACAAATGGCATCATCCTAGCAATATTGCCATATGGCCCATCACTAACAGGAATCTATAGATCTCTTTCGCGATAAAGTTATTACCAGAACTAACTCAACCACAAAAGAATCACAGAGCAATGTACAAACAAACAAACCACCTCCAAGGTTAGCAAGCAAGTCAGTTAAATTTTGATCGCTCCTCACCTTATAGATATTACATAATTAAATAATATTGCCTTTAAACAGAAAAATCTACGTATTGCACATTATTCAAAATTCAAACCTGCAAGTCCTCAGGTAGGGCTTCTGAGACAGCAAGAGTATAACAACCAGGGACAAATCTTCCTGCAAAGGAGATAAAAGAATATGAGAAACTGAGAAGTAAAAACTACTTCCCAACAGATATCATAAACGATTCAAAACTACAACAATTTGAATCAGAGCTACCAAATGCATCTAAGCATCTAAATAGATCCAGAAACACAAACTTCAATTAGCTAAAATGACACTTAGATGCTCCAGGTCGAATGACCATAATCAGAATACCAAGGCATGTAGCCTCTGGAAGATCATTAATCATATCTTGACACAGTTTCCAAACTTTTGGGAGGGAAAAAAAGGAATGGCTGAAATCTAGACACAACCAAATATATATCCTCATCAAACTGGTATAATTTATTGCAAAAGCACACTCAAAGATACCAAACTTCTAATAAAAATTAATCCCATTGCAGGATAGAGCAAATAGCCACAGAAACTCTATTGATACCCTGAAGCATTATGGAGAACATTCATAAATTCTTTTTCACTTAGTAAAGGCTTTAGGGTTCCTGAAATTACTCAGAAAACTTCATGCTAAAACTTGATTCATTGCCTTGAACTAACAAAGGAATTTGACTTAATTGTAGCAGCTTATACTATCATCTCAAGTTATCATATGCTGCAAATAATGATTGAAGTTTAGGGTTAAACTCATTTCACATAGAGCTCTACTATAAATCAGATATTTTACTTGGTGTAAAATCATTCAGCTTGGTAAACTACTATAATCATCTGTACTTCTGTACTCCATTCTCACTTCAGTAACATCAAATCACTCTACAAGTCAGGATGAAATCTTAAAATCCCAAAATTCTAAATCAATCCAGTGCTTTTGATGGAAAATATATATTTCGGTGGCATGTAGCTAGTATCAGTCAACATGCTTAATGAAATGCAGGGAACTAGTAATACTTTTGTGTGATCATAGTAGGACATTCAAGCTAGACTCTTAATTGTTAATCAAACTTCCAAAAGAAAAATATAATCAAGAGGTCATAAAACCAGATGAATCCCACTAATGTTTAGCAACTTCATGAGTATAACAATGGACGGTACAAAGTAACAGCTTCCACTTGAATAACCAGCTTCCACGAACGATCATTTTCTATTTGTATTAACAAAGAATGAAAAGGAACTAAAGTAAAAGCATGAGCATTACAATAGACCATAGAACATACCGATTCGCAACCAGCGAGCAGCCCAGCTTCTAGTTGGATCCATGACTGATATAATGCTGTAGAAAGCAAAGAAATGATAAAGCAGAAAAAGATTGCCATATCAATTTATGAGAGAAATCAAGTAAAGACTACTTACATACCCATTAAAATTAGGGGTAGTACAATCAACAACACGCTCGTGGTCTTCATCCATCTTGAAGAAGGGACAATTCTCGCATCCCGATTCTCTAAACTGTAAATATAATCAATCAAACCATCGAATAACCATACACAATCAAAAGTAAAATAATAATTCAATCATTTTAAGGAACCTGATCATAGGTTTTGACAAGCCGGCAACGGAGGCAAGCTCTCAGCTCGTGCCCAAAGCTTGTTGGAATTTGTGCCGGTGCGCTTCCCATTGTTCTCCCAAGCCAGATACTAGATGCTTCTTGACTCGCAGCACCTTTTTAATTCGTTGAGAAACAAAATTAAACAATGTTATTTGATTTCAGTTAATGCAGAAGAAGGACCGGTTTGAATGTAACGGAAGATCCCAGACAGTCGTTAAAGCTAGCGTTTGGATATAAACGAAAGCCCCAACCCTAAACCCTAAAGTATAAAATTATGGTGATTAGAGGGGGAAAAAAATAAGGGCTTGAGCTTCAAAATATTACCCGACAATACCTATAAGTCGTTTCGTCTCTTGATGACAGAGACCTTGACCTTTCAAGGGCTAGTGAGAATTTAGGCGCGTAAGAGAGTTCCTGAGTAGACACGACGACGTATCTTCGGAAGCTGCTGGTAATCTGGAATCAGTGTTATTCTCGTAATTTCATTACATTGCCGCAGTGTAGTTCTGCTATTTTAGATGAACTCATAAAAGGTCATTATATTGTCTAAAACTGTGTTATGTTTGGTAATATTTTTATTTTAATATTTATATTAAATTAATACTTTAAAATTATTTCAGTTTTTAACGTTTTTATTTATTTATTTATTTATTATTTTAATTAAAGAATAAAAAAATATAATGTGAACAGTGCCATATTACACAATCCCAACCATTTTTTAGTTTACTTAATGCGAAACAGTTCACGGTTATCATAATATGAATAGAAAAAATTATCAAATATGAGATTGCATTACATTAGTTAATACAATCTTAGGCAATGTTGTGTGACAAACAAATCTTAAGTGCACAAAACAAAAAAATATTTTTAATAAAAAAAAATGAATGTGAAGTTCATAAATAACAAACGGTTAGGTCGTAGAGGATACATACGTCACACATCTTTCAATACAACATGAATTGATTTTGCATAAGGATGGTAATGAATCGGATTTGATCCAAGTTTCATGTGATCAAAATTCAATGGGATCGAATTTGAGTCAGTTTAAAATAAATTTGAATTGGATTTGGATATCGATGTGTGGATCTAAGACAGATCGAATGCAGGTTTGAATTTATCTTAATATCTAGATCCATATTCATATCCACATATCTTTTACTTTAATTTAATTTTAAAAATTACTTAACAATTGTATAATTTTAAATGATAATAAATTTCATTTATATTATATTAGTGGTATTTATCATATATTTAATAATCCTAAAACTTAAAGGTTAGTTTTGTAAATTTAAATGATAACAAGATGAAATAATTAAAGTCAACAATCCCTAAAAGCATGCATATGCAATATTCAAATTGCAAGACAAGTAATAATGCCTAATAATTTATTTTATTATATTGGCTAAATAATTTTTAAGAAATATAATTATTCATATATTTAGTTAAATATGGTCATAATAAAAATAATAAAGTACTGATCTAATATTGTAGGAATAATAGTGGTTGTTTTATGAATATTAGAATAATGAAGGAAATAGTAAAATATTAAATTGATCTTACTCCAACAATTACTTTTGAATGATATTTTATTATCTTTCTTATTTGCTTGTTTTGGTGTAAAAGCATAAGCTACAATATTTATTATATTTTTGAGACAAATTATATAATTTAATTGTCATCAATACATTTTAGTCTTTTATTTTCATTATAAAAAATTATTACTCTTTAATTGTTGAATTTTAGAATTCATATGGATGTAGAGTAAATTTGAATTTGAATTTTTTTTTTAAGATTTGAATCAAATATAAATATTTATTTCTTTTTCAGATCTGATATATGAAGTGAAAAATATAAATTTATAACAGATCTTGAACAAATACAGAGATATCAATTCTTATTATAAATCTAGACCTAGAGTAAAGTAAATCCAATCACATCTGCCCATTGCATCCCTAATTTTGTAGATTAAAAAGATTGAAAATCAAGATATGATTAAAAATAATGGTCCGTATGGTTTATTTCTAAAGATTCTTCAATTAGTGAGGACAAATTTGGGATTTCCTCTTTTAGTTTCTATAGATTTCAAAATATATGACATTTATTTTATGTGATAGTTCACTAAACACAACCAACGTAAGCCACCTTCGCAAAGAACTCGACCGCGGTGCAAAATCACAGGCGGAGAGCGCAAAACCTAACAATTTGAATCTCTAGCTCCAAATAATTAATTAAACAACAATCACAATTCACAGCATGAGCAGCTCCAGAACAAGAAACTTCCGCCGCCGTGCCGACGACGACGAAGACAACAACGACGACAACACTCCTTCCACCGCCACAACCACCGCCGCGAAGAAACCACCATCTTCATCAAAACCTAAGAAACTTCTCAGCTTCGCCGACGACGAAGAAGAAAAATCCGAAATCCCAACGTCAAACAGAGACAGAAACCGACCCTCTTCTCGTCTTAGCAAACCCTCTTCGTCTCACAAGATTACAGCTTCAAAGGAACGTCAATCTTCTTCTGCTACTTCTTCTTCAACCTCACTTCTATCCAATGTTCAAGCCCAAGCTGGGACTTACACTGAAGAATATCTTCTTGAACTTCGCAAGAACACCAAAACCCTGAAGGCCCCGTCTTCAAAACCCCCGGCCGAACCTGTGGTTGTTCTCAAGGGTTCCATTAAACCTCAAGATTCGAATTTGACTCGTGTACAACAGAAACCATCTCGAGATTCGTCGGATTCAGATTCAGATTCTGATCATAAAGCTGAGACAGAGAAGAGATTTGCTTCGTTGGGCGTTGGGAAAATTGCGGTGCAATCTGGGATTATTTATGACGAGGCTGAAATTAAGGCAATTAGGGCAAAGAAGGATAGACTGAGGCAATCAGGAGCGAAAGCACGGGATTATATACCGTTGGAGGGAGGGAGTAGTAGTCTTCGTGGGGATGCTGAGGGTTCGAGCGATGAGGAACCTGAGTTTCCGAGGCGAGTGGCGATGTTCGGAGAGAGAACTGAGAGTGGGAAGAAAAAAAGGTGTATTCGAAGATGATGATGGGGATGAAGATGAGAGGCCTGTGGTCGTTAGAGTGGAGAATGATAATGAATATGTTGATGAAGATGTGATGTGGGAAGAGGAGCAGGTGAGGAAAGGTTTAGGGAAGAGGATTGATGATAATTCGGCTAGAGTGGCTGCTAATACTAGTTCTAGTGTTGCTATGCCACAGCAGCAACAGCAGTTTTCATACCCAACACCTGTGACTCCTATTCCAAGTATTGGAGGAGCTATTGGGGCATCACAAGGTTTGGATACCATGTCGATAGCTCAGAAAGCTGAGAGTGCTATGAAAGCTTTGCAGAACAATGTCAATAGGCTAAAGGTATGCTGGAATTTGGAATTGAAATCGAATCTGAATTTCGAAGTTAAAGATTGTGAATCTGTTATTTATTATATGAGAAATATGCTGATTAGCTATTTGAAACAGAAAAAGAGAGACTTAATAACAAGAAATGTTGAAATAATGAATTCTATGATACTCTATTCCCCTAGCAGTTTATTCACTTGATTGGTTGTTTGGATATCCCTTGTGCAATGGTGCATATTACAAGTAGGATGCAGTAGTCTAAATTTGTTTAATCTTAACTTTATTAGAAAATGTAAAGCATAGCATGACGCATAACACACTTGAAGAGAAAAAAACTGATAAGCATTTCAGGAAACTGCTGTCCTTTTCTTCGTCTTCTTTATTTATTTAATCTTTTTCCCCACTTATAGTTGTTGAGATGACTTCCTACCTTCTGTTCCAGCCTTTTATTGGTAGTTTATTATTTTTATGTCTAACTAAAAACAAAATCCCGCCTTGGAATTGGAGAAATAAAATAACTCTAAACAAAAGCAAAATGATATTTTAGACGAACTCTTACTCTTTAAGACTTGTCTTATTCTGTTACTGAAATGCTCTCAATGCTTCAAGCTCAGTTTTGGCAGGATACTTTTAATTGATGTTACATGAGTTTAACTGGACTATATGCATATTAATCTGTGCTTCTGTTTTCTCATTAGGAATCTCATGCTAGAACTATGTCATCACTGAAAAAGACGGATGAAGATTTGTCTTCCTCACTCCTGAAAATTACTGATCTCGAAAGCTCTTTATCTGCTGCTGGTGAGAAGTTCATCTTCATGCAGAAACTTCGAGACTACGTGTCTGTTATATGTGACTTTTTGCAGGTAAGAATCTAATTCTATGTACCACTTTTTTTTGTGTCTAGTTTTTTGTTTTTTCCTGCAAAAATTTCCTTCTGTCTTCTTTCCCTGTAACATTTTCATGTCTTAAATATAACAGATTTCATTAGTTTCTGTTGTCAGACATGCAATTTTATGTTTATTTGAAGCCACTTATGTATAGACAAAGTGCATACAGAGATAATAGAGCACAGCTCTATATATACATATAGTTTGTATATGCAGTGGTGTACCTCAAATACTAGATGTAACTTAAAGGGGTGTAAGCTAGAGGTAAACCCCTGGAGGATTAGTTTGTCTATAACTGAGATGATTGATGTAAAACATATGTAAATTCCTGAATCTTAGTTATTTAGAGTTTACTTAGGTTGAAAGATCTTGAGTCAGTTGTTAGTATTTCAAATTGCTAGAACAACATAAAGTCCTATATCTTAACTGCCTGTGATTTGTTGTGTAAATTCCAATTTATACAATTTTCAAAAGACTACAGCAACCATGAATCCTATGTTTAGTGGTTTATTCCCTTCTTGTTCTTATGTGTTCTGGGTATCTATAGTGAGAGCATCGCTTATTGATCTGTACTAATTTTTTGTTATAATACCCACTTTCAGGATAAAGCACCCTACATTGAGACACTTGAAGCAGAGATGCAAAAACTCAATAAAGAGCGTGCATCCGCCGTTTTAGAGAGAAGAGCTGCTGATAATGATGACGAAATGATCGAGGTAGAAGCAGCTATAAAAGCAGCCACATTAGTTATCAATGATCGTGAAAACAGTGCTTCTAAGCTCTCAGCTGCAAGTAGTGCAGCTCAGGCTGCAGCTGCTGCTGCCATCAAGGAACAAACAAATTTACCGGTGAAGTTGGATGAATTTGGTAGAGATATGAACCTGCAGAAACGTAGGGATATGGAGCGGAGAGCTGAATCGCGTCAACGTAGGAGAACTCGATTTGATTTAAAGCAATTATCATCCATGGATGCAGACGTTACTTATCAGAAACTGGAAGGAGAATCGACTACTGATGAAAGTGATAGCGAGAGCGAAGCATACCAATCAAATCGTGAGGAGTTGCTCAAGACTGCCAAACAAATTTTTAGTGATGCAGCTGAGGAGTACTCCCAACTTTCAGTGGTAAAAGAAAGGTTTGAGAAATGGAAGAAAGACTATTCATCAAGCTACCGTGATGCTTATATGTCACTAAGTACTCCTGCTATCATGTCTCCATATGTGAGGCTGGAGCTTCTGAAGTGGGACCCTCTCCATGAGGATGCTGATTTTTCTGATATGAAATGGCATAATTTACTGTTCAATTATGGTTTACCCAAAGATGGCGAAGACTTTGCCCATCATGATGCTGATGCTAACCTTGTTCCCACATTAGTGGAAAAGGTTGCACTCCCAATTTTGCACCATGATATTGCTTACTGCTGGGACATGCTTAGTACACGTGAGACGAAGAATGCTGTTTCTGCCACAATCTTGGTTATGGCTTATGTTCCTACTTCTAGTGAGGCTTTGAAAGATCTATTAGTAGCTATTCACACCCGCCTAGCTGAAGCAGTTGCTAACATTGTGGTTCCCACATGGAGCCCACTTGCAATAAGTGCTGTTCCCAATGCAGCACGAATTGCAGCATACCGTTTTGGGGTGTCTGTTCGTTTGATGCGAAATATCTGCTTGTGGAAAGAAGTTTTTGCATTGCCAATTTTGGAAAAGCTTGCTCTTGATGAGCTTTTGTGTAGAAAAGTTTTGCCTCATGTTCGAAGCATCGCTTCAAATGTTTATGATGCCATTACAAGAACTGAAAGAATTGTTGCTTCTTTATCTGGAGTCTGGTCAGGTCCAAGCGTAACTGGAAGCCGCTGCCACAAGTTGCAACCACTGGTGGATTTCATGCTATCATTAGCAAAGACACTGGAGAAGAAGCATTTGCCTGGTGTAACAGAGAGTGAGACGGCTGGACTTGCCCGTCGGCTGAAGAAGATGCTAGTTGAGCTCAACGAGTATGATAATGCCAGGGACGTAGCTAGGACCTTCCATCTCAAGGAGGCTTTGTGAATAAACTTGCCTACTTTGGACTGTTAGGAACCCGTGTAGATCTTTTAAAAAATTTTGTAGAAAAAGGCAATATTTGATTCGTCTAATGTCTTCATACATGGGTGGATTGCATGGTCGTTTTAAATGCTGTAAACGAAGAATTGTACTTTGTTACGGAGTATTTCATTTGATGTTACCACAGATTTGGACAGACAGACCAAAACTTTGGAACTAGTGGGAGTTTAGGTAGCAAAAAGAATGCTACTGTCATCAAATGATGTTTCCTTGTAACTACTATTAACTCATGAAGCGCTTTCTTCGGATCCGAGGTTTGGAGTAAACTAAAGTTTCTACTCTCCTCAAATCTCACAAGATTTGCCACTAATTTTCTGACTTAATATTATGAAGCGAACCAAATCAGTAAGTGGCAGGCATATAATCCATTTATTTTTTAGCACAAGTTGCAAAGAAGCCACAAAGTTTGCATAAGTGGGTGTGCTCGACTAGAAAGCACGTGTTGTCTGCATTGAATTGTTCATCTCGTGTTTATTTAATGCTGTTAACATGGCATTAATAATGGCAGTGATATGTATATTACAATGGCTGGGACCAATCATAACTTCTAATGGACATTTCATGAATTGGCTAAGAAGATGATGGAAGATGCTATGCTCCTTGTTTGTTCCTATTTTCAAGCTCTATTCATAGTCTCATCATTTGCAACAGACAGCAATGGAAGTGACAAGAGAAATCTTTTTAGTAATAGTCCTTGGTCTCACTCCTCCAATGGGGTATTCACTTCCTCTTCTCTCTCTCTCTCTCTCTCTCTGTGAAAGTACATTAATTTCGTTTGCATACCGTTTGTTATTTCTAGATTCCTGTCAAAGTTAAGGTTGATAAGGTTGCTTTAGCTGCAGTTTATATGTAATAGCCAGCAGTTAATATTTGCTTTCTTTTTCAGGAATAGTTTTGTCAAAAACATGAGTTCTTGATTAGTCTTCCCTTGAAGTTGAAATAAACATAGAGTTTACCTGTGTCTGTGCTGTAAGGCAACATAATTCTCAAGTTAGCTAATTGATTTATTATCCTTGGCATAGGCTGCGGACTGGTTTGGGAAATCACTTCCATTGCCAGACTTAAGGAGACGATCATTAAAGATCACAAGGTGAGTTTGCTGGTCTTAATTCGAATCCCACGGCAGCATTTTTACTTTAACAAGATTTATTCTTACATTTACCAACGCGAAGCTAATTATATACAATTCAATTTTGCTGCTACAACAAAAGCGCTGACTTTTCCGTTGTATCGAAGGCGCGGGACTTACCCAAGCTTGGATATAAAGTATTGTCAACAACGGTAACCGGGTATTGGGCTGGGAGAAAACTGTCCTTTAATTCCCCCGTGTCTTGCGGTTAGTTTGTTGAATCATATAGTCATACTTTGTTATTGCCTTGCACAGATTTCTTCCTCCTGCTCGTTCCATATGTTTGATTTCCTAACACAATGTTTGCTAAGCCATGACCAATTTCAGGGTAATCTTGTTGCTAACAAGACTACATTCCCATCTGGGATAATCGCAAGGGCCTCAAATTAGGAATTTACGCAGATTGAGGTGAGGGTAAGCTTCTAAATTTCTTTGATTAGAATTCTTTTTCTAAACTTCTTTGATTAGAATTCTTTCGTTAGTATCCTTTAAATGATTCCCAGAATATTTTCAAGGATAAAGGACTTCAATGGCCAATTAAACAAACAAATTGAAACATTTGGACCGATGGCCGATGCATGGACAAAATTTATTGTGTTGCATTAGAAGACGACTGTTTAAAAAACTACAATCTTCATTCTGTTGATCCTGTCAAAGTTAGAAATAAGAAGGTTTACAATTTAACTTCTTGTGTATATTGATTTCATTGCCTTTGTACTGGTAAAGGTACCGAACATGCTCGGGACAATGCCAGGTTCACTTGGTCATGAAAAACAAGATGCCAAAATATTTGCTTCGTGGGTATGAATGCAGAACAAGCAGGCATTAACTTACCATCAATACTTTAAACTCAGTACTAAATTCAAATTCATTGGATAATAGAATAGAGTGTAACATTGCTTTTGAGCAGGGAATTGATTACTTGAAGTATGACAACTGTTTTAATGATGACACAAGACCAATTATAAGGTGATCTTAATCACGTCTCTATTTAATTATCAACTTTTCATTTTTTATAAATCTGCCAGACCGTAGAAAGATGAAGTTCATCAATAATAGAATCTTAGTTCTTGTTAGGTACCAAGCAATGTCCAATGCTTTGAAGAAGCAAGGGCGCCCCATCTTTTTGTCTATGTGTGAATGGTACTACTGTCACACACAATGTGTTAATGTGGCTTAACTCTATCGGAAATCTAAATCTCTGGTCAAATTCTGAATTATTTTCTTCACATTATCTAGGGGGTACATGCGCCCAGATCTATGGGGTTCTAACATCGGAAATAGCTGGAGGACTACTGATGACATTTCAGACTCACGGGCAAGGTAAGAAAAAAAATACATGTACCACTTTTTTATTATACAGGAACATCGGATTCTTGACTTAACTAGCTATTGTAATTATTTCTTACAAATTTGTGTTTATATGGTTGAAAAAGTCTGTAGTCGAAAACTCAGGGATCAATAAAGAATTAAAATGGTTCTTGTATGACATCTTGTAGAATGCCGACAATTGCTGACATGAATGAAGTGTACGCTGATCATGCCAAGCGTGGTGGTTGGAATGGTCAGTACTGCTATACCTGCAGGCTTCTGATGTTTAAAAACTGAGTATTCATAGTTGTTTTTGGGTAGAAATGAAATGTAAATGCCACAGTCAGGAAGAAGTACATCATCTTTCAGTAATTTGAATGATATCTGTTCCTTCTTAACAGATCCAGACATGCTAGAAGTTGGCAATGGTGGGATGAAGTATAATGAATATGTAGTGCATTTCAGCATATGGGCTATCTCTAAGGTAATTGCTAAAGTACTTATCCGCTGAATAAGCCCCATAATTTTCACCTATGTGGGAGTTCTTTTTCACTTATTGTTTGCGGACTATGTTGCAGGCTCCACTTCTTTTACCCCAGAAACCATGCAAATTATTGGTAATCAGTAGGTTATTGCTGCTAATCAAGGTATTATTTCATCAGCAATGCTGGTTTCATTGATACTAGATGATTATCAGCAATCAAGCAATATATTTACTTATGAGTTTGCTGCAATTTTGATAGATCCTTTGGGTGTTCAAGCAAAGAAAGTTAGAATGCAAGGAGAAAGAATGGTGGGCTCCAAGTGTTAGAAGTTTCTAAGCATGGATTATGAAGTTCAAGTTAGTTTTCTCTCATCATTTTGGTATCACTTAATGGTCAACAGATATGGGGTGGTCCTCTTCCTGGAAACAGAATAGTTGTCTGTTTGAGAGCCGAAAGACTTTTAGTTCCATGACGACAGCACATTGGGATGACATTGGCATCAAGTCAAATGATACAATGTTAGAAGCTAGAGACCTTGGGGAGGTAAGAAATTAAGCAGATATTGCACTCAATGTCGAAGAAAGTAAAACATAACTTCTTGCTTTAATAAAATATACTTTCTGGTGATCAACTCACCCAATTTTTATTTTCTTTTGTCACCTAAAATCAGCATCGTACTCTTGAGACAAAATCTCAAGGGAAATTGACTGCCGAAGTGGATGGTCACTCGTGCAAGATGTTTGTACCGACTCCTATTACAAAGCTTTCGTAAAAGCGGGATCCAGAGGACAGCATTTCGCGAAGTAATTTTTTCACAGCTTTAATTATTTTCGTATCATCCTGTATTAAGATTGTAACTGCCATCAGTTTCAAGCAAAGTTTATATTTGATAGTCATAAACCTATTTTATCCTACACTTTCCTCAACTTCGACCATCAACCTAGTGGTAATACTATTCTTCCTATGAATTGATGGCAAATATTACACAAATTTCCAGAGGAAAGTACGCATTTCAATCATAGGCTTTCTTGGAAGAAGAAAAATTTCTTTTTTCTGAAATCTTGAAGAAGAAGAAAAGGTAGTGACAGGAAAAGAAGACAAATCCTGATCTAATGGTGCAGCTTCGAAATCTAGATCGAACTGAAAGAGAGATTAAAAGGCAATGGATGTCAACCTTGTATTATCTATTGGCAGATAGCAGCTACATAAATGACTTGCTTTTTGCCCGCCACAGATGCCAAGAACGTAAGCAAATCATTCAAAGAATTTACATAAATGTAAATGAACTAAAGAAGAACATTTCTGTATGACAACGTTCAAGGAATTTTGACTGGGGCATTTGTTTTAAATTCTTCCATTGCAGTGGTGAACAACGCCATTGCTCTGGTCTCTATGCTTCATATTGATCTGATCTAAGCCCCATATTCGAATTGTACGATCATCACTGGCCGAAGCCAACATGTGAAGATTTGCCGGATTCCAGCTCACACAATTAACTGACCCAGAATGTCCTGCCAATGCCAAAACGAGCTCGCCGGTGTGTCTATGCCATATATACACCTATAACAATAAATGGGCATGCCTCAAATGTGAATCCAAATTACACCTCCATACACGAAAAAGATACACACTAGACACTACTAATAAAGAAAAAGTCAAGAGAGAAAGCAACAAAACAAGTACAATGTGTGCTGTCAGGACAGAGGGAGGAAGAGGAGATGTTTTATGCTTTAGAACAAAATTCTGCAGGGAAACTCTTATAATCAGCCAGTTCGAAGGCTGCATGGTATCATATCAAGAGCCAACTTATTACGTACATATATTAAAGGAATAATGTTGTCCAGTATTCTGTAACTAAAATGAACAAAATCAATACTTCTACAATCAAAAGCATCAATATTTAAGCATTGTTGCTGAATACAAATAAAAGGACGAAGGATGCAAGCAGAAATAACTTGAAACAAAATTATCTAGAGATGATGCTGCAGCAGCAATATTCATTTAGTAGAATTTCTGGCACATTCTGAAAAGAGAGTACCATCAATATTTATTGTTGAGAACAAAAAGTAAAAATGTGCTTTTAGAAATAATATTAGCAAGCCTGCCCGGCCAAATCATTTGAGTAGAATGAACAATATCAATGCTTCTACAATCAAATATAATTACATAAATATAATTTGAGAATATCAAAAAATTCTTAATTGGATTCTCTCTCACTCTTTAATTTGTTTACCCCATTCACAATAACAATAGGTTAATCAAGCACCCTTCATGCTTGTATATTTTATCTTCTTAGCAAAAGGTGAAAAAGAAAAAGAAAAAGTTTACCTGCGAGTCCTCACTCCCACTGGCAATAAATGCTTGTTCAAATCCACCAAAACAAGATCGAATAACAAATCGAGCACGCTTGTGACCTTTGTACCTTGAAACAAGTTTGGGATCACTCTCTATGCTCCAGAGATGGATTTCTTGGTTTATAAGATTAACCAGCAGGTATTTGTTATCTTTTGATAATGAAAATGAAGTGATAATTTCCTCCTCTTCAATCCACCTCTCAAAATTAGCTTCCCTGTCAAGCAAGAGAATAGCAGTTTCTCTGCATATGCTTATTATTCTCTTTCCATCATCAGTTATAGCCATGTCTGATATTCTTAGAGTCTTCTGCCCTTTCCAAGATTCAAGCTCTCTTCCATCCAAATCCCACAGGCAGATGCTCCTGTCAGTCATTCCAGTAAAAATTCCTCCACCGTCTGGAAACCATCCACAAGAAATCAAGCCAACACCAGTTTTCTCGTAAACATGGAGACATTCTCCAGAATTAACATCCCAACGCCTGATAGCCTCCTCTTGTCCACAGGTAAGAAGTTGGTGGTCATTAGGGCTCCATGAAACTGCAAACACTGGTCTCCGGTGACCATTTAGTCTATGCTTCAGTGACACCTGCCCATCCTCTTTAACCTAAAAAAGAGCAAATCTTAAGTTCATGAATTGAGAATATTTGGAAGCTATACTGAAACATCTTGTTTATTTGGGCATAAATAATAGCAACGCTGTTGGCTACATTGAAACGCATATTTTGTCATGTTGGTCAGGTTAGTGATTACCAAGTATAAACTCTTAAGTCAACAATGGCCACTGTTCACATTTGATCTGGATTGTAAAGCTCCCAAGAGCTTAAGTCGTTTGGTTGACTACAATGCTCTGAATTCAAAAGGATTACTTTTTAAGTAAGTATGTAGTTGGGAAAGAGGGAGAATTCCAAGAGATGGACTGAACAACCAAATTTGTGATATATAAGATATTAAAGAAAGCTGCGGTCAAGTTATATAGATTGCTTTAAATCTGCTCAAATAGTTTCCAAGTATTGTCCCTACACTTTACACCATCAAAACACATTAGGGAAAATACAGTCTTCATTGAATTTCACATTTTATCTATAAATTAATAGAAAGCTTGAAAATGAGGGCCAGTGCATATTAATCACCAATGTTGTGCTCATATGGGCAAAGGCGAGATTTCCAGGAAATATCACTGAGGTTGTAAAGTGCATGTCAATGACCAAAAGCCAATAATCAATAAGAGAACTTACCTCCCATATAATTGCTGACTGATCCTTGGATGATGAAGCCAGATATTTCCCATCATGTGAAAATTGCAAAAACCAGACTTCATCACTGTGTGCTTCCAGTATCTGTTACATTTGTATAACGAGATATTTTCATGCTAGCCTTTGCAAATGTCGTATGAAACCAGTACATTACAACAAATGTGCACTTCAATCATGGTACAAATATTATGAGGTAGGTATGTGAAAAAAGTACCATAAACCAATTGATTGATGATGGTCATAAAAACAATATCAACAATGATAAAAAAATTGAGAGGATATAAATAAGACACCATCTATCTTCATAAGGCAACTATTTCCATTCAATAATAAGTGCCCCTCATGGATATCATTGTCCAACATGATCACAACTTGAACTCCAGAATTCTTTTAACTCTCACCTCCTCACCAATGTTTGCAAAATACTAACCACTTCATATAAATCAACTAAGTTACCAACAATCCCAAGTTACATTAATAATTTCCTAAACCCACATATTCAAACAAAATATTTCACCATCAAGCACAACCATCGCGTTAAGCAAGCTGCAAAAAAGGAATCTCAAGACAAAACAATCATGCCCTTCTCTTCTGCATCATCTTTATTTATAAGAGGGAAGAAAAATCACAATACTCTAATACCTCATAGCCAATCAAACAAGAAAAGAAACTGATATGCGGCATGCAAGGCATCATAAGTAAACAACAATCGCTACAGTGTCAACTCTAACCTGCAAAGTTTGCGAAGGAATCCGATTTCTTCCACATTGGTGATCCGAATACAGAGAAAAATCACTATCTGATGTATTGTGGAACAAGCAAGAATCCCGTTGTACATCAAGAGCCTTTTCAACAAGATGTTCCAACCTTTTTTCAGGAATGATAACTGAAGCAGGCAGCAACTTTTGCAGTTTTGCCAGAAACTTTGACCTTGATTTTTCATCCTCTGTATCTTGATCACAGTCTCCAAGTGTTAAAGACTTTGATGGAGAAATAATGCAGGATGCAAGCTCATGAACTCTGCTCATATTGATTTGAAGAGGCACAATCTCACTCCTCAGAGAATTTAGGGCAGCACTAACTTTATCCATCCTTAGAAGCTCAAGAAATTTCTGTTCCAATATCAAGAAAGATGCTGATTTCACGGCTATTTCATCTGATAGACCAATCATATGCAATGTGATGATACTTTCATCCCAATTGCCATCCATTACTTGCTGCATGAACTCATTAACCACTGATGAGTGCAATGGTATTCCTGATTCTTCCTCGAGAAGGGCCCCACTCTTGTCATAACCAAGTGAATACAATGCCCTGGTTATGATTTTGATGAACTCTGATTTCTTTATGACACCTTTTGAACCAATAGTTGCTTCATCCCCTTGGGAGGTTAGTGGCCTAGCCATTACGTCTCCCAAAGAGCAAACCGAAGATTCTGTAACAGATGAGTCTTCTGCTAGGTTCTTTGATTCTGCTACAGGCCCTTTCGCACGTTTCAGGGGTGGTTCACTCTCTTCTATACCTCCCATGAAATTTCCAAGTCAACCCATATATACTCTAAAAAATCAAAAGATATAAAACATGTGAGGAGAAAATTTGATCAGATGAAGGTTTCAACAAAAACTTTGTGCAGGAAGAGTATAAGCGAGCACAAGTAAACAATTGAGACTTGGGAGGAATAGAAGGACACAAAATTTTAGCCACAAAACACTATGTTATATAAGCCACATCTATCAAAAGCAAAATCACTATGCACAATGACATGACAACAAGCTTAACGTGAAAACTAGAACATCTACTTCAATGTTCAATCAGTCTCCTTGAGAAATAAACTGGCTTGATGAACGGCAAGGAAAACAAGAAACGAAAGAAACACATGACCACCCGATCCTTATGAAATGAAAGAGCCAGTTGTTAATTATCTGAAGCGGACTCTACGCTTAGCACATTGCAGCCTAACACTAAAAGAAGCATTTGCTACAGGCATTGACAAAGCAAAATCTTTGAGCCAACTAATGCCACTGGCTATGTGGTTGGAAGAGTGTTTGATCATTTTTCATATAAGACTGAAGCCGAAAAGTTTTGGAATTTGATCAAACTAGATGATACTGATGATCATAGTAAACACCAAGCTCACCTACAAACAAAATGCCTCTCTGAAAATAAAAAAATCTTGAAACCATTGTCATCGTGAAGTTTTAATGACGAAGCAATTAATCATTTATAACAAATTGACACTGACGATTAGTACCGAAGTATGATCCATATAGAAGGACAAGCACCAAGATCTAACCAACATCATCATAATACGAGAAATGTTCAACCCGAGACTGAATTTTATTTACTTACCAACAAAAGAAGACAATACATGATAAAATGATTAACAAAATAAAGAATCCAAGAACAAAAGACATCGAACAGATATACCGTCAACTATAGCAAAACGAACAAATAAAATAAAATACCCATCATCAGAATCAACAAAGTAACGCTTGAAATTCATTAAAGAAAGAAATTCGAGTGGAAGGAGGAAATAACCAGAAAGAGAGAAGGCGCACAGTAGAGAAAAAGCGAAAGGACGAAGAAAAAGGCAACAGCGGAGCACCGAAAGCAGAGGGTAAATGTAATTGTATAGACAAGAGTGACAACAAAATTAATAATATAAATACGAAGGGGTAACAAGATTATGTATTTTTATGTGATTCTTTAGGGGGGTTGGCAGAGGAATCAATCCATCAAAGCTTGTATAGTTGTATCGGATAGAGCGAAATAAAAAGCTCGAAAAAGGATAGGCACAGCACAGGCATAGGCATGTGAGATTGTGAGTGTATGCCACCAATATGTTACGTGTGGGTTCAATTGTACACGCACCTCGCTGTTATCTTTCTGCTCAAAACTCTTTAAAGAGAATACAAGAAATGTGCATACATGTGAATGCAAATGTGAATTTTGTATGTATTGGCGTGCTGGTAACCGCCACGAGAATTCAAGAATATGCAACCATTGAATAGAATATGTCTCGGTTGGGCCTTGGGTTTTTTTTTTTTAAAAAAAATTCTTTCCCCGTAATTTTAATGTTGTTTTCTGGGACTACTTGTTTCTTTATTATTCGAATGGGAATTTTCACACTTCACTTAATCTTATTTTGAAAGTCTATCTTGGTTTTAATGTTTACACCGCAATTAAACCGGGGTTAGTGATTAAGCAAAGCACCAAATTCCTCTTAACCCTCATTGTGTTAATTTAGTACCCACTACCAAATCATTAATGTTAAACTTTTACTCTATAATTAACCCTAACCATATCTTTCTTATTCTTTTTATTTGGAAAATTTGGTTACCTCCATAATCCAAATTCTAATCCTCTTTTCAGCTTGTTGAAGGCGATTGGAATGGCCAACAATCTAACATAGCATTGAGGAAAAATATTAGATGTATTCAAACAAGCATTATATTTTGCAGATATTATTTGCAATGATTCTATAAGCAAAGTAAAACAAGAGGAAAAAAAAATTGAAAGAAATTATAGTGATATTGTTGAGAAGCAGGAGATTAAGTTATATGGTAGGTGCGTAGAGGATTTAATTTATCTTATTAGTAAACTAATAAATATGTATTTAATGATAAAATGTTATTGGTATATTTTGGTAATATACAAGTTTATTAAAAAAAAGAAGAAGATACAAATCATATTTTTATGAGTTCAAATAGTCCTACTCTTAACCAAATTAAATCGAATTATATTAACAATTTGTTTATAAGTATTTTAAGAGTATCTAATTAATTAACCAGTTTTTTTTTTTTTTGACAACTGCATTTAAAAAACTTAATGTTTCAACTGTTATCATTTTACCATCAAAATACACACATTGTTAAAAAATAATTTAAAGAATTTTAGTAAAAAGACAAAACAAACCGTTTGATTGAATAATAAACAAAAAGTTGCTCATAAACTTCTTAGTTAAATGATGAATTATGATTAATTATATTTTATATAAACATGCGCCTGTGTTATGTGTTTTGATTCAAGTGCGGGATCTTTTAATTAAATTTGGTTCTGCATCACAGTACTTTTGTGAGAATTCTGTTTGCTTAAACCTAATGATCTGTTGCAGATAATATCAGCTGCAAATAATATCTGTCACGCACGCACTTTTCTCTTTTGTAATATCTTTCATTTCAGATGATAAAATCATCTTTTAAGCTTCGGGGGCAAAATTGATTTTTAACATAAATTCGTGTAAAATATTGTTTACTTTTAAAGGTTGGTCATAAAAATAATAATAATTTAAATATTAGTGATAAAGTAATAATTAATCAGATGAACTCATATGTCAGAAAACATTTAATGGTTTTTTGAATATATACATATAGAGAGAGAGAGAGAGAGGTGTCAAACTTCTTGGTGCATCAATGTAAATCTTTTTGATGTATTGAGCACAATAAGATGTACAATACTGTTACACATAAATTTCTCATGATTGTGATCAAAATATTAAATGAAAATTTGAATAAAATGGCTAGGAAAAAAGATTGCAGGATGCAGCTCGACTAATAAATTTCACCCAAAACAATTTACTGCCACATCGCAACCCCTAGCCCTAACTGCAGCTTTTCTGCCGCATAATTTTGATTAGTTTGGTAGATATCATTGTAGTCTAGAATCGATGAACAAAATCCACTATGACATAGCAACAGTGTTTTTAGCCCTTTCTCTCACCATGGTCTTAACAAAGAGCTCCCCCGCCCTGTAAGACGATCGAACCTGGAAAAACAACACATTGAATTAGTTAGTTAGTCTTTGCCCATTTTGCAAGAAACAGATTTGATAATTCATCCAATTTACAATGTTGAAAGTCCACCAAAATGTATGTTCATGTCAGAATAAACTTCAAATACATTAGAATTACTGAAAGCTTAAGACTAGAACCAGCTTACCAGGGGTCCACTGGCTACATAACGGAATCCAATAGACTCCCCATATTCCTTCCAGAAATCAAACTTTTCTGGGGTGACATATTCTTTGACTGTCAAATGTAGTGGTGTTGGCTGCAGAGATATGACCAACTAACAGTTAATTTTCAACTAGTTAGTAGAAATAACATCGGCAGAGCAGCCGTAAGATAGATTTGCAACACTGGCATAGCAGGCAAGAACACAGCCAGCTTAAAATGAGCTAAGATTCTGGCTCTACTATTTATATAGATATACATTGCAGAATATCTGCATTTACACTTACCTGAAGATACTGACCAAGTGTCAGAATATCAACATCTATAGACCTTAAATCAGCCATTGCTTCCTTCAAATCATCATCAGATTCTCCAAGGCCCAGCATTATAGAAGATTTTGTTATCATACCCTCCTTGCTTAACTTAGCATGCTTTAGAACTGATAGGCTTTGTTCATACCTGCATTACCAAACTACCTAGCAGAATTAGAACTTGCTATGAATACTATTGCACAGCAACTGATCTAATCAAACCATTCTCTCAGTTAGTGATACTAGTCCTTAAGCCAGTCAGTTCATGAAGTAAAACAAATATTTAATACAAAATCTCATAAACGAAAAACTAACCCAGCCCGAGGATCTCTGACAATTCGCTGGAGCCGTTTCACAGTCTCAATGTTGTGGGCAAAGACGTCCAACCCTGAGTGAACTAGAGTTTCTACAGCTTTGAGGTCGCCCCGGAAATCGGACGTCAAACATTCAACCATGATATCAGGTTTGAGTTTCTGCAAATGGGTTGTAGAAAATCCAATCAGGTTTTTCATTCAAACTCCAATCTCTTTCTCCATAAATATCTTGAGAAACTTTACGGTAAAAAAGCAACTCAATAACACAGGAAAACAGAGACGCAGACCTTCATAGCTTTGACTGTCTGCGCAAAATGACCACTACCACCATCAGGTATATCGTCACGATCCACACTCGTTAGAACAATATAATCCACCCTATAAAAAATCAAGCCACGTGCAAAATTGTTAGTTAAGATAATAGCAGCTTTAATTTCTGCCAATATGCGTATTGATGCACCAAGCAGAATAGCAGAAGTATCCTCTAAATATATTTGACAAAATATTTATGGTATAATCAACTCAAAGCTGTCGACTTAACAATTAATCTATTCAATCTCAAAACTGCATCAACTCTGAGGATCCTACCAACTAAAAGTTACTGCTATTCCCCCAAAGTCTCATGGATCAGTAAACCAAGAGCCAGATATCAAACTCGAGTACTATTTCGGAAATACATTCATAGAGTGTCATTGGGAAAAAAGAAGAAGAAGAAGAAGAAGAAGAAGAAGAAGAAGAAGGGTATGCTTGATCACTACAAGGTCAAAAAAAGAAGAAATGGTTCACAAAAAACATTTATATTATAAGCAAAGAACTCACGGTACTTTAAACAATTCATTACCAAAGCATACATGAAATATTCTAATGTTACTAACAGCTGATGGACAATTTGGCCGACAACTGCCAACTATAAAGTTAAACCATTGAAATTTCTAAAACCTACCCCCAACTAGCAATGGCCTTAGCAGTGTTTTCGGGCTCCGTCGGGTCAGGCGGTGCAGGGTTTCTGCTGGTTTTCACAGCACAAAACCTGCAGCCGCGCGTGCAAGTGTCTCCAAGAAGCATTATCGTTGCAGTTGCAATGCCGTCCCCACCTCCATTCCAACACTGCCCACAAAAAAACTTCAAACATTTAGCCTAAGTCACACCTAAATCCAATACATTACAACTTGTAGAAGTTTAAAAAAAATAAAAAAAAAAACAGTTCAAACAATCTAACATTGAAAAAAATCAGATAAATTCAGAGACCTCTCCAATATTGGGGCACTGGGCCTCCTCGCAAACAGTGTTGAGTTTCAATGAGGAAAGAGATTCTTTAACTTCTTGAAACCTCTGACCTTGTGGAGCTTTCTGTCTCAGCCACTCCGGCTTCTTCACATCCGGATCTCTCCCCGTGTGCAGGCCCATTTGTTGTCTTTGTGGTGGCTTCACCTTCACCGTGTCAGTTCTTGACTCGCACCGGATTTTCGATGGGATTGAATATGAAATTGAGTTTGAAGGTTTCCAAATCGACTGGTGAATCATTCTGATGTTTTCTTTTTGTGGCTGTGGAAACAAAATGCTAAAATTTTATAACAAAGTTTGGTTCCTCAAAATTTCCCCCCTTTTTTAACCGCTGGTTTAGCGTCGTGGGCTTCGATCTCTCCGCCTGAAATTCAATTCAGTCGATAGCTGTTTTGTTCGGTCGGTTGTTTCAGCTGCAATATCTAAATGGTGGCCTACTTCCCAGTTAGCCACGTGGATATTTGTATCCAAAAGGACCGAAACTAAGGGGAAAATTTTAATCGACCCCCAAACGTTTTGACATATTATCCATTAGTGAACGTATTATCCTTAATTTAAAGGGAAATCTATCGCTAAAAATTTATAAGTAATATAATATTTTTTACTGAATATAAACTCATTAATATATATATTTGTATTCAGTAAAACAAATTATATTACTTATAAATTTTTAACAATAGATTTCCTTAAAATTATCTATTATATATAAAACAAAGTAGTGCACGTAATTTTGGAGAAAGAATGAGAAGAAATAGAAGCAACATAGGAAAAATAATAATTACACTCCTAAGATTTAGATAAACAATCATGAAGATTTCTAGATTTTAAATAAAAGACACTAAAATCTTTTTTTAATCATAATATCCTTTATGTATAGTAATTAAAAAAAATTGACTTTAAAATTTTTTACTGAATACAAATATAAATTAAAGAGTTTGTCTAGTAGACTAAAAATATTATAATATTTTAACATATAAAATAATTTTTAAAATTATAATTTTTTGCTGAAGCATGTCAAAACATTTGGGGACGGATTAAAATTTTCCCAAAACTAAAAGAGCTTCCAAAACTGTTGATTGCTTCACTAAATTATAAATTTAAAATAATATGCCCTGTAACTTAGAACTTGAATGGCTAACCTATGATTCAAATCATTCAATCTGTTAATTGTATGGTTATCATTTGATAAAGAAATGTACATTTGTTAATTTGAATTACTTTTGACATATTGACAGATGATTTTTTTCCCCCAATTGTGAATCTAACTGCACAAGATCATTGTTTCTACCAAAATTGTTCAGACAAACGGTATAAAATTTTATTGTACGCGGCAGACCGACAGAAAACGAAACAGAAAACGAACCCGCAAACCCACCAAAAATTTTTAAGCTTTCAAGATCCAGGAGAAGAAGATGATGTGTTGTAGAGAAGATTTTGCTACGAACAATTCCTATTTGGAGAACCACCTAGATTTCGTGTAAATTTTGTCTTTCTAATTCTCTAAATAAACAGTCTTTCAGTTTCGTACTGTAAATCAAGGAGCAGCCTCTGATGGGTTCTCATTGGATTCTTCTTCTGAATCAGAATCGTTAACCATCCTCTCAAGCGAGTCCATGTCCCCAGCTTCTGAGAGAGTATGTTGCCGTAGCTTGTCTGCATCTTCACTGAGCACAGATCGAACAGGAGACGAAATTTATCGTGAGCATGGCTAACATTTATAATTTTTTCTGAACTTGGAAATGGTGAACAAAAGAATAAAGTACGCGAGGATGAAGGCTTACTCTGTCACCCCAAATATTTCTTTGACAATCAAGGAGCTATCCCTTGAACAGAACTCTGGCAGCTGAAGCAAAAATTTAGAACCAAAAGAACAGTCAATTCAAAATTTTATACAGAAAAAATACTAACAAATTAAAAGTAATCAAGCAACAATAGAATCTCAATAAATTAATGGCCTCAGATCACGAAAAATCTATTAGTTTAACAAATGTTAACATCTCGATAAATTAATAAAAATGATATCACATTCATAATATGAATTTTTATGAAGTATAGAGATAATATAACTAAAGAATGCAGTGATTCTGTTAAGCTGCATAATATAATTCTGCTTGGATCTTCATTGAGTAAATCAATAACTTGATGATTCTTTGACAAGATCACGATTAAATGGTAACTCATCAAAAAAGAATTTTGGAGACACTATATTAAGCCGAACTCTATCTTATTTTTCTTAATATTACACATAGAATACAACAATAACTAATGAAATACATAAAGCATTATGCCAGTATAACAAAAAGAAAAATTATAGACATACAATATGTATTTTGTTTCAAATTAATTAATTATTAATTTATGTATTAATTGGATCCTATAAAAAAAAAAGATTTTTTGAAAATTTATTAACTAATAAATTTGTCAAATTATTAATTTATCACGTTGGCCAACAAAAACTATTATTTAATTGAGGTTATCAATTTATCAAATATTAATTTAACGAGATTCTACCGTCCTTCAAATTCAAATATAGCATCTGAAAAGTAGTTCAGTCCAACAAAAAGAATGGAATTAAATGGGAAGACCATATGCAAGTGCATTACACAAAAGATCATTGTTTTATCCATACAAATGCAGATATTATGACTAAAATAACATTCAGAATATCAAAGAAACCATGTCATCCCTGAGCACAAATATTTGAGGAGACCAAGCGCACAGTTCAACCAGCAGGAATAACTGGAAGGAAATAACCTAAACTGAACTTAAAACAAAAGAAAAAGGCAGCTTGAATTGCTTGACAGATTCAGACCCTATGTCTATATCAAATCTCATCCAAAAATGAAAGCTGCAATATCAGAGGCCCTTCCTTGAATTAGCACGCATTGCAATAGAATAAGAAAGAATGACTTGTTTCAAAAGGCAGTTTTCAAGTCCTTTCATAAAGATTAACAGAATAAGGGCTAAAATTATGTTTCACGGGAAAAAAGAAACAAGGCCAAAAACAAATTGAAGCAAGAAATAGGAGTCGATAAAAGGTCACCGTACAGATGTTTTGTTACTTACCTCAGACAGATAGAAAACCTTTCCAAAAAGGGCCTGCACAGCAAGTTTTCTCTTAAATCCCTTTTCAGAGTACCCAGACATATTCATGACAACTGGACCTGAGGAGGGGGGGGGGGGACAAAAATGAAGGGGTAAAAAAAGGGCAATCATCAATGCTCAGATATAGTAATGAATCAATTTGTCTGGTCATTCAGTATTTCCATGTTCACCATACCAGTAACCAGGAAGAAAAAAGGCATAAAGAGAAAGAAAAATGTGACAGGAAATCATAAATTACATTCATGGATTTCTCGGACTAAGGTTTTTAGTTGGATGTCCATTTGCTACTTTCCAGGATAAAACTCCTACACAACTAAGGCTCCAAATATAATTTCCCCATCCTTTCAGTGCAATGACTGCATCTTTATGACAAGCAAGAGCATAATGCAAGCCAAACCAGAATCTTACATGAGCTACAGTTTTAGGCATGCATTAACAAGCCATGATAAGCAATCACAGAAGAAAAATGTTTAGCACATAGATGTCATGCAAATCCTACGGGAATTGAACATTACCAAATGAAAATTACCCAGGATTTAGCAAACATGTGCAATGCTTGAAAGACTAAAAAGCAGTATTCCCAATTTTATGATCCAAATCTTATATGAAAGAAAACTATTTCTTAATTTCAATTCAAGAAAGAAATTACCTAATGCTAATATATAAAATAAATTACCTAGCTGGTATATTACGAACCCTAGGAAACATACACTGGAATGATTTATAGGCCACAATAAACACCGAGTATCAATTCATATCCAATTCTTGTAGTTGATTAGTTTGGTACAACTGGTACACAAATTACCCACCTCTTGCACCATTTCATATGAAGAAAACGGCAGATGTTATGAACAAGATCGAATACAAACAAAGCCTACATTGGTGGTTGTTCATGCAATGCCTCTTCATCTAGAATAAAACACAAGTGAAAGATGGTATGCTTTATAGATCAATATGAAATCATCAGATAATTGCCACACGGGATAAAAACAATAGTATGTACTAAAAGCTGTGCAATGCGAAAGTTACCTTTCTCTCGAACAATACGCCTTGAGATTTCATTCAAAATTTCAGCAACCTGGGAGTCATCCAACATAGAAGCTTTTCTGAGCTGGATTAAGTTAACAACCAGATCTGGGTTAAACGGTTTCTCATTCAATGCGTAACGAATATACTTCCGCAGAACATCTTCCATGCTAAAACCTGTCTGGATGTGAATTAGCAATTGGTATCAAAATCCAAGAAACAATAGAGTGATAATCAACCATCATATGCCTCAAAACTTGATATTATATAATACAGATGAATAATCCAACATCAGTGTCATACGCCTCACCTTTCGCACTAGCCCCTTTAAAGCTGGTGGACTTACTGCATCTCCTCCTTTCTGGAACAATTCATCTATTGCTTTGCAGACCATTGCATTCTTGTTGACCTAAACATACATAATCTCAAATTAGGCAAACCCCAATCAGAGTGAAGAAATCTAACATGTAGCTGCTGTGCTGCTACTTAATTTTCAAACAACTAAACACCCATTTTAAGCAACTGCTGGAGATTTCATTCAGATTAAAAACCACAAAACCTCAATACTAAACATATCCTAGTTCTCAAAACAGAATGACAAGGAATGGAATGTAAAAATATTTTCTTTTCATTTACTTTAAGTAAAAATAAGAAATTGATAAGATGGGTTGAGAGATAATTCCACTAACCAATTTCTTGCGTTTGAACTTAGGAGAATTGAACTTCTTGACAGTTTTGACAAAAGCAATGACAAAGCTAACGCCAACATAAGCCAATGGGACAGCGAGGATCCAAGGCAATTTGCTCTGCCCAACTCTGGGACCAGGAATGGCTTGGGTGACTGACCCAGTGAACTCCACCAAGTCCAAAGCTTTCTCTTGAATCCACGGCAACTCTTCTTCGACTTCCACTTCAACTTCCTCTGCTTTCTTCTTCACTTCCTTTGTAGTTGGTGACTTTTTGTCGTTTTGGGCAGAAACGACGAGGGAGGAAAACTGATGGGTTGTTCTTCTTTGTGGGAGCAAAAGAGAAGTAGAGGAGAAGGGCGCTTTGGGAATTTTGGGTCGGGGGAGGAATTGCAGCGAAGAGAATGAAGAAGAAGCTGCAAGAGAAGCCATTACGCAGAGACTCTGTGATGTCAGCGTTTGAGTTTTAGCTGAGGTTTTATTACGTTTATTTAAATGGCCTTCTTTTAGTGTATTTTTATAATTTAATATACATTATATAGAAAAAAATGAATAGAAAGAACATAATAAATAAAAGAAGTTAAAATTCAATTATTAGTTGACTATTTCGATTCAAATTTTTGCTTCCAAAAAAAAAAAAAAAAAAAAAAAGCATCTACGATTCTATGCTTATCATACAATTTTATGAGCAAGTGACGCAATGATATGGATACTAAGTACATAAATTGGTAAATTCTAAAAAGAAAACAAAAAGTTAAATTGAGGAATTTTTATAAGTGGTCTAATGGTCAATGGATCAAAATCAGGGGTGGGAACAACATTTGCGAACACTAAGCTTGAAGTTGCTTTGCAAATTGTAATCCATTTTGTGTATCAAAGTGGAGACGCTGGGAAATGGGAATAATATTATATCGTCTTCATCAATTCGGCTAATCCTGCACAATTGAATCTTAACGCAACAAATGAAAATAGCACATGAAGTTCTGAGTTCTACATTGTGAAAGAAAGTAACAGAAAAATGTTGAGCGTTTCCTAAAGCTTGGACTTTGGACTTTTAGGTTCCTTGGACCAGACGGGAGGAATAATTTTGTACTCTGGGGGTGGCTCTTCCTCATTCTTAACTTCATCTTCTTCTAAAATGTCACTAGAAAATGCATTGGGATTTGCTTTGATACAGTTCTGTAAAGCCACAAATGGGTGCACACAATCCGAGCCCTACAGAAGAAGTAAAATTCAGTATTTGAGGGATATAGACAAAAATATGGGAAGCAACCCTTAGATGAAAAAATTATTAAAACATCCAGGGGCTTGATAGCATGACTCAAGACCAACAAAACACGAAACAGTTTGGTTATTGAGAAGATGCAATAGAATAAATGAAACAGTACAAAGTTGATTTGTTTTAGCTCTCCCGCCAACCAGTGAATAGAAATATTATGAGCATACATTTTCCAGTGGGATAAGACTTAAGAATCTGAAAGGTAGGCTAAGCCTTCCACTTTCTGGACAAATAAACCTGCTATGGCCAGCTTCATGATGGCACAAAAAGGCATATGTTTAGCTTTCTCATTCTATTCTTTTGTAACACTCAATGTCACCCAACAAAGCTCAAAGCTTGTTGAGAAATCGATACTAAAAAGCACAGATGCTAAAATAAATGATTAAGAATGACAATTCTACACGTACAAAGTTGAAATTATTTGAGCTCTACAATGTCCTAACAACCTAAATTAAGTCACAGTTACCTTTTCCTCGGAAGTACTTTTCAGAAAACACAGGAATGCCTCTGAAAACTGAGCCCCACACGGGCCACTTCGCAAATCAGCTATGCAAGGGCACTCTAATGCTTTCTGAGCCTTCTCATCCAGAGACTGAAGATGAGGTTTCAACTTCTTTAGTAGCTATTCTGAAATAGATAGACAATTATATCATTACAAAAATGTTAACTAACCTCATTCTCATCATCGCCATATGCTGCAGCTTCTGTGTAAGCAGATAGTGAAACTGTCAAACATAACACAAAAGAAAGAACCAATGCAAAAGATGTTGTTGATGCAGTTTCAACGACTACAATGCAGTATAACCTCAAAGAACACAGCACACAACTAAAATGCGGGATAACCTTAAAGAACGCAGCAGTATGTAGCATTAGAGAAGAGACAAGTAGAACTGAAGAAGTAAAAGTAGAAAAAGCTCATGCCTTCAATACACCAAAACCACAAAAAATTCTCATTACTGTATCTTCATCCCCAATGTTGTTGACATAACTTAACAACGCTACTTGGTAAGTTATGTAAAACAAAACTAAGAAGTAGAAATTTCTATTTATGTTCAGTTAATTGGAACTTCCACTCTTTTCTTTTCTTTTCTTTTTTTTTTTTTCTCTTGCTAAGAAACAAAAAATTATATATTAAACTATAAAAAAAAATTACAGGATTAGTGGGACTACAAATCCACCAAAAGGAGGACTAGAAATCCCAACCCAAGCAGAACACTCAAAACTAGCAAAAATATCCCAAAACCCGAAAATAACACAGCTCATTAAGAATGCAATCCCTTTTAGGATACAGAGACTTCCCTATTAAGTAAAATAGAAACAGAAAGAGATATCTTTGAATTCAGAAGTAATTGGAGCTTTCAGTCTTCCATGACCGGGATGTTACTTTATGTTATGTCTTCATTTTTCTCAAAAAGTTATGTTCTGCCTTCAAGTAAGAGAAAGATATAAAAAAAGAACATATATAAACAATGTTAACATTACCATATATTATGCATCACAAGCTACCAACGAATGTGGACTGGGATTGGCACTATTTTCATAATGCCCAAAGCAATAAATGAGAACTAAATTTTGTTGAGAATTTCTGAAGTCAACAGCTTAGAGTCAACTTCTTAGCAAGAATTCAAACAGGTCGGCTCTATGATTAAAATTCCACATTATTCACATCAAAAAGATAAACTATAGTTCACTCAGGCTTTTCTACAAACACGTAACGATCATACCCCATACTTAAAACGCACACAGAACCCGCGCATTAATGTCTGCCTATGTGGACTGTAAAATAGCTGGGAAAGAATAAGGGCACTAAAAGCAACCTGCAATAAGAGATTCAATGGAAGCAGCATGTTCAGAACTGTCTGGCGACGATGGTGATGACTGCTCCCATTCTGTCTGATCAATTGCCTCGCTTTGAACTTGACCCATGTTACCCTTTGCTGATGGTAACTGAAAACGATGCTATTGGGTAATTGGCAGTTAGCAGCCCAGGCTTTTTTTTTTTTTTTAAGTTTTTTTCTCCCTTTTAAATGTAAACATACAAATATAATTTTTAAGCGTACGGCAAAATGTTTATGAAAATAATAAAAGGAAATAATGATGACTTTTCAAAAACGAAGGTTCTCTCTGACACTTCCAAAAGTATTTTTTCAAAACTTAAAAAAAAAAAAAACAAAACAACAAAATAAAAGCAAGTAACTACCCGAGAGAGAAACCAGCCCAAGTAACCAACGAATAATAGAAACAGGGGCAGCTCGTTGATCTCGATAGAGAATCAATCAGAAAATGGAAGCGTTATAGCTTAAGTATACGCATAAAACGAAGAGAAAATCTTGAATCAATATCATATAAACAAATCAAATTTCAAAATGGAAGCAGTTGTAAAGAAAGGACTGCTGGAGAATTTCATGCTAACTCATCAAAACTCAATCAAGTCTCTGTTTCAGCGCAAGAAGAAATCTTCTGCCAATGAAGAAGACTCCCCAGCTGATTCTCCTAGGCCCATTCCTCAGCTCTCTGTTATCGCCAACTCTGTTGTCGCCCGTTGTTCCAAGTACTCTCTTCACTCTTCTTCATAATAAGTAATGTTTGATTTTTCATCAAAGCTGATTCATTTGGAAGAGAATGCCGCCTTGTGAAATGGGTCTTTGTTTTTTCTTTTTTTTTATTCCTATTCTGTTTGGGTGAGATCATCAATATCTTTCCTTTCGGATGTATTTTGGTAAAGTTTCATTTTTTCCACTTGGTGGGTGTTAGAAATGATTGCGGTTAGAATTCAATTAGTGTTTTAACTAATTTTATGTTACAATGCATATGTGTATGGATAGAAAGATTCATTTTTTATTTGATGCTGCTCGAAACTGATAGATTCAGAATTATTATTTTTTTTTGGGAATATATGTGCATTTATAAGCTTCTCATAAGTAAGCCTTCTTCAATATAGAAAGTTTTCTTACAATGTCGTTAAGTGCTTTGAATTTCGGTTCAATCTGGATTTAGTTTTTTTAATTGTGTTGTGGTCTGCGATGTTGTATCATACTATCATAGTAGATTCTGTATTCATTGTTACTGTCACTTGTGCATAATAAATTGATGCCGTACACATACTGCAAACTTGAGTTGTATTTTTACTGAAACTGCTTGGCTGTTTGCTTGATTTTGCGATGGTGTCTCTATTTGATTGGACGTAAAAATGATTAACTGAGAAAGAAATTTGAAATGCACTATGAAATTTTGTGTTTCGTATGCTTTAAACAACTTCGAGATACTCAGAACAATTATATCCTTTCCTATGATGCTACAATGCTCAGCAACTAAGCTGAATAAGTGTTATTTCTTGTCATTGTAATGCCTTTAACGCATTTCGGAATATTGCAGGATCCTTAAAGTCTCTACTGCAGAATTACAGCATCGCTTTGACATTGAGCTGCCTGAGACTGTTAAGCAACTTTTGACATATACAAGGAATTTTGTAGAGTTTTGCTCATACCAAGCACTCAATGTGGTTTCTAGAAATCCAGATTATCTGAGTGATCCGGAGTTCCGCCGTCTGATGTATGATATGATGCTTGCGTGGGAGGCCCCATGTGTTGAAACTGAACCAGAAAACAAAGTGAGACAGCCATTGTTGTTAGCTGTATTTGTAAGACATAGGATTAATAGTACAGATAAAATTTTTTAAGTTTAGGAACCTTGGTTTCTTCTGCACTTTTAGGTTTGACATTGTTGCATTATCTTCTGTTCAACTGTAGGAATCTCCTTCTTATATAAATGAGGAGTTAGAGGATGAGGATGGGTCATCATTATTTCATTTTAGTTCCACAAATTTGGCCATTCAGGTTCTTTAGTTGTCATCTTATAACCTTCTTTATTTGCATACTTGTTATGATAACAAGTTACCAATGCAGGGCAGGTGGTAAGATTGCACTTAGGTCTATGGCCATAAATGATCAGATTAACTGTGTATTTCCATCAGGTTGACGACAAGAAAACCATTGGGCCTGAGGCTTTTGCACGAATAGCTCCTGCTTGTCCTGTTGTTGCAGATGTGATAATTGTTCACAATCTTTTCGATGCACTTTCTTCCAGCCATCGACTCCATTTTCTCATATATGACAAATATCTTCGTAACCTTGACAAGTATGAAATGTTCATTGATCTTTGTTGATTCTTTAAGCTCCAGTTCTTTTATATTGTTGAAAATAATGTGTCAATTCACGTAAATTTAATGGGGCAGTACATATTCAAATTCTTAAAATACACTGATAATATTTCATGATGCTTTTTCCCCATATTATGGAAGTTCATTGGAAATTCTTTTTCCTCTTGGCATTTTGTTAATTTACCATGCATATTCAAAGCAATTCTCTCCTATTTTTTTCCTTTTCAATGCGATTTGAGTGTTCTTTTAGATTGAAATTAATGGAACAATAAATTTCACAAATTTGAGTTCTTTTTATGAGTAAACTTCTACTTATCATTTTAAATCACTAATAGAGATGAATGCCTCGTTTCTTCGAACAAGAAGCAGCTGTTTTAGATTTTCTTTTTGTCAATTAGTGAAGTAATTATCTAGTTATGAAATGAAAGGTTCAATAAAATCTGCGCCAGTGTGCTCTGGAGGACTTTGTTACTGATTAGTGAGAGTAAGAAACATCTAAACAAGCTGCATTTCATGCTTTATACTTTTCGAATTTCAACTTTTTAAGGGATGATATGGGCATATGGGTGTGGTTTTTCTCCCATTTTGCTTAAGTGAGGGGTGAGGTTTTTATATTCCCATTTTGTTTAAGTTTTAGCCGGCAGTGATTAAATTGTGGAGCTGGTGAGTGAAAATATATTCTTTGAGAAATATGTATAAGAGGTGGGAAAAGATTTTTAAAATCCAAGAGAAACTCGTGGAACTTTATTGTTCATAATTTGAAGTGTTATGAACTGCATCACTGTATTATGTATATACCAAAAGGGTAAGGATGTACCTGTATGTTATTTTTTTGACCAATTTCTTGTGTTTGTTGATTGCTTTGACTGTATTCTTTATGAATAATGATTACTATCTGAATTTCTCTCTCTTTTTTCCCATCTACAGGGTTGTCAAGGTTGCAAAAAATGCACTAGGCCTTTCAATTTCCAATCTTCAGCTTGCTGAAGGTGAAATCATCCTTGATGTTGATGGTGCAGTTCCCACTCAACCAGTTCTGCAACATGTTGGCATCTCGGCTTGGCCTGGTGAGTCATTGTTTCCTGAAAATTAGTCAAAAGATCAAGCGGTTTAATCGGTCCTGCCGTCCATGTGGGTTTATAACTAATGGACCCTTATCATAGGACATAGCAGATTAATGCTCAAATTTCTTTCTTTCAGCTGCATGCCACCAAAAATGTTATGTATTTGTGCACCCAAATTCGAATGTCGTAATTTCACCTTCTCTGATTGATAATGTGTTAATGATGGCAATGATGTGATTCACATTTTTTCAGGAATACTCTATGTGGAGTCTGTACACCCTAGTTACTGAAATGTCTTGAGTCCTCAACAGAATCTAATAATTATTTCAATCAAGGAATTTTTTCTCCACTCAGGACATTATTTATATTCATTGAAATTCTGTTGTGTAGGGCGGCTGACTCTGACTAATTATGCTCTGTACTTTGGATCATTGGGAGTGGGTTCATATGACAAAGCTGTTAGGTATGATCTGGCAACTGACATGAAGCAGGTTATAAAACCAGAATTGACTGGTCCATTGGGTGCTCGTCTCTTTGATAAGGCAGTGATGTACAACTCATCATCCGTGTATGTTATTGACAACACACATCATACATTGTTTGTCTAATTGTTTAATTTACAAGTCTATTATGTTTCTCATCTTCCTTTTTGTTGTTTGATTCTTTTATGTACGTACAGAGAAGAGCCCGTTTATTTCGAGTTTCCTGAATTTAAAGGCAATTCTCGTCGTGACTATTGGTTGGATATATGTCTTGAGATCCTCCGTGCACACAGGTTTATTAGGAAAAACAATTTCAACAAGATTCAACAATCAGAAGTACTAGCAAGGGCTGTACTTGGCATTTTCAGATACCGTGCAATTAGAGAAGCTTTTCACACCTGCTCATCCCAATACAAAACATTACTTGCTTTTAATCTAGCTGAAAGCCTACCAAAGGGAGATATAATATTGGAAACTCTCTCAAGTCGATTGGCGCTTTTGAGTGTTGGTGGAGCCCAACGTGATATCACTGAGAGTTCCCATACCAAACAGAAATTGAAACTGTCCCCAGTTGCTATCCTGACACTTGGTCAACTTGGATTCAATTCACAAAAAGAGTCAAGTCTAGGGGTAGAAGTGGAAGTAGTTGGCGATATTTGTGTTGGGGAGACAAATCTTTTAGAGATAGCCGTGAAAAAGTCAATATCAGACACGGGAAGGGTCGAAGCTGCACAGGCCACTGTGAATCAAGTGAAAGTGGAAGGGATTGATACGAATCTTGCAGTAATGAAGGTTGATTTTAGATAGTCCTGAATTTTTTTTCTTTTTTTGGGTGGGTGCCAAAATAACGGATATAGAGGTATATTTTTATCACTCTGCAAGAAATGCCACAAAATTTGGCTTTAATTTCTCCCCATAGTTAAATTGGAATCATTTCTAACTTTCATTTGGGCAGAAGGCTGGATTGATCAATCAGGTCTTTGAACTAAACTAGCCTTGGTCTGATCTCTTTTAATGAAGCAGTGAAAAGTTTTTTCTCAGTGCATAGGTTGAGTAGATAATGTTGATTGAACTCAACTACCAATAGTGAGATGTTGGTGTTAGTGTTTCATTTTGAACAGTAGCATTTTGAGAGCTATTGAAGGGGCACTTTTTTGCAGAATATTGACACACATGTGCACCATTGATAGAAGTCAATCATAGGCTTCCCTGCTCAATAGAACCAGTTTATTGCAAATTTCACCCGACTTTAACTATTATTTCTGAAATTCACTGTTTATAGAGCTTATTGGATGAAATTTTTGAGTTCATATTTCAAAAAATGATATATTTTACTTTTTCTTCTTTGTGGTGTAGGAGCTGCTGTTTCGTCTCATTGCAATAGCTAGGCATATTGAACATTTTGCCTCTTGGGAAGACCCTTTTAAATCAACGGTGTTTCTGATGTTAACTACCTTAGTTATTTTAAGGTAACACATCTTTAACTGCCATATAGTGCACTTGGTTAGAAGATTGGTGTGTCATAAAGTTTATTATTTCATATAACTGATTTCTATATAAATTCACTTGTTCCAATGCAATTAGTATAACAAGACTTTCCAGGATGTAAAATGCCCCATGTGATAAAGACGGTAACTGCATCATACTCGCATGAACAACTCAGTTTCTGGGAAATGACAAGAATTGCCTAGATGTAAATATCCCACTATGATAAATGAGAAATAAAAAGTAGAGATTTTGTGTTGGATGGTTAGCAGTACAATGAGAGTTAGAATGTAGGTGAATCCATTTGCAGGGTATTCAAAATGATATCTATTGGAGAGAATATGAAGACTCTGGATTGGTGAGAAGAAAGCATATTCTAGCAAATATTTCTCTTGAACCTTCATATTTTGTATAACAATGAGAGGAGGAACTTGATGCTTTTTTGAGCCAAGTGGCAATCATGACCTTTCTCTATCAATAGAAGTGCGATTGATGCAGGGAAGATTTACAAGCCTAGGGACATTATAGAATTTTTGAGGTGTAGAAAAAAACTTATTTAGAGGTTGAATCTAACCAGGTTTCAAAAGACATAAACACTCAATAATCAAAACTTAATTGTGTAGAAAGTTGTTTCCCATCCAAGATTCCAGAGATGGTTTCCTTTTGGGTAAATTTGATATACTGTCTTGGCCATGCACGCTGTTCCTGCACCATAAACTGACTGACCTGGATTTTCTTTGTGATTTTAGCTTCTGCATTTATGAAATTTGAACTCTTATTGATAATTTTGACAAATCTGTGCAATAAGGCGTTTGATTTTATGTACAGGGGGTGGATCAGGTATGTATTGGCATCAGTTTCAGTGTTCTTGGCAGTTTGTATGCTCTGGCGCCGGCTTTTTAACAGAGGAAGACCTTTAGAACCCTTCCGAATTGTGCTACCCCCTAATAAAAATGCAGTAGAGCAGCTGCTAACTTTACAGGAAGCTATATCTAAATTTGAAGCACTAATTCAAGACGGAAATATTATTCTTCTGAAAATAAGAGCTCTACTATTTGCAGCACTTCCACCGGTATGTGTTCAGAGACATGCTCAGTTTCTTGAAGCAAAAACTAGAATATACTGCATATGAAAACATTGTTATTCCACAAGGTCTACGTCTATATCCTTGTGTATTTTACCCAAGTCATTGTAGTTAAGTTTATGCTCTCACAAACCTGTCTTTACTTGATAAGCCTGTCCCTGGTAAGCAAGTGGTGCTTTCCACAGGTTTTCTTGCTGGTAGTTTCACTAGAGTCCCTAGTATTTCATTTTTCCCCCCCTCTCTCGAACACAATTTCTGCTGAAGTCAGTATATTGTAAGACGTAGATCATTAAAGATGCAGGGTCGTTTGTCTGCTTGGCTGGTCAAGCATGGGCTAGTTCATAGATCTTTTTTTTGGGGGAGGGAGGGGGGGGGGGGGGGGGCGCAATCAAATGTGCATGAAAATGCTTCTTGACTAGCTTCCCTCAGTGTTTTCGATGTTACATATCTTCTTATTGTCTGCCTGCAGGCCACGGACAAGGTTGCTCTATTGCTGGTTTTCATGGCTGCAGTATTTGTATTTGTGCCTCCAAGATATATAATTCTGTTAGTATATCTGGAGGCTTTCACAAGGGAACTGCCATATAGGAAAGAAAGCAGTGACAAGTTGCTGAGGCGGGTAAGAGAATGGTGGTTTAGGATACCGGCAGCTCCTGTTCAGCTAATTAAAAATGAAGAGAAAAGGAAAAAGAAACGATAAGAACAACATTCAATTGTAAATAACTGGAAGAAAAAGTGGAAATCTTTTCTGCCAAACTGTTCTTACCTCTTACAATGAATCCCTCTCTCTTTCTTTCTTTGCCGTATCAATTCTGAAATATTCATACTGAATCATCCCATTGCTAGATCACAATTAGGTATGTTATCTTTTTCTTTAGCCATTTGATGATACTTTATCCACAAGCCCTTTGTAAAAACCTGGAACCTTTTAAGGAGTTCTCTGTAATAGCTAAAGTGCACATTCAATTAGTTATGCATCTTTGGAATGTTCATCCTCTACCCATTTCATAACAAGGGTGCACATTACTCTCCATCATTAGTCTCTTAGGGGCGGACAAATTCTATAGGCTGTGAACTTGCAATGTCACAGAGCAAACACACTGAAAAATCACAATTACGTAACCGCTTAACAATAATACGAAAAATGCCACTACAAACTATCAAGTATCAAAATCATCACAAGGTTGAGAGAAAAGCCCACCATCATGGATTTCTTTGTGTCGTAACTTGCAAAGCTTGTTTGCGCTAGTGTATCAGCTGATCACATATTGAATAAGTTTACAAACCATGGGCTGAAGTAAAACTACTTCACATGAGAAAAAGATGAGCCTTTGATTTCAAAGAAGGCTGAAATACAAAGAAGCCTATTAAAACTTCAACTTGAATTTCCCTATTCGAGAAATGATTTGTCGAGGGGATTCAAAATCTGATGTTCAAAACATATACGGGTATGACTATTTGGACATGTAGTGGAATACCCCATTATATATTTCAGCATCCTCCGGTAAATTTGACTTCAAAAGTTATGCTGATAAAAATAGCTAAGGGGCTGAAGTGGGGGACACACTAATCCAAAATGCCTGTACATTTAATTTCACGCATCTGGAAACAAAAAAATAAAAATAAAATGTCCAGCATCAAACATTATCTGGCCAGAACTCCCTCCGAAAAGCTCGATCAAATTCTGTCTCCTGTAACCGTCTTTCTAATTCCAGCATCTTCCTCATCCTCTTGGATGCCTTGGATTTCTTTGGAGGTTTTTCCTGTAATTTATTAAGAGGATATTAGTAAAATGCACCTACATGCTTACAATAAAAATCTGGAATACAAATATATCAACAATCAGAGCACATGTACATATGCACATTTATAATAAAAATCCTGCTTTGATCTATCATAGACATTTCATCAAATCTTGATTCAAACGCAAAAGTAATTATATCCAACAATTAACGGAACATAGTTGGAAGGGTATTTAGGATGAAACCTACCAAAGATTTTAGGTGGGTTAAGGTTCTCAACAGTGGAAGCTCATAGCAAGATTCAAATACAGTATTTCATTAGGACCTGTAAATTTGTCACTTGAATATACCATAATATAATAAATTACAAACTCAAGACCGCTACAATATTTGATCCCTTTTAAGATTCTTGTTTTCTCCTGATGGTGGGATGCTCAACCAATAGAAAAAGGAAAATTGACCCAAAGAGAGTTTCAAGATACAAATAATGAAACAAAACTAACCTTCTCACTTTGGCTCTCAGCTTCCGGAGCTCCAATAGGCTTTGGCCTCTTGACTTTCTCTGCTCCAATACCTCGTTTGTTTTTCTTCACGTGTGTTCGTATTGGCTCCAGCCTCCCCTGTTTTCACCATGAACTCATTGATCAAAGAAACTACAATTTTTCCCAGCAAAAAAAAGTCATATATGGATGTACATAGCATGCTAAAATTCAATTTTCAGATAATAAACACTAGCAGCACTAGCTGCTATGTCTTGGAAATTAAGTTGATTTGGTCCACCACCTATACGATGAAAAAAACTGTAATATCTTTACTATTTTTGTCAAAATTATTACCTAAAAATCATATTTACTATACAATACAAACTTTTATTTCGTAATAATTGTAGCTTAAAATTTCAGTACACCAATACCAAACAGGGCCTCGGCAGTAGTTATCAACGACATATGTTAGTCAGGGTAATTCCCTACCTTCCATTCCACTACAGTTTGAACTATTCATGTAAAAATATAGAAGAAACCTAATCATCGAGTAGATTTTATTTATTTATTTTTTATTCTCAAAATTTTTCCCCTCTTTCAAAGTTACAATTTTCAAACATAATCCCTTTTCAGTAATAAGCTCATAAATCCAGATATAACACATAATCGCAAAACTAGGGTTTGAAAAATTTTAATGGAAAATTTTAACTAACCTGCTCAGCAATTCCAAGACCAGTTCCTTCTTTCCATCCGTGCTTCTTCAATAGCTGTACAAAACAATCAGACCCTTTAGATAAAAAAAAATCGAAATTTGTATTAGAGAGAAAAAAAAAAATCATGATTTGTACTTAAGAGAGAAAAGAATCAGAGCAGGAAGTCAAAGGATACCTGAAAGCCTATATTTGATGAATTGATAGCCGTTGATGAACCCGATAACTCCTCGCCCATTGATGCTCTCTACTCAGCCCCCAAAAACAAGAAACTCCAGTTCAAGATTACGATTTTACAATAGCAAACACTGGATTATAATAATAAAGAAGAAATCTTTTAAAGAAAATCTGATGAAACGCAGTTAAGTACTTCTACGGTATTTGTTTTGTCGGTTTTGTACAAATCCTTTTGGGCTCTATTTGGGCCTACCGGCCTAGCCCGAGACGCTCTTTTCCTTTCTTTTTCCTTTTTTTTAAATTAAATCATCAATTTTAATTAGATCATAAAAAATAACCAACTCCTTTCCCCCCCCCCCCCCCCCCCAAAAAAAAAAAACCTAACTAAATTCTTCTAATAATAGTAGAAGACATATCCTTGAAAAATCTTACATATTAAATTATTATTATTCTTCTAACCCTTTTCTGAAAACAAATATCAATAAAGTAAAATGAGTAAAATAAAAAAAAAAATAATGATGGACTTATAAAGTTGAGATACAAAATTTTGTATTCCAAATATTCTAGAAAATGGTGTGACATTATTTCATAAACTTAGGTTGTAATTAAGTTTTTAACTTGTTGTTTTTCATCTAGATAGTGAATTTATAACGATGTCATGTTGAGAATTTATAATAATGTCACGATAGTTGAAATATAAATTTTGAACTTCAACTTTGTAAATATATTATATATTACTTAAAATAAATAACAATTCACTTGATATACAAATTTTATAGTATGTAAAAAAAAATCACTTAATTTAAAAATAAGAGTTCACTAATTTTTTAGTCTTTAAAATTTTGTTCTTAATATTTTTAAAAGCGTGTTTACGATAAAAACAAACATATATTTTTTTACTCGTTAAGTTCTAGACTCAACCAAGTGAGTTTTTACCTCACTTGATATATCAATTTGATTTTTACCTAGTCCCCTGCATTTTTGCAAGACTGCAAAATAAAGGAATTTTCCTGTGGGTCTCATAAAAAAAAAAGTTTTTTGTCAATTGATTTTTCGTTTTTTACTCTAATTAAAAAAAAAAGGGCCCAATAAAAAACACGTCGTTTTCAATTTTCATTTCCTGCTTCATGTGCATCGATATATAAAAGAAAAAATAAAAAAAGGAAAATAAAAAGGCAGATCTGGTTTATTTTGTTGTTTCCGTTTGTTGACGTAAATTAAACCATAATCACACACACACACACAGAGGGAGTCGCGTATTGAAAATTTTCCTTGGCTTTTCTCTCTCTCTGTGAACACAAAAACCCTAATTTCTTGGCCTTCATTTTCGTGGAAAATTGAATGGATTTGGATCAGTGGATAGCCAAAGTCAAAGAGGGCCAGCATCTTTTAGAAGACGAGCTTCAGCTCCTCTGCGAATACGTATGTTTACAAAACAACATATTGCTTTTACTTTTATTGAGTATGAATAGTTAGGGTTGCGCCTTTTCGTTTTTGCTTTTTACTTGTCGTTATCTCTGAATAATTCAAAGAATTTTGTATCCGTTGTCGATGTTTATTCGTTAACAAAAACAATTCATTTATTAGTCATCAGTGAAAAATAATCATCTCTTTTTAATCTGTCTTGATAAATTGTTGGGCATTGCAATTTTTGGCATGAGTAAAATTGTTTGAATACATAATTTGTGTTTCTATTTATGTACTCTGAAGTGGCATGTAATATGCACATTAGGTTAGGTCCCACATTCGGCAACTGTGTGCCAATATTTGGCTTCTTGATCATAGTATTGTTTTTGTTTTTAGCATGTCTTTTAATTCTTAGTCTGGTAGTTTTGCTTTTGTTTCATGTTCTTAATTCATAATGTAGTTGAGTTGCGACGTTATTCGTTATGGTGTAGAAGTTTTACTAGTCAAGCATATTCAGCTGAACAAATTCTTGAAGCTGGGTGGTATTAGATCTGTTGATTCATTGTTTTGTTTAACACATTCCATATATGAATGTAGATATACTACAATCTTTAACTGAATACTTTGGTTATACTATTTTATTGAATTTTATTTATCTGTTAGTAATTTCTTTTCCTTTTGGGATACTTGTACTTGTTTGAATTGACCATGTGTTTTCATTGATGAAACTACCGAATTTGATAAAATGTATCTAATTTTTAGAGAAAAGATAGTTTATATTTTTTCTGATTTTTGTTGACCTGATGTCTCCTAACTAGCTGCTGTATACAAAAATATCGCAGGTGAAAGAAATCCTTATTGAAGAGTCCAATGTGCAGCCTGTTAACAGTCCGGTCACTGTCTGTGGTGATATTCATGGCCAATTTCACGACCTAATGAAACTTTTCCAGACAGGAGGTCATGTACCAGAGACAAATTACATATTTATGGTATGATTTTTATTTGTTAAATAGAATTATTATGACATTGTTGGGCTTTGTTTCGGTGTAATTTGTTCATGAATGTGCTGCTGGATATTCTTATGCTTTGACAGGGCGATTTCGTTGATCGGGGTTACAACAGTCTTGAAGTTTTCACCATTCTTTTGCTTCTTAAGGCAAGGTATGGCATTTTCTTGCTTGCATCTATTTGTTTATCTTTATTAATTTTAAAATTATCATTTCATTTTTATTGCAATTTTTAGATGCCTTGGAATCATGTGAGAATTTGTAAAGGTTATATCGGCCTAGTAACTTCAAATCGGACATCAACCATGATGGTGACTGCTTAAGTGCTCAATATGTGATGCTTATGAATGTTGCACTATTCTTTTTACCAAAACTTTTGACAATAAAGCTCCTCGGTAAATTCTATTAAATTCCTTAATCTTTTGAAGAAGCTAATATGACTTTTATGTGGTGCTGCTAGATACCCGGCCAATATTACTCTTTTACGTGGAAATCATGAAAGCAGACAACTGACCCAGGTATGCTATTTAAGTATTCCTTAGTTGTCTGTTTGTTGTTTTGTTATGTTAGTGATGATTTCATATGGTCACATGTTAGAGAGTGACTTTTACTTTTGTTTGATTCAAGCTCTGGTTTGATATGTTGGTTTATGTCCCAAGGTATATGGATTTTATGATGAGTGCCAGAGGAAGTATGGAAATGCTAATGCATGGCGGTATTGTACAGATGTTTTTGACTATCTAACTCTCTCAGCAATTATAGATGGCACTGTGAGACTCTCATTTTACTACTACTATCCCCCCCCCCTCCCCCTCCTTCTTGCTGGCTGTATATATTCTGTGTGAGTTACATGAAAAAGGTTAAATAAGTTTTGGTTTTTTATTTTGTAGGTGCTTTGTGTCCATGGTGGCCTTTCTCCTGACATACGGACAATTGATCAGGTTTCTCCCCATTTTGTTTTGCTCAGCTGTTGTTTATCTGACCCTTTATAACGCCGTTTGTATTCTATACTTATTATTTGATTTTTGTGACTGCCTCATTATGTCTGCATATGATTTGAAATTTTTGTATTTGAACTGAGGGGAGTCTCTGAGTGACATCTGAATGATGTTTGAGTCAATTCTCTAAACTGCAACACCTGAACCCCGACAGGCATTTTTTGACATGACAAGGACTTAGAAACCAGGCACTTTGTCAAAAAAGGGGATACAATATGTTGCGTGCTTGTGTCTTTTAATTTTTATTTTTGAGGGAAAAAAAAAGGTTAGGTTATTAGCAAATGTAAAGGAAGTGATTTTGAAGATAAATAGCTAAGAGGGGTAAAAAATCTATGTCTTTGCTAATGTCAGATAATTTCAATGTCTTTCTATTTTGTATTTTGACATGGACATCAGGTAGGTGTTTGGTGCACACTGGAGTGTTCATGTTAATTAGCTACAGTGCGTAACAGTCAGTTGTTGCCTTCTTTGATAAGTTGCATTTTACATGTCTGAAGCATGCCTATGTGATTAAGTGGATTCTTCTCAATTCTAATTGCTGGTTTTGTCTGTCAGTGCTAAGTTCAGAAACTTTTATTGTATTGAGCTAGTAACCATATAGTTAAACAGCTATGACCCCTCAGTGAGACTTTTGTCTAACTATCCAAAATATGATCTTTGGAGTTATTTCTGTGTTTCAGAGCATTGTGCTGACATATGAAGTCTTGATATTTACTTATTTTTCCCTCCTCTTTGGCAGATTAGGGTGATTGAACGGAATTGTGAAATTCCACATGAAGGACCATTTTGTGATCTCATGTGGAGTGATCCAGAAGATATTGAAACTTGGGCAGTCAGTCCACGAGGAGCTGGTTGGCTTTTTGGCTCCAGGGTCACATCTGAGGTAATGTGGTGTGGGATCTGAAATTGCAATAAGATTTTCCTGCAACTGATGTCTTTTCCTCTTTCTTGCAGTTCAACCACATAAACAATCTTGATTTAGTTTGTCGAGCACACCAGCTTGTACAAGAAGGTCTCAAATACATGTTTCAAGATAAAGGCCTAGTGACTGTGAGTTGCATAACCTTTTTCTGTTCGCATTGAAGCTCAACCAAATAAAAGTTGATGAAATAGCTTGGTTTTTTACTTTTGCAGGTATGGTCCGCCCCAAATTATTGTTATCGTTGTGGGAATGTAGCTTCCATATTGAGCTTCAATGAGAACATGGTAAGATATCGTGGTTGTTGGCATGCTGGCGTGTGTGTTTTAGATAATCTTTGCAACTGGATACCATCATATATCATGCCTAACTGCTGTGACAACTAGGATATATTATTGTCCCAATCTATCAATCATGTTTGGTTATTATCGCTACAAGTTACATGTGTGTCTGTCTGAGTTTGATTTTGTGTGAGGAGAATTATTCATCTTGATTTACATGGGACCTGAACTTCAAGAATGGGAGAAACCAGAGATTCACAAGTGCGAGAGTTAGAAATTAGTTACCGTTCAGGGGGCATTTTATGAAATGAGATGGACACACCACCCAGACTCTTGGGTGATGACTGTTTGAGTTGCTTGGTTGCTTGTTTGTGGACAGTTACCATTCAGGGGGCATTTTATGAAATGAGATGGGACATACCAACCAGACTTTTGGGTGATGACTGTTTTAGTTGCTTTACACAATTTTAGTACTTACCTTATTTTTTAATAATTAATATTTTTTAGCCCCCCTCCCCCCGACCAAAAAAAAAAAAAATGAAGCATTCTTGCTTGCTAGTAGTAAGATTTTCATGACCAATATAATAAATGCTTAGGTGGCTTGCCATGCTCCAATCATCTAAACATGCTGTACAGACTTTTTGTTTTCAGTTGGCCACCTTTCTCCTTTTCTGTTTCTTGGGAATTGATACTGTTACATTTTGCCTTTAGTCTTTCTGGTTCATGTGCTTCATTTTCTTGTTCATACTACATTAACTAACTTGCTAGAAAATTGTGCAGTGTTTCATTCTTTTGTTTAAATTGAATTCTTATTCAAACCGTGCTTTGAATTAATTGCTATAGTTAATTCCATTATCATCGATATGGTTATGTGAAGCGATCAGCATGGTTGCTTAGTGAATTCACCCTTGCCTTTAACTTGCTGGGGGAGAGGCAAAACTGAATCTGCTCCTCCTATTTGTTCTTATTTATTTATTTTCTTACTCTTCAATTCCTCTGGATGTTTATGCATGTATTTACTAATTTTTGCTGTTATTTCCTAAAGGAGCGAGAAGTGAAGTTTTTCACCGAAACAGAGGAGAACAACCAGATGAGGGGGCCCAGAACAGGAGTTCCATATTTCTTATGATCAAAGGGAATTATCTGCTGCAATTACTTGTAAAATTGTCCAATTGCAAGCATGTTGGTTGCTGATGACCTTGAATACGTTCTTCCTGTTTGCAGGCGGACCTCTTGTTTGCTTGGCTTGAATTTTCAGTCTGCTCCAGGCTGCTTTGGGAATTTGTAGGTTGTGTATTAGAGTTGCTGTATGTTACCTTATGAATTAGTGTCAATTTTCATTCTTATATGCTCCTTTTGAATTTCATTAATCAACAATCATTAGAGTTGCTGTATTTTCCTGCTAAATATTTTACTTTACGATTAATTAACAATCATTGTTTTTCATGTTACTGCTTCTCGAAACAATTTTGGATTATCTTATTGGATACTTGTCGACAACTTGGATCTCTCGTGTTGACAGTACAGTTTCTAAACAGCAATATGAAGCTTGTTAAGGATTGGGAATAGAATAATGAAAAAAGTGGGATCTGTTGGCCTTTTCAACTGTTCAGTATCCCTTGTTCTTAGCATGCGATATTTGGAACTCAATTGGCATAGTCAAGAAATTGAAGGATGCATTTCAAGCCTCTAATGACCTTTGCTAATGATAAAAGTGCACGTAAGATGAGGTATAACCTCTGACCGTAGAACATGAACAAGTGCATCCAATTAGAAGCACTTGTTAAAAAATCATCAATTGAGCAGTGTAGTATATAGCAAATAAAGATCTCATGTCATATATGAACTGTTGTGGCGTTGCACCATATGATCGCAGAAGAAAGTTTGAATTTGGTGGCTACAACTTATTTTTACAGTTTTCTGAAAATAGATTATGCTGTGACAAAATTTGAGAAATAGTTGAGATTAAGAAACTGCTCTAAAGAACTGCAAAAGTGTGAAGTGCATAAAGACGTTGATGATCTAAATGACTGGGAATCAGTTCCACATATGGGACCTTAATCAATATCACTAAGTAGCTCCTCCTTGTACACCTCATATGTCCCGTCGAATGTGCTCACTGCCCCATTTTTCACAACCCAAATTTTGGTCCGCCCTTTGTTATCGCAAACACATGATATCAGCCTGGAGTCGCGGCTAACCAAGACAACTCCACCGGTGAATTCATCCATTGCGTCGGCCAACGCACCAATACTCTGCATATCTAAATGATTTGTGGGTTCATCCAGTACCAAAATGTGGCCTTGACATGGATATTGATGTGAAGATAACTCGAGCCTTTTGCCCTACTGATAAGTTTGCAATAGGAGTCAGATGATTATGGTTGGGGACTCCAAATTCAGCTAGCTTTCCAAGGACAGCGTCCTGCCTGCTAGGACCCTCTTGGTCTGGATAAAGGTGACGCAGATACTGGACTGGTGTTTCCTCCATCGTCAAGAGTTCAGCAGAGTGCTGTGAATGCCTTCCAATCCTCAACTTCTGATTTCTCCGTAGTTCACCCACTGTTGGAACCAAATCACCGGCAATGATATTGAGCAGAGTAGGTTTCCCATCTCCATTGGGTCCAACAGTTGCCACACGAGTCCTTCCGCCAATACCCACATCAACATTGGAGAGCCGAAAATCCTCCCTGTTTGGATAACTGAAGCTAACTTCAACAGCTGTAAGAGTTGCGATGTAAGCACAGTAGTAGGTTGAGGAAAGTCGGACTCTACACTGTCATCTTTCCGATTCTTTGGAGCTTTTGCTGGGGCTCCTTACCCTTTCTTTTAGAGGCTTCTTTGGCTCTGTCATCTTTCTCAGACTTATTGTTCGTCTCCCTACAAAGCTGCTCATAACCACTGGCAAAATCATCAAAATTACCCACTGTACGATTTGAATGTCTGGTCATGCAGATGAATGACATTGGTGCAAACTGCGTTGAGGAAGTACCTGTCACGCGAAACAACCAACAAAGTCTTTTTCCATCTACACAAGTATTCTTCCAACCAGCGAACTGCTGTTGGATCAAGATGGTTAGTAGGCTCATCTTCATCATCAGATGGAGGGAGGTCAGTGTCATCGATGTAAGATGAAGATCTTGGAGCGGCTTTTACCTTAGACCTTGACGAAGAAGGTCCGTTATAAGTTTCAGGTTTCTGGTTCGTGCTGGCTAAAATAGCAGACACTGAAATTTTCTCTTTCTTCGCATCTTTAGAAGCATCTTTTTCACTGCCCTCTTGTTTAGCCTTTGTGGGGGCATTAGCCTCCTCTGTTCTCCTCTTTCCCACCATTGCAGAACGGATTCAAGCAACAAAATATCAGAAACAGAAATTGTATTAAATTAGTTTAAATTTGCACAATGTAGCTCTTCCTCTATACGGGACTTTGATAAAACCAGGATAAAATTAATTGCAATGTTTAAAACAAGAAATTGTAAGGAATTCTGGGAAAGGATTATAATCGGATCGGAGCAGCAAAATGTTTGGATGTTGAATTGAAAAAGTTGTGTTTACAAATTAAAAAAGGTGAATAACAAAAAATTAGGTCAATCTAAATCCTTGTGAAGTAAGGAATTAGTATTTACTGGCCAGCTATGATTATTCTGGAGCTGTTTGAAGGTAAACCATGAATTACAACTACACAGGTGATAAATAATAAAAAATATTTTATAACTTTGATGACAAATAATAAAAAATATTTTGTAAGATTGATTGTGTGGTTATAAAGAGGTGCTATATCTTAGATCAAGTTGATTCTAACATAACTTAATCCTAAATTAAAATATTAAAATAAAAAAAACACTTTCCTACTAAAATAATAATAAAATCGCCGGAATTTTGCAAAATTGGAAAACGGGTTAAATTAAAAGGAGGAGTCTGCATGCTTGATTTCCCCAAGTTTTCTGATGCTGACGTGTCTACACTTTCTGATGTGGCAGTCCAGGTTGGCGATCGGCGTGAAGAAAACACAACATACACACCTTAACAAACTTTCCCGCCAATACTCAATAACAAAATTTTCATTCTATTTCTTTATATCTACGATGTACGGTTGATGATCAAAATTTTTGTTTGATCACACGATGAGGTACCAAATGTGTCTAACATTCAGCACTGTCGTTCTCCAGGTCTTGGGAGGTTTCGATGTTACTAAAATGAAATGGGCGTGTGCTTCAGAGGCACTGAAATTCCTCTATCAATTGTCTACCAAAAGAGTCTTGTGAAATTTGATGGGTCTAATCCATTACGCCTCTACGGCTGTGGTTTATATGAGTTAATATTGAAACTTGTGCAGTAAATTATTGCTTGTTGATGTTTCAAACTGGATTTACGTTTTTGTTTTTTTAAATCTCAAAATTCTATGCTTTCTGAAATCACGTTGGACAGAAACAAGGCAACTGATCTTAATGTAATATGTGAGCATGATAGAACTTTCAGAATATTATCTTAATTTTGCTTTGATGCATCTGTCTGCTTCACCTCTTTTTCCCTGCAGTTTTTCCTTTTGGTAAAAAACTTTTTAGATTGTATTCAAGTAGTTTTGCAATATTTTTGTCCCCTGTAAGGTCCTGTTTCATAATTATTTATTTATTACTTCTGCAAATCTTAATGAAAAGAAAAAAAGTGAGAAAACCTTCTGAGCAGTCATATTCTAGTTCGAGCCATTTTTGCAGCTACGAGTTAGTCAATACATTGCCAAAGTGCTCAAGTCATAGAGTTAATTAAACTTTTCTTTTTGGTTTATCTTTCTCTTTTGCCTTATATCATATATGCCATCAATCAACCAATCAAGGTCCTAATTAACTTTTGTCTTGTTAGTAGCAACGCAAGCATCCTAGTCTCAAGGCATCTCGACTTTCTCTATTAGATCGTGGCTTCATCTATGCAAAGCGGCCTGTGACAAATAGCTCACATTCGGGGAGGTGGTGAAATGGGAGGCAGTGGTATATAAATGGGAAGTTTCTAAAGATAAACGATACTTTCACAGACTTCAGTTCATGTGGATGTGCAGAGTATTTAGTCGAAAGCAAATACTTTTCAAAGGAAAAACTCTGTATTGAAGGAACAAGTGCTGGGGGATTGCTAATTGGTGCTGTGCTTACCATGAGGCCTGAATTATTCAAGGTTGCTGTTGCTGAAGTTTCTTTCCTAGATGTCCTGACCACAATGCTTGATCAAAGTCTCCCTCTTACAACACTGGAGTGGGAGGTATTTCTTCCCCATTTTAGGTTTCTAAAATTTTGAAGATATTCACCTTGTATAGAGTGTGAAATCTAGCGAGTACTTGGTAGATTTCTTCCGGGACATTGAAGCTTAGATCCGATGGATAGGACTATTAATGTTTTGCCTGTAATATCTAATGGCAAAATAAAGATCTTGTTAACTGAGCTATCAGCATCGTGGTTTGCCCTGTCCAGGGGTTAAGCACAGTATGCAATCAACATGCATACCAAGGGATCCATAAATGTTCTAGCAAAAAACTTGATTAAATGAAAGAAGAAAGAGAGACGAGAGAATCATGACAGGGTGTTTATAGAGCTGGTAGGTGGACCCTCCATAGCAAGGAAAATTTCTTATTACATGTACTTAGCCTGACTAATTTAATGTTTTACTAGTTTCACATATTATTAGCTGATATTTGAGAGACTAACACAATCATTCCCAGGACCAAAAGCTTATTACAGTAACATGTTATCAGCCAATAATTGAAGGCCAACTTTTAGACATTATGATATCTAGAAGTGGATACGTATTATTATTATAAGATGTATGAATCTGTATCCATAATTGATTTGATTGAGGTATCTAAATTTTATCTGAAACTTAGCAGAAAATGAAATGGATAGAGGAATGTCAAATGCCAACTATGATTATCTGATGTAACCTTTCCATCAGCATTCATGCCATACAAGCGATATATCACTAGGTTTTCTGATCATCAATCAACCACTCCTACTTGATTGCTTGGAGAACTTAATGGTTTATCTTTAAAGAGAGAAATCTATCTCCTTGTTCTGAACAGACGATGAATATGAACATTAGTTTGTTTATGGATCAATATTATACTATAAGTTACAGATAGTAGGTCCTGAATTCTTACATTTGCTTTGTAGGTGCCACGGTTCTATCACATTTGGTACCCATAGCTTCTTTTGAGATCTTTATTTACTTGCATCGGCTACTTCTGTGGGCCTGGTGCTCTAGTTCCAGTTACTAGTGATGGATTTTTAGCTTTTAAACAAATTTCTTTCGTCTCTGTGTGAATGGGGTGACCCCCGGAAGGAACAATTTTACTTCTACATCAAGTCATATTCCCCTGTTGTTAATGTGATTTACTACAACTCTACATATATTTCTTTGTACATTTTATCATATCTACCGATCATGACGTTAGAATACCTAAGCTTAATTATGGTGTTTGATTTGTATATTTTCGTCAACTCTGTAAGTTCTTCGTTTTTTACACAGGTTAAGGCTAAAAAATATCCTAACATTCTCATCACAGGGGGTTTTGAAGGTTAGATTCAAGGTCTAAATCTTTTGAATTTTTCTTTTACCGCAAACTTCTTATTTTTAAGAGCAGAATAGCATTTGGTTTATGTTAATCCTAATGGGAGGGCAGGGAGAAAATGCATCACATATCTTGTGGCTTCCTTCTGAATAATATACAATTTCTGATTTAAACATTGTCACATCCTGTGAAATAATAGTTTCCGGGAGTTGAAAAAAAAAAATGCTTCTATGTAAACTAAATGTTCAAAAGCTGTGATTTTGTTAATTACTACTTGGTTTATCAGTATCTCTACGGAGTAGTAGAAGTTCCTGTCCAAAAGATTTGATATCTCTACAGATTCTGTTTGATGAATGTATTACTGCTTGCTGAATCTAGCTCTAGTCTATTATGATAGATTCGTTCATTAAATATTCAGTGCCTACTAAGTTTTTGGCAAAGCTGAGGGATATGAAAACTGATGACAATTTACTGTTGTTTAAATGTGAAGATGGTGCTGGCCATGATCTAAGTCCCGGAAGGTAAAAGATTCATCCCGGTTTGCTTCTTTCTTATTGGAACTAAATTCTGTGAATTAAGAAATGATCTGAGAGGCTAATAGAGCGAACTTTTCCTTTTTAATCCCGACTTCATATGATTCACTCTTGATTCATTTTACCCTGCTGTCTGATTTTTGAATGATGCAAGTGTTCAGCTGCTTTGGTGGACAACATGAGTAACTTGATTGCAGCATGAATCTTTTCTTTGTAGCTGCTGGATGTTTGTTGCATGCCTATTTTTGAATCCTTCTTGCGAAGTAGTCACAAATCCATTTTGTGTTGGTACAGATATGGAAGACTTCAAGATGATGCCTTCAATTATGCTTTTATACTGAAAGGCTCTAAATATGATTCCTGCCTCTGGTTCTGAGCAGAGCTGATGGACTAATAGTGATGATTAGAGACGCTAAAAACTATATGGCGTTTGCCGCACAATATCAGCTGGGTTCAACGCAGCAGTTTTGGTAGAGTTCTTTCCATTTCTAAGTGGTGAAACTGGAACACGAAGTTTACTTTCAAACAGATACGACTGTTATTCCTGATTTTATCATTTGAATTGTGAATATATGGTATTTTTCAATGTAACCCTCGAACTCTATTGCAATTTTTAATGTCTAGAAATGAGAATAACAGTCAATTTGTCTTCAAAGTTTATCGACAACATTTTTCCTATAAGAAGCACCACAGGCTGCACCGAGCACTGCCTCTGGGTAGCCGATACCGGATGACGGCAGACAAAATTGGTCTTCTTGGGTCATAATATTACACAGGCACCAATAGTGGCTTTCCGCGGGACTTTCTGAGCCGTTGTTTCAACTTTTTCCGATAGCACACCTGTTTGATAAAATGACATTAACCGCATTGGCACTTCAATCTCAATTTTTGCTTGAATACCAGCGATCAATTTCATATTATAGTACCTTTACCAACTTTACTACTAAAATAACTCGACAAAGTATTAAAAACCCCCAAAAAAAAAAAAGAAGACTTTCGCCAAGTGACAGACATGATTCCGAAGTTTCCTATCATATAAAACAAGAAGTCGCGCTCGAGCTCCCCAAGTTTTCTGCTGACGATATTGATAACGTGAAGTGCTGACGTGTCTAATTTACTAAAGTGTCGCAGTCCAAGTTGGCGATCCGAGCGAAGAAAAATAGAAACACTAACATATGAACAGTGCCACACCCTAACAAACTTTCCCGCCAATACTGATGAGCAACAAACTTTTCATTCCAAGTCGGCGGTCCGACTAAAGAAAACACAACAAACACACCATAACAAACACTCTCTCAAGTACCGATCAGTAACAGACTTTTCATTCGAGTAAATGATGTACGTTCGATGATCAGATTTCAGTTAGATCAAAGGAAGATCCCCACATCATTCCTCTGTTTCAATAAATATACGCCGCGAGTCTTCTCACTTCATCGGTTCATTTGGTTTAGTTTAATTCTTTCACTGCTGTATTGATTTGCTACTGCGAATAATAAACGTACGACTGCCATGAGCTCTCGTCGGGGGCGGCTATCACCGCCGGAGGCGAAGAAGGTGCCGTTAGTGATGGAGATTTTCGGAGACAAGAGAACTGACAACTACCACTGGCTACGAGACGCTGGCCACGATCCCGATGTCCAACGTTATCTGGAGCTCGAAAATAAATACACCGAGTCCATCATGTCTGGTATGTTTGTAAGTACTATGCGTTTATAACCTAGTAATGTTTATATATTTTATTTGTGTACTTACATGGATGTAAGGGTTTGTAATTAATGTAGTTAATTACTTATATGTTTGTAAATGTTAGCGCTCAATTTTCAAATGAAGTCAAAAGCTAACTTTTACAAGTTCTTGGGTTCCATTTGACTCTAGAATCGATAGATACCTCGGCAGATTGTAATATAACAACAATTTTAAAAGAATTATTTCATCCCACGTCAGTTGTGCACAATTGCAAACATTACCTGCGTTGTTTATACTTCTTTGATACGAGACCCAGCCCACGTTTTGGAATCCATTATTTTCTTGGGTTTATGACAACTTGGTACTGTTACAGAGACGAAAGGGTATGAGTTTGCGTTATTTAACGAGTTGAAGGCAAGATTCAAGGAAGATGATATATCTGTACCGGTTCGTTTAGGATCGTACTATTACTACCGGAGGAGTTTTCTAAGCAAAGACTATGTTCAGTATTGCAGGCGTTTTATCCCCAACAATGAAGCCCCACCTTCTGTGTATGATGAAATGCCAACGGGACCTGATGATCCTCCGGAGGAGATTATCATTGATGAGGAAGTTATTAAGGATCAAAATTTTAAGGATCAAAATTCTCGGGAAAATTACCAGATTACTGCTTTCAAGGTATTTATATATGGGAAGAGAAGCTACTCTGAATCTTTAATCTTAAAATAAAGACGTATTTTGTCTTTTATCTGATTTAGGTTAGTCCAAATAACAAGTTGGTGGCATATCGAGAAAACTGCGGAACCGTTTGTGTCATTGATCCAGAGACAGGAGCTCCTGTGGAGAAGCCTATACTGGGATGTTTGGAGTTTGAATGGGCTGGTGATGAAGCTTTTGTTTACACAATGCCCAACTTCATAGGAGAGCTGCAGGTATATGAATCTTCGGTACCAAATTCTACTTTGATTGCTTCTCCTTTCAAAGTTGTAGAAACCTCTGTCTGTCTTTTATTTATTTATTTGTAATTTTTGGAATTCATAGTTGAAATGAGACTAGCCCTTGTTTCTTTTCCATTCTATAAGAGATTGCGCTTATCTATGTCTGTATGCTATTATGTTTATAGAACTTTTTTCATATTTTACTCCTGAGATTCTACCTTGTCCTTTTTCTGCATTAATTATGCTCCTTTTATTACCATCTTCAAAAACTCCGGTGGAGGTAATTAAATTTACAATCCTAAATTTTTCTTTTTCAGAATTGCTAGTTGTTGGATAAAATGTAACTTAGAAACTTGACTGTATACCTTATAACCGGCATGATCCTAATTAAGCTTGTACATACGATGAGAGTACAAAGGGGAACATCTTCCGGGAGCATTACAGTTAAATAGAATCTCTCTTTCATTGTTAGACAGATCAGTAGTTTGATTTTGGAATGGTTATTTAACTTCATTAATCGTTTTGTTGGCCTATATGGTTGGCATTTTGGGTTGACAATAGAGTGCATGCGCAGAAAGTGAAAATAGTCATTTCTCCTATGGTTTGCTTTGATAAATTTTTCTTTCCAGAATTGCTAATTGTTGGATAAAATTAACTTACTAACTTAGAAACTTGATTGTATACCTTATAACTGGCATGATCCTAATCAAGCTTGTATATAGGAGAGCTAACCTTACAAAGAGGAACATCTTCAGGAAGCATTACAGTTAGATAGAATATCTTATCCTCTCTTTCATTGTTAGACAGATTAGTGGTTTGATTTTGGATGGTTATTTAACTTCATTAATTATTTTCTTGGCCTCTATGGTTGGCAATTTGGGTTGAGAATAGAGTGCATGTGCAGAAAGTGAAAATAGTAATTTCTCCTAATCTGCTGATGGTTTGTTTTCATAAATAATAACAGGTGTGGTTTCATAGGTTCGGAGAAGAGCAGTCGAAGGACACCTGCCTTTATTGCATGAGGGAAGATTTGTTTTATCTTACTCTTGAAGCTTCCGAGAGCAAAAAATTTTTGTTTGTTAAATCCAGAACCAAAATTACGGGCTTTATCTACTATTTTGATGTTTCTCAGCCTAAAAAGCTTAGATTTTTGCCACCTTGGGAAATTGGCATTGATATGTTTGTCAGTCATCGTGGAAATCAATTCTTCATAAGAAGAAGTGATGGAGAGTTCTACAGTGATGTACTAACATGTCCAGTTGATAATACGTTTCAAACCACGGTTCTTATTCCACACAGGGAAAGGTAATACCAAGTTTCATAGATCTTTCTTTCTTAACTATATTGTTTTAAATCAAAAGGGTAATGGGTTGAATATGTTTCTTATCATATATTCTCAAATGTTACAGAATGGAGAGGTCACAAAAATGCTTTAGAGTCACCAAGATGCATTATATTAATCGGTTTCTCATTTTGTACAATCTGATCCTTTCAGAAATTTAGAAAATCATTTGTATGTATCTATCTTGAAAACTGTATGCATAAGTGTAGGTGTTTGGTGCCCTCCATATCCCAAAAATGCATACTGACAGCCTTACAGTGAAATAATGCTTATTTTAATCTCTTAATCTTTTATTTTCTTAATCCAGGGTACGAGTTGAGGAAGTAAGGCTTTTTGCTGATCATATTGCTGTGTATGAGCTTGAAGAGGGTCTGCCCAAAATAACCACCTATCGCCTTCCACCTGTTGGAGAACCACTAAAAACTCTTCAAGGTGGCCGGACTGTGGACATTTTTAACTCTGAATTATGCATAAGCAGGGTTCACAGTATAAGACAATCACAGTTTTCCTCCAGCATTTTGCGGATTTGTTTTTACACAATGCGGATGCCTCTCTCAGCATATGATTACGACATGAATACGGGAATTTCTGTTTTAAAGAAGAAGGAGACCGTAAGTAATCCGAGGAAATATTTCTTGGTTTTGTGAAATTTTGAGTAGTTCATAGGTTTCCTTGTGCATCTTATTATTTGCTTAAACACTATCTGGCCCACACCTCACAGAATGGAAGATTCTCCTACATGTTTAACATTGAGTACTCTGTCCACTATTTCTTCAGATCTTGGGAGGGTTTGATGAGTCTAATTATGTTACTGAAAGCAAGCGGGCATGTGCTTCAGACGGCGAGGAAATTCCTATATCCATTGTCTACCGAAAGAATTGTGTGAAACTTGATGGGTCCGACCCATTGCTACTTTTTGGCTATGGTTCATACGGATTTGGGGTAATATTCAAGTCTGAGCATTAAAATTATTGCTTCCTAGTGGTGCAAACTGGATTTATAATGGTTTTATCTTATCTCACTCTATGCTTTATGAAACAATGCAACTGATCTTAACATATGAGCATGATATAACTGTCAAAATGTTATCCAAATTTTGTTTGATGCATCTATCTGCTTCAACCCTTAACAAAATTGTTGATTATACTCATGTAGTTTTGTAATTTTCCTTTTTTTAATCTCCTACAATGTCATTTTCTATAATTCTTATTTGAAATTTTTTGTAAATCTTATTTGAAAAGTAGAATAACCTTCTGAGCAGTTGTATTCCAGTTTGCAAACCATTTTTGAAATCATGGAATCTGTCAATACTCAGCCAAATTGCTTAAGTTTTATATTTAAACATTTTCTTTTCTTCAAATCTTTCTTGTTTCCCTTATATCATAAAATGAATCAACGAGTGTTACTTGGTCTTTACTGTGAACTTGAGTAAGAAGTAATGATTTTGGCTGTGGAGTTTTCTTGAACTGGGGACGGTGGGGTGATGATATACTTACCAAGCAGCAGATTTCCCCCCTTCCAATTACAGTACCTCACCCCTTAACAGCACTAGAAGCTTTCACTGAATATTTATGTACCCTGAACAGCAAACTTTAATAATATAAGAATGGTATCATCTGCCAACTGAGAGAGGTCCTTTTAAATGCTACTCTCCTGTTGTTGATGATTTATTTGAAGTTTCTTCTTGATCCTAACTCTTTTCACTCTTTTCTTGTGAGTAGCCTTCCCGCTATTCCAATTGCATAGCATCGCGACTTACCATATTGGATCGTGGTATCATCTTCGCAATAGCGCATGTTCGGGGTGGGGATGAAAAGGGGGAGCAGTGGCATGAAAACGGGAAATTATTGAATAAAAGAAATACTTTCACGGACTTCATTGCATGTGCTGAGTACTTAATCAAAAGCAACTACTGTTCAGAGGACAATCTGTGTATTGAGGGAAGCAGTGCTGGGGGTATGCTCATTGGGGCTGTTCTCAACATGAGGCCTGAATTGTTCAAGGTTGCTGTTGCTGATGTTCCTTCCGTAGATGTTCTGACTACAATCTTATTGTATCCTAGAAAATTGGATCTGGAGGTATTCTGTTCCCTTTTTAGTATACTCAACTTTTTATTGATATTCACTTGTACGTATATTGCAACATCTGGTGGTTACTTTGCAGATTTCTTCCTGGATATTGACGCTTAGATCTGATTGATAATTCTACTAATTATTTTTTTTCCCTGTAACATCTAATGGCAGAAAAGAGAAAATTCAGACATTGGATTGCCATACTCTGGTTTGTTAGTTTAATGCTTATGTAGTCTTGTTAGCTGGGGTATCTAGATCATAGTTAGCCTTGTTCAGTGGTTGAGTTGCTGTAGTACAATCAACATGCATCACAAAGGATCTCTTACGCAATTGAATTTCACTATGCATAAGAACGTAAAAGAAGAGTGTTTAAATAGTAGGTTAATTCCCATTGTGAGGAAAACTTTCAAATACATGTAGTTTGCCTAACTAATTATTGTTCAACTAGTTTCCCATATATTAGCTCATAATCATTCAAGGCCCAGAATCAAGAGCTTATTAAAGTAATATGTTCTTAGCCTGCAACTGCAGGCCACATTTCTAACACTATCATATCTAGTAGTCTATACAGACATTTATAAGTTGTATGAATTTGTATCTGTAATTGGTTTGTTTGATTTTCATCTGATAAATTAGTTATTTAGCGGATGCTAAACAACCGAAGTAAAGAAAAGAGATAGGACAGATATCAAATGCTAGCTTTGATTATTTGATGTTATCAGCAGCATTCATGCAATACAAGTGCTAAGTCACTGGTTTTTCGGATCTCATCAATCAATCACCCCTACTTGATTGCCTCGTGAACTTAATGGTTTATTGCCAAAGAGAGAATTCCATCTCATCTTTTTGAACAGATGATCAATTTGAACATTAATTTATTAATGCATCTATATTATATAATAAATCACAGATGTTAGATCATGAAAATTCTTACATTTGCTTTGGCGGTACCACGGCTGTATTATTCGAACATTAATTTATCATGAAAATTCTCACAATTTAAGATCTTTTTTCACTTTCAGAGACTACTGCTGTTGACCTAGTGCTTTAAATTCCAAGAACCAGTTACAAATTGTTAGCTTCTAAACAAATTCCTTTCTGTTGCTGTAGGAACGGGGTGACCCTCGAATGGAACAATTCTACTTCTACATCAAATCATATTCCCCTGTCGATAATGTTAGTTACATATACTCTGTATTTATTTATTTGTATTCTTGATCTGCATCTCAGTCAACCATGAGGTTCTCTTCCTCCCCACCCCCCCCCCCCCCAAAAGGCATCAACCATGAGTTTAGAACCGCTTGGTTGGCATTGTTCTATGTCGTGTTTGATTTTTATATTCTATTCAATGCTGTAATTTTCTACTATTGTTATTTCTCTTGACCTATGACTTGTTTTTCACAGGTTAAGGCTCAAAATTATCCTAACATCTTAGTCAGAACGGCTTATGAAGGTTAGCTCAAAGTTTAGATATTTTGATTTACTAGAAATTTCTTAGTTTTACCAACAGAATAGCATTTGAATTTTGTCAATCTATTATCCTAAATGGTGGTTAGGATTTAGGAAGAAAATGCAACATACATTTCACTGTCGCATCCTGCAGGAAAATGGTTTTAGGGGGGACAAGAAAAGAAACAATAAACTGCTTTATTGTTCAAAAGCTGTGCTGTATTGTGCCACTTAAGTATTATGCATCACATCTGCCTTAAAGACTTCAGATCTCTACATGAGTTTCTGTTTGTTAAAAAAGGACAACAACAACAACAACAACAACAACAACAACGACAACAATAATAATTTAGTGTATTGGGACCCCTATATTGTGTTGCTTCTTTCCGGTAATCATAGGCAGCTTCAAAAGGTTTATACTATAACCCTGCAGTTGTTTTGACAGACAGACTACTTACAGTAATCAAAGCAACTAAGAGGGGAAATGTTAGTTTTTCTCGAGTCTGGTGCTTGTATTACTTCTCTTATTGCTGAATCAGAACTCTGGTCTATTTTAATAGATAAGGTCGTTCCGTTTTACGGACCTGCGAAGTTTGTGGCGAAGCTGAGGGACATGAAAACTGATGACAATTTACTATTGCTTAAATGTCAATTTGATGGTGGCCATAGACAAATGCCAGGAAGGTAAGCTACTGACTCTAAAGATTCATTGATGAGGATAGGCTTTGCCTTTTTGTTATACTTTTCATTGGTGAGATTGTTTGTACGTATGCTATTTGAAGGTAGTTTTTTACCGTTCCAACACTCTTACTCTCACCTTTGCTTGGGTTCAGTCATTTTGGAAACTAAATTCCGTGAAGAAAATAATTTGAGGGGTCAGTAACCTGAAAATTTTATGATCCTGAATCATGTATATGATTCGCTTTTGATCCATGTTAATGTCCCTGCAGTCTGCTTTTCAATGCGAGTGTTGATCTGCTTTTGAGACAACATGAGTAACTTGATTGCTGCATGAATCTTTTCTTTGAAGCCATTGAGAGTTTGTTTGCATGCCAATTTTTAATTGGGTTGCATACCAAATTTTTTTTTTTTTTTTTTGGGCTGCAGCGCTGGGAGGCTTCGGCAGCAGCAGCAAGATGCCTTCAAATATACTTTTATACTGAAGGCTCTGAATATGATTCATGCATCTGGTTCTGAGCAGAGCTGAAACTGAATGAAGTTAATGCCCATAGGAGACGCTACAGACTATCCAGTTCCAGCGTTTGCTTCCCAACAGCATCAGCTACGTGTAATGCAGTGGTTTTGATAGAATCATGAGAGTTTTATTCAAAGAGTTACCTCCTGATCCCTATCATTTGCAACTGTGAATAGTATTTGTTTTCCACTCCTGTCTCCTGGTGTGGTGTATTGGGTGGGATATTCATATTTGTCAGTTTAACTCTTCCTTAACAAATTCTACAGCAATTTTAATATTGATAAATAGTAACTGGCAGATTTATCACTAAATCTGCATTAAGCTCCGCCTGTTGCCCATGAGCATAGATGATGGCATAAAAATTGGACAGAAACTTTCATATTATGTTAGCCGTAGATGAATAATGTTGTTTGTAACGAAAAGAGTACAAAAATTCGTACAAAATTTATGAGAGACCATGTTAAAATTTGTTTTCAGAAGTCGTTTGACGTTGTCAAGCGGATACATCTTTTGTTAAAAAAGATATTTAAATTTTTGGGGATAATTATTAATAAAAAAAACTAGTTAAAATATTACATTGTGTGGTTCGTATACAATAATTAATCACAATTCTGATGGTGTACACAGGTGATTATGAGCTATCGTTCAACAAAAGGCAAGTGTTTTGGTCCCTTTTGGAAGCTTGGTTGGCAGATTCTTTGCCCCAGTAGTACGCCCGATCCTATAGAAAATGTTACCATAAATCAAATATTATTATATTTATTTATTTATTTTTATATAAAGTGCGCTAAAAGCGTAAAATGCTTCGAAGTACGTTTTGCAAACATGCGCTGCTTATAAGCACAAGCGGCTTGCTTGACCTCCCGCGGGTGCTCTGCTCATCATCGTCGCTATCATTTTCAGATTCGAAAACATCGACGGCCTCGATTATGTCGCAGTCGAAGTTACCGTCACCGCCGGTGGCGAAGAAGGTGGAGCACAAGATGGAGTTTTTCGGGGACGTCAGGGTTGATAACTATTACTGGCTTCGAGATGACTCTCGCTCCGATCCCGAAATGCTCGCTTATCTTAGGCAAGAAAACGACTACTTCGAGTCCGTTATGTCTGGTATATCACATTTTTATGTTCACAATTCAATCTTTTTTATGAGATTTGAATCTTATACTTTTTAACTTGTGACTAATTGTGCAAAAATTTGAATTTTGATCTGTGGAATGAGATTCTAAGTTTTGAAGTTTGTATCGAGACTAAATTGGTATTGATACCTACTTGCCTCTGTTATGTTGTAGTGTAATCGTTTAGTAATAATTATGCCATGTTTTATTAATTCATTTATTGTGTAAGTTGTAACTATCAATTTTTCTGCCTGTAAACCGATTGTGTTATGGCTGACATGGTTTTCTCATTTTTGAGAAAATTCTTTTTTTAAAAAAAATTAAATCACTGAAACTGTATCTGATACTAGTTTGTTCAAGAAGTTGACAAAGGATTTTGTAATTTTCCACTAATTTTGTTTTTTGACAACGTGCAAAACAACTATTTGTTTGTTCTGAAGTAACAATTACTTGTAAAGTCTTGTTGATGAGATGTTTGGAAACTCTTTTAGGAACAAAAAAGATTGAGGATGACATGTTTGCTGAGTTAAAAGGAAGGATCAAGCAGGAAGATGTATCTGCACCATTTCGTCGAGGGTCTTATTATTATTACACAAGGACTTTGGAGGGGAAGGAGTATGTTCAGCACTGTAGGCGATTGATCCGCAACAATGAGGCTCCACCTTCTGTTCATGATACTATGGAAACTGGTCCTGATGCTCCTCCTGAGCATGTTATCTTGGATGAGAATGTTAAGGCTGAAGGCCGAGATTTTTACAGCATCGGTTGTTTCCAGGTCAATTAGAGAAGTTACTTTGTATTTTGTTCACAGGTTGGGGTTTGTTCCATAGCTTCTAATTACTGGTTTTGTTCTGGGTATAGGTTAGCCCGGATAATAAGTTGGTGGCATATGCAGAAGACACTAAAGGAGATGAAATATACACTGTATATGTCATTGATGTAGAGACCGGAACTCCTGTTGGGAAGCCTTTAGTGGGAGTAACTGCATCTGTTGAATGGGCTGGCAATGAAGCTTTAGTTTACATCACAATGGATGAGATCCTACGGCCTGATAAGGTATATGATTATCCTGCTCAATGTCCTATTTTTGGCACTATATAGTTTTCAACACTAGCTTGGAGAAACTATTGATTGTTGCACACTTTGTTTGTAAACATATTCAATTTGAATTAATTGTTGCGGAGAGACAGCTTAAACCTGGTGTCTATTTCCTGATTCATTGCAGTGTTGCTTTTGAAAATGTCACATGCTTATTTGGAGACAATGCAATGTCTATTCAAAAGTTCCATAGTTGTTGGTCAAGCATTTAGGGTGTTGGATAGTTACCATCCAAAGATGATCAGTTAAAGAATAATATCTCCTACCTGAAAATTGCACAGTTGGTATATGCGATAGTTGCATGGGTATATATTGTTGAGGGTGTGTCGTGCACTCATGCAATCCTTATTTCTAGAGCATGAGGAAAAAAGTCTTTATTTCCCCACTGTGGTAAGTTCATTAAATGACATTTTATCTCCTAGTGACTTATTCATTTAAAGTTTCCGTGCAAAAGAGGAACATATTAGTGGAGCTTTATATAGGATCGAGATGAGTTAGAAATATATCTCTAACCTTGTCTGTTCTTTTATTAGACCCAACTATCAAACATGCTTCTACCCTTGGCTTCTTGTGCCAGATTCCAGCATTCTGCTTTGTCCTCACAGCATAAATTTGTTTGAAAAAATCTTCTTGAAGTCATTGTGTTGTTTGGTGTTTTTTTTTCCGTTGATTGTTTTTTCCGCCCTCCTTTTAAGCCCTTCGTTATTTATTGCTATTTCTTGAAATCAATGGTATTTTTGTTTTGTCAAGTAGAATCCTGCAACTAGTCCTGTTAGCTAATTTTTTTTCATTGGTTTGGATGATAACTAACAACAGGCGTGGTTACATAAGTTGGGAGCAGACCAGTCAAATGACATCTGCCTTTATCACGAGAAGGATGATATCTATTCTCTTGTTCTTCAAGCTTCTGAGAGTAAAAAATTTTTATTCATTGCTTCTGAAAGCAAAATTACTAGGTTTGTCTTCTATCTGGATGTCTCTAAGCCTGAAGAGCTGAGGGTCTTGACACCTCGTGTAGTAGGAGTTGATACATCAGCCAGTCATCGCGGAAACCATTTCTTCATAACAAGGAGAAGTGATGAGTTATTCAATTCAGAGCTACTAGCATGTCCTGTGGACAACACATCTGAAACTACGGTTCTTATTCCACACAGAGAAAGGTAATGCTGACTTAAGAGTTGCAGATTATATTGTCAGTCTACATTCTGGTCTATAATTTTGTTAGAATATGCTGGCTTCTTGTGAGATTTATGTAAATAGGGGTTTTCTGAACTGTCATGTATAAACTTGTCCAAGTAAACGTACAGCTTGACTGCACACAGTTGAGAGACAGAGTTTCCTCTTCTGAGTTGTAGTTAGTTTACTGAACAGATTTCGTCAATCTTTTTAGTGTGCTTTATTCTCTTTTCGAATTATGATTTCATTGTTTTACATCTAGGCTGTGAGCCAGAGGTACTGATCTATGCACAACTAAAAAGTTGGCTGTTAACCCAGGGACTGGTTTGGATTGGCAAATTAAGGGCTAATTGATTTTTTTCCTCTTTTACCTAGGGCATCTATCTATCGGAGGATAGCTGGTATATATCATTTTTATCTTGAAGGTTGCCTGTACCAGAACAAGCTCACTTTCTTTTTTGTTTCAGTTGAGGACTGTCCCATTTAAAAATAAATAAATAAAGCCGAGGACTGTCACCTGAGTCTGTAACAATTTCAATGAATTATTTGGTCTTCAGACACTAATCTGAGGGGTTATCAGGAAACTCACTTTGCGACTTTTTAGACAACTGATAGTCCCTCTAAGACATGTCACAAAAAGCAAGACAGTTACAATGGTCAATTATCTGTTTTAGCTAACCTTTTTAGCTTGGATGAAATCACTCTGTATTATGACACATGGGGCATCGCCTCTGCTACTGCCCCTTGCTTTGGGAATCTAGCTTCACTAATGCTTGGCATTAGTAAGTAGGTGTTATTGACAGATATTTTGATGCTAAATCTCTTTTGTGGTCAATAAACTTGAGTACTTGATCTTACTGTATTCTCTAATTGGATTAAAAAAGAGAGATGCCAGTGCACCAAGTCCTGAAGATGAATTATTTCAACTATTGCGGTCAGTTTATGTGATGTGGTTCTTTTGCAAATTGCTTGTAAAGCATTTCAATTTTCATTTTTTGAAGAAGTCATGCATAAGTTTCAATAATCATGGTTTGTGTTCTCATCTCCCAATATTCTTACAGGGTCAGCCTAGATAATACTTATGGATTGACGATTTCTTTTTTACAGTGTCAAACTTCAGGACATACAACTTTTTATGGATCATCTTGCTGTGTATGAGCGTGAAGGGGGTCTGCAAAAAATAACTACTTATCGTCTTCCAGCTGTTGGGGAGCCGCTCAAAAGCCTCCAAGGTGGCAAGTCTGTTGAATTTATTGATCCAATATACTCAATCGATCCATTAGAATCACTGTTTTCATCCAGCGTTTTGCGGTTTCATTATAGCTCATTGAGGACACCTCCTTCTGTATATGATCACGATATGGACATGGGGATTTCTGTTTTGAAGAAGATTGAAACTGTAAGTTATACTAAAAAAATCAAGCAAGTTTCTGGTTCTATAAATTTGAGCATAACACGACACACACTGGCTGACAGACTCTCTGCCATTCTGCTCTTAATAGACTAGGAAATGTTATCCATTGAATGGCCCTTGGTGTGATTGGCTTTTCTGTTTCTCATTATTCTATTTTGTTTTGTATCTCACCTTATACACTTTTCTCTTGTTATTTGATCATCTGACTAACTCCCAAAACATGCATACAGAAAATTTAATTTAATCTCATTACTTCTTTCTTTTGTGTGTTATTATTTGTTTTCTCACTTTGAGCATTTGTGTCCTCTATTCATCCAGGTCTTGGGAGGTTTTGATGCAAACAATTATGTTACTGAAAGGAAGTGGGCCAGTGCTTCAGATGGCACACAGATTCCTATATGCATTGTCTACCAGAAGAATCTAGTGAAGCTTGATGGATCAGATCCACTACTACTTTATGGCTATGGCTCGTATGAGGTATTTTTTTTTTTTCAATTGATAAGAAACCGCAAATTGTATTAAAGATGAAGAATTGATACAAGGAGAGAACCAGCTGTCCACTATGAAAGCAATATTGAAATTATGCACCAGCTGTCCACTAAGAAAGCGATATTGAAATTATGCAGTGAAGTCTTTGTAAATTTGATATGTCAATGGTTCTGTTGGAATATTACCAATATTAATTCTGTACATTTCTTTGTCATCTGCTACCAAATTCTTATTTGAAAGATCAAATTTTTGCTTTGGGTGTTTTGATACCTAATTTTTGTTGCATGGTCAGATTATGAATGATTATTCAAGTTGCTGATATCTTACAATATCCTTTGCATTCTTTTTATCCTTTTTTTTTTCGTATATCTCATTAAGAAAGCTGAATGACCAGCTGATTTATCATATTGCTTAATTTTTTGCATTTAGACCTTTTTTTTCTTTCCCTTTAGATAAATCCTAGTTCATTGGGCTAAATATTTCTTTGAAGGCATTGGCCTTTCTTTCTTGCGGCATACAGTTAGTTGACTCTTTTATCTTGTGTCAGATGTTTTATCTGAACTTTCTTTGTGCTTAATCTGTGTTGTAAACAGATCTGCAATGATCCTGCTTTCAACTCATCTCGGCTTTCTCTATTGGATCGTGGTTTGATCTTTGCAATAGCCCAGATTCGGGGCGGTGGTGAATTGGGAAGACAGTGGTACGAGAATGGGAAGTTTTTAAAGAAAAAGAATACCTTCACTGATTTTATTGCTTGTGCTGAGTACTTGATAGAAAATCGCTACTGTACAAAGGAAAAACTGTGTATTGAAGGAAGAAGTGCTGGGGGATTGCTTATTGGTGCTGTCCTTAACATGAGGCCTGATTTGTTCAAGGCTGCAGTTGCAGGAGTGCCATTCGTAGATGTCCTGACCACAATGCTTGATCCAACTATTCCTCTTACAACTTCTGAGTGGGAGGTATATATTTTTCCTATTTTTGTTCATATGAACCATTAACATAGTTTTGCAATATTTGCTGTTTATTTGGCTTGCTTTTTGCCAGAGATTAATGCTAAAATCTGATAGGCATTACCATTGAACTTTTTCGTAACAAGAGAGTTTAGACATTAAATGACAGACAATAAACTGGTTTGTTAGTTTATGGCACATGAAATCCAGCTATACATGATCACAATGCAGAAGCAAGATGACTCTTAAATATTGCAATACTCACAACCGAGTAATTTGGGATCAGACATTAAATAATCTAAATCTACATAATCTATGTAGCTTGGGTTTGTTATGTAGAGTTACAATCTATATGAAGTTTGTATACAGATGGTTTAATTGTGTATCCATGTTTTATCAAATACTAGACATAAGAATATTGATGAGAAAAATATCAAATGTAAAATTTTGTTTTCCTTTCTATCAGCACATATTATTCCACAGAATTGACGGAAGTGATGTGTCATTTTTTTGTAAACCGTCATTTAGTCCTATTCGATCTCCCAGGAAACTCAATGATTTATTGTATAAAATAATAAATCTGTGACAAGATCTGAAAGCTGATGAATTCAAAGCTTGCTTTGTTGAAACATCTTATATAATTATAAATAATATTCTCCACTATTCACAACACCCAAATTTATGGAAATATGCTTCCAGTATTATCTTCTGATTGTTCTCCATGAACTTCATTGACTTTCAAAGACTGCCTCTGTAGGACTGTTGTTTTCTTTTTTTTTTCCCCTCACTTCACATGCTAGTGCTGATGTGTTGCCTCTAAACAAATTCTTTATGTTATTCTAGGAATGGGGTGACCCTCGGAAGGAAGAATTTTACTTCTACATGAAGTCATATTCGCCTGTTGATAATGTGAGTATTGCACAGTGCTACATTATGTTCTTGTATATTTGATCAATATCCTTATTTAACGACTAAGCTATTGGCTGTCAGCACTGTTTGATTTGTGTCTTTTAGTCAATTCTTCACGTTTTTTTATGCTTGTGTCCTGACGTATGAATTTTTTTTACACAGGTTAAGGCTCAAAATTATCCTCACATTCTTGCCACGGCCGGCTTGAATGGTAAGCATAAAGGCTAAATCTTTTGATTATGTTTCGCAATATTATTATTCTTGCAGAGCAAGTGTTTAAACTTTGTCGGCATAGTAATCCATAAATTGGGTGAGGAAGAAAATGCATTAATGCATGGCTTTGAAGTGCACGTCTTATGGAATGACATTAAATGCTAGCTTTTGGGAATTCAAAAGCTTCTCAAGTGTTTAAACTTTAAATTAGCATTTTCATCATTGCTGCCTGGTCAGTTAATGTCTTTTATTTGCCGTGATTATACCACTTAGGCAGCTGCCTCTGTGATTTCATAATTGTTAAGGCCAGAACTCTCAGAGCTCACTCCTCCCGTACAAAGTTCAATTTTCTGTCCCTTTTTTTCCTTTTTTTGAGAAGTTTTTTAACTTTTCTAGGGCCTTTTATTATGCTATCCTTCCGGTTTATAAAAATGTATTTTTTAACTGACTTTGGATATTAAAACCATTTGATTACTTTGACTGTACTATCAAAAAGAAGAGTATTTATTGCATTTCCACCATGTTTTATGGCATAGATTATGAAGTAAGAAACTCGAATGGTTTTTTGATGATTGAAATATTCAAATCTCAATTGGTGATTCTGTTTTCTGGAAACTAGGGTCAGATAAGCATTTTGACGCATTGTTCATAAAATTCAGTCCAATTAATAAGATTTTCAGAAAATTTTACTTGCATACAGTTCATAGCAGGTTATAATGTTTTACATACATGATGCTTGTACTGCTTCTCTTTCCACTCAAGCTGATTCTGGTTTCTTGCAACAGATCCACGTGTTATGTACTCAGAACCTGCTAAGTTTGTGGCAAAACTGAGGGAAATGAAAACTGATGACAATATACTATTGTTTAAATGTGAACTTGGTGCTGGACATTTTTCAAAGTCAGGGAGGTAAGCTGCTTGTGTTTAATATTTATTAGTGAAGCAGGCTTTTTGGTTTTCTATTATATTTGCTGTTATTAGTGGCCAGCTTAATGTAATTTATGGATTCTGATGCAAGTGATTATTAGGGATCAGAGGTAATTGATGAATATGATCTGCATTCGCAGGAAATTAAAATTACTGATAATTGGCATATTTAGAATTTCAACTTAGATGAAACGTTTTAGATGTGTGAGGAGTAATATGTATATAATATATTGCTTCTTTAGGATTTTGAGGAGGCATACCTTCCTTGGGTTGTGTACACTGTATTCACTGCCTATATTTCTTGCTTGGATCCATCATTATTTAATCCACTACCTATTTTTTATGTTTGGATCCATCATGTTTAATTCACTGCCATCATGGACAATCATGAGCTATCTGATTGTTAATGACATTTTAAAGTATGTCACTTGTTAGAGTTCTGTATAAAATCTAAATTTCCCATTTCTTTTTCCCCATTTTAAATTCTCGTCAAACATGCTGTCACATCCTATCTGTCCAAACTTCTCTGCCGCTTCACAATGTTTCTTGGTTGGCCTGTTGGTTGACAAGGTGGTATGACTAAAGTTAAACAATTTTCAGAAAAAATCACATATCCACAAAATTCAATCATTGGAAGCAGCTAACAGTGATAATGTTTATTGCGACTATGTGATAAATGTGTTATCCTATATCATTGGAAATCCCTTTTGCTATTGGTTGCAAGAACATAAATATCTTGCCTGCTTATAAAATATTCTCTTCATGACTATCTATGCATGATTGTGCAACACGCCTAATAATCCAGTCATTTTGGTGGTCATTTCTGCCTAGCTCTTGCTCCTTACATTGATATGCATTCCTTGCTCTACTCGCACACTCTTCAATCAAGTCAACTGTTTCATGCTTAGGTAATAACAAAACAATTTGTTCTGTTATTGCAGATTTGAGAGGCTTCGAGAAGCCGCTTTTACATATACTTTTCTGATGAGGGCCCTAAGTATGCTTCCTAGTGTTGGCTCTAAGCAGAGCTGAGGAACCAAATGCCCATTAGGAGATGCTTCACATGGTGCAAATGCCTGTTGCGCAAGATCAAGTATTACTCCTGATTTATTTCTTGGAATGGCGATATTTTTTTTTTTTTTGCTAATTTAGGCAGTGCTTGGAATTTTGAACTCTTAATACTGACCATTTGGAATTGTTTGTCATTACAATTTCCTCATTAATTTTCTTTTCTTTTAGAAAGGTACTCATTAAGTTTCATTGCTGAGGATTACTTGCAACGCCCGATAAAGCATTTTCACGACGCACTAATGAGAGATATGAAGTCTTATAATAGTCTTATAGTTAAAATATTTACCAATTAAGGACAAATATAATTTGAGAATGAGAGAACAAAAAGTAGACACACAACAATGGTCTAAAGATAACTTTTATTCAATTTGAAATATATACAAATAAAGAGCAATGACTTCCTTCTATAATGATACAATCATAAAGTTGTAAGTAATATATCATAAATATAAGCGATAACGGTCATTAAATTAGAAAAATAATAGGAGTTAATGGTTAGTTATGGGAAGATAAAAGATTAATAAACACCCATATAAATTATAATCATTTGATAACAGTTATCATATGTATATATTAGATTTGGAACAGCGGTACCCTTCCCTTCATTTGATCATTCTAGTAGCTTGCTCATCTCTCATTCTTACGATGTCTTATTTAAACAAGACATAACAAACGCCACAAATAAGTAGTTGCCACTGAGATCCAAACACACCAGTATTTTCAACCCATTAGTACAACACAAATTTTCAAGCAGTATCAATTGTCTATATAATGGTCGAGAATATCTTTAATCATTTGGTAGGCATTCTGCAAGTCCCTCTCAGCTGGACAAGTACGATGCAACTGCTGACCTTTTCAGTTTTCTTTCCATGATGAATCCGCTGGAGGAAGAATGAAATCTTCAGGTTTTAGAGACAACTGAAAATCTGGCAATGCTGGAGCTGTCTGCAGTATCCTGGAACCAACAATATTACTCAAGCAGTTATATTTTAAACCTCGAATTAACTGAGTTAAAACATCTAGCTGTTATAGGAAATTTAATAATGGAACTAAATGAAAGCTTCAAAATCTGGCACCTACATTTCATGATTGTGCAGGCCTGGGTTTACTGGAAGCCTGCCTGACATATCTTTCCGAAGTTTCTCAGAGAGGTACTTGCTGGTCCCCCAGAGAGGTGGATTTCTGAATAAACAGAAAGTTAAAGAAGTACCCAAAATGGAAGACCTGAAAAATACATGTCTAACAACAAACAGAGAGAGGTTTCAATTAGTCTACCGTGATAAAGGAGGTGTCATGTGGAAAGATTCACAGGTCATCATGCTTTCTTTAAGAAACTCATCTGCTGCTCGCAGTGCTGCGTCAGCCATCGCACTGCATCCTTCTGTTTTCCCGTCATCAAGGATTAATCCATGAAGATAGTATGCAGCTGCCTGAAATGTAAAACTGCATCATATTTCACACATTATAATATCTACTTAATGTGCAATTCACAATTGGTTACACTGGAGTTTTTGCTCGCTTTCTATCCTTCGTATGCTCTTTATCAAAATTATAATGCTAGAGTTATATGAGTTTCCATATGCATACAAGCAGCAAGATAAACAATATCTCATAAATGAAGGCACGTCATTTTTCCTTAAGTAGCAAAGAAAAAAGAAACAACTAAAGTCACCTTGGCTTCAGCATATTTCCATCGAACAAAAAGCCTATGTTTTTCTCCCCATTCATTTGCTAGTGGAAGGTCTGCTATGTTTTCTTGAGCCTGCAGAGTGTAAAACAGATTATAAATGACTAATTATCATTCAATATCTCAAATCACACAAATGCACTGTAGCCATGAAAATGTGGAGCACTATCTTAAATGATAATGTAACACTTCTACTTTGCCGACGGAGGTTGAATTAGGGTAAGTTAGGGGCTACAATAAGCATGAATAAAACTTTGGTCTGACAGAGTGTACCTCATGCCAGTATTTCACCAGCTCGCATGCAAACCTTCGTTTCACTGCCAGTGTGGCTTTGACACTATCAATTGCCATTCCAAGTTGAACATCAACGCCCTGTATGCAAGTAGTTAGATCACTCAAGGAACTTACAAAGAAGTAGCATTTTATCTGTGATTACAGGGAACTGACCTCCAAAATTAAGCCGCTACAAAGAATTTTTTAACTGTTTTGAGACATGTAAATTTAATTGTCATTGACATTTTTTTTTATATTGTTCTGTGGTTTCCTAGTTATGTAATTTCCCAAGCAGAAATATTCTGGAAAGAAGTAATGCAAAGATGAAAGTGAAAATAATAATAATAATAACATTCAATAAACAATGGAACAGATTACAAATGTAATCAAGGCTTTATCATGATTTCAAACATTGAGCTATTACCTGTCCCAATGATTGCAGGCAAAAGGCTCGAAGCACCCCCTCCGTCAGGTCCATTGGTAAATTTTTCCTACAGTAAGTAATAAATAGTCCAATAGAGTTGAAGTCTCTTCCAAGGTCTTGTTGCTGTTAAAATAAACTATATATCTCATATTATCTAAAACTTTAGAAGCAAGCAAGGATATCTTTAACAAACCTGATTTCAGGTGGAAGCTGAGGGAGAATATTATTGACAGCAAAATCTAGGTATCCAGCTGCCTTCAAGAACATATCAATAGAATCCCGCCGGCATTCTGGTATAGAATCAGAAATTGTAGCTTTTAGTAGGTGACTGAAAATCTTGCAGCTAATAAAATTCTGAGCTGCTGCAGCCAATGAGAATTTAGACTACTAGACTGGTAATAGAATTTTTATTGGAATTACAAACCCAAACAACTTCATACTTCTTATATTTATTATGCATATCGGTTAGCAATTAACCTGACCTTCTGATACTTTTGATTGAGAACCATCTGAAGATGTTTTCGGAAGAAGCAATAAATTGGCCTGGGATAATGACAGCATGGTCATCATTTGCAAGACCGATAGAATCTCGTACCAACAGTTTGTCATTGTTGTTTCCTGCGAAGGAAAAAAAAAAATGCATGATCAGAATATAAGAAGGAAATACATAGATCTTACACGGGCTGAGTAACAAATTTGATTCTGGCCTAGTTACGCACCTCTGCATCATCCTCTTGATTTAACCATGAGAATTGCAACTTATCTTGTAGCTGGTTTCCTGCATCATGTATTGAAAAATATAAAGGACTTATCTTAAACCGGAAATGCATGCTTGGAAAGAATTGTATGGGCTTTCAATTTTGTTTGGTTGCCAAGGAAAGGGACAAGAAGAGAAGAAACCAAATTGTAACGAGAACAGCTAATCATAAACCAACTATATAGGCCAATTTATCATTACTTTTCCTCCATTAGAAATCAAACAGAAATGCTGTAGTACCAAAAATGTCTTCCCCTACTTTCTTAGCAACCAAACTGAATTCCAAGAAAGTACAATAAATGTTTCTGCAAACCATTAATCATGTACACACCGTTTTCAACCAGCCCCAGTAAGATTGGCAGGTAATCTTCCAGAGCCTGTTGAAGATCAGCCAGTGTTGATCCTCCTGCATGACAGCAAGCCAGTTGAATGAACAAAAACTTCAACAAAACCTACAGGCGTTAACTGCAAACAACTCAACGTCTCAACCAACCATGTTGTGTGGCTTTTCTTCTTGGTTTTGTACCCATGGGAGCTTCTTGCCCTGCCATGACAACAATCCTAGTTCTAAGAGCCGATAAACGTTCAACCAATCTCCTAGATAACTCATCACCAATAGGCTCAGCAAAGTCAACAGGTTTTGGAATCCTTAGTCCTGGAACAAATACAGCAATCTCCCCAACATTTTTTGGCTTTCTTCTGGTTTCACCAGAAGCATTTGGTGTCGATATAAAGCATCCCATATCCTCAAAAATCAGTTCAGTTCCTGACAAGTACCAAAACACAAAGCATAAATAACCAGAACAGGCTTCATGAGTTGTTTTCCGGTTATTAAGACTTACCAAACGGAGTCCTTGAGAACAAATTAAAATTAATTCTTTGCACCTTTTAGAGATGTATGAAAAATTAAAAATTGAAATTAAAAATTGAAAATTGGCGGTAAACGACATAATCATTTACAGTAAGCAATGAGACAATGTCAGCTGGAGAGCAAACACTAATGAAATGAAACAATCACGAGCACAGATAAAATATCTTCATATATACACTGTAAGTCAATGATGCATATAAACATGAATATAATTAATCAAGTGCCAATAAGCTGCAGGAAGCATGCAAACAGGCACGTTAACACATTCGAAAATTATTAACCAAAGACTTAGAACAGCTTTCTTTCAACCTTTCACTTGCAAATTAGCACCATCCGTCCTTCACATTTTCCACCTTGTAAATGCCTTTAGAGCCTATTTATCTCTGCAGAAATGCTTAAAGCTAAGAAAAACCCATGATTTGGAAAACATAAAAAGTGAAAAATAAAGAACATGCCCACTAAAAAGAAGCCGTTACGGTTTTACGTGTTAAAGTATGATTGCTTTTTTGCTTTGCCCTGGGGCAAAACTTTGCTCCTGTACTGGGTGTTAATAATATGGCTTATTTTCTGCATACGTTGAACCAATTTCAAAGGGACAAACAAACATTTTTCAACGTAACTAAAAGTTAGACCCCATGAAAAAAGCTTCTTACGCAGAGAAACATTTGGTACGTTTCAAACTCAACAACTTGTGAGTTTGAATGATTAAATCATGGGCAAACAGTGTTGGTTATCATTGCAAGACAGCAATGCAAAGTAAGGGAAAATAGGAAATATAAAAGTTGCGCCCGTGGTACTCCAAGGGTAGAACTACACCATCTGAAAACAAATATAAAAAGAAAAATTGTTAATATAATTGAAAAAAGATAAAGAATTGGATCAAGTATTTTGAAAACAACAAGCCTCACACTGTTACACATCATCCTTAACGCAACTTGAATCAATATTGTACCCTTGCAAGTTAAAAACCAAACAATTTTCTTTTTTTTTTTTTTAGCATAAAATATATGTGATTAGTTTATCTAAGCAAAAGCTCCTGTCATAATGAATCCTGCAATGTATTAGCGATGGGTATATAACGCAGCTGGAGTAGTAAAATCTTGCAAAATTTGAAACAGAACTTCAAATTATCTTTTTATTTCTTTTGATTTAGGCAAGTTCGAAGCACGGTGAATGCAAAAGAGTTTAAGTAAACATTCTCTTTTATAATTTTTTGAACCAACTAATTTGTCTATTGAATTCAAAAATATTAAAAAAAAGTAATATATATATATGTATGTATGTATAGTAGTTTTTTTGTCCGAGATCTTAAAGTGAGGGAAACAGTTTAGAAAAATTTTAAAATTATTGGGTTTATGAAGTTTAAAGCTCTTAAACCACATGGATTTATGCATTTTTCTAAATTTTTCTGCACTTTAATTATATATATGCGCACCCGTATGTATTCTAATCTATAATCTTAAATTTGTTAAAACTTTGAAAAATTATTAAATTAATGATCAAGAAAATTATCAAGCTTCATATGATAATGTAATTTAATAATTTTTTTGAAGTGTGTTTGGGTTATAATTGTCAAACTACTAGTAAGATATTTGCCAAGTTGTTATGTGACACCATCTGCAAGAAATTTCCAACACTGTGACATTTTCAAAGATAGAAGCCTGCATTTATTAATTGAAATTAATTTGCAACCATTGATACTTATTAATTGTTTTGATAGTGAAATTCACTGCATAATATATCTGGACTTAAAAATGAATATAACCAAAAAAACAATGGGTTAGCTTTAACTATAGATTTACGCCTATTTTTAATCCCTTCGTATCAGAAAATAAGCATAAATTAATCTAGTGAACAAGAAAAGATCATCAGTTCACAAGTCTTTCGCCCTGTTTCCTTGAATAAATTAATGGTGAAAGGATTAATATTGATAGATTATGTGACTTCAACTGATTTTTATTACTCTTCAATTTTAATTTTTTAATTTTAAACTATCTTTCTTTCCTTTTGATTCCTTTGCTGCTGTGAAATTCTTAAAAAGGATGCCGGCCGGGCCCATATATTTTCTGATCACTTGCAGTGTTACATGTCTCTTTCTATTTTCAAAATGGACGGTGTTTGAATTAATCAATATAAACCATACGATGAAGCCAAATCTTAGCTTTTACAGTTGAAAGCTGAACAATAATAATAAAAAGACTGAAAAGGGAAGTTTGACCCACTTAATTTATATGAGTTAAGGTAATAATTTTTTTTAAAAAAAAAATTATTGATGACCCATTTAATTGAATGATAACAATTACATTAGAGGAGACAATTTAACTATATTTAAAGTAACTAGGTTACATTTGCTCACAATAAATTATTCATAATAGTAAATGACAATCTTAAAAATTTTGTGTGATAAAGCCCTAACCATAGTCCAAATATGATTAAGCTCACATTTTTTAGCGCTAACAAAACCTTTTGACCCAAAATTCTTGCCCAAGCCCAACCAATTCGTGCAAAGCTTATAGTTGAGTCGGGCCGAACTTTTTTGCCCATCACAACATGTGAGAATATAGTCATAGAGAGTGGTCAAAGGATGTGCTGACATGGCTGCCAGCCAATAATTAGTTATTTGAACACTTTTGGTGTTTAGAGCCTACGTACGTATATATAAGTAATGATAGATCGATCATAATTATATTAAATGTGATAAATTAATGTGAATAAAGAGATTGTGTATAAAATATCATGACTCTAATTAAAAATGACCTAGAGTATAGAAGTATATAGAGCGATATATTAATAAATAACTGTGTATAAATTAATGTGACTAGAGATGAGTTGTATAAAAAGTATCATGAACGTACATAATTAAAAAAAATAACCTGTTATTTTTTTTAATTAATTCTTTAAATGCAACACAGTTGTACTTAGTATTTTGTAGCAAAAATTATCTGTTAACTCTATCATTATTGCATATATATTTGGGACTCTTACTAATTTATTAGTTTGTTGACATAATTAACAAATTCTCATTTCTGAAAGAAAAAAAAATTGTGAAAATTTTGATGAGATATTGGAAGAAACCAATTCTACAGAGGAAGATGATAGAAGACGACTCGAATTCAGATTGATAAGTTTAAGTTGATATTGAGTGGCAGATGTTGATCAAACATACAAAGCCTCTTAATCTTTCAACAGTTATTTGAGTCTAATTTCTAATAAAAAATAAAAAAAATAAATTAGATCCTACAATTTTTTAATTTACAAAAATAAACATGCATATAAAAAAAATGGTAATGATATTAGAATGTTATATTAACAAACTAACATAACAAATTTAGAAACAAAAGATGCATCCAATCAAAGCCCGGTTTGTCATTATAATTAAAAGTTTCATCATACCAAGTTTATTCTTCAGAAGATCGACGTGAGAGATACCTGTTACATACGATTTTTAGTCTAATCAACTTCATAAAAGGTTACCAATTTAGAGTCCATGGATACTGTCTACTTACTGGGAGTTTACTATTACTAAACATGCACCTGTACAAATTTTAAATTATTAAACTCTATAATTTTTTTTAAGAAAACTCGTGCGCTGCAAATTTTGATAATTACCAAATCCGCAATGGTACCAAATAGATTTTTTATGAGTTCCCACATTTAAAATCACAAAATGTTAAAAGATATTTGTAATAAAACCTAAAAATTTAAATCATATAACTCAATATGTAAATTTATAACAATAACTTAAAATTTCACATAAATACTCAATTCTAAATTTAATCAATGTAAATGGAAAATTAAGATTTCAACATTAATCCAAAAAAAAAAAATGCAAGTCCAACACTAATTCTCAAATTTAAATATGAAATATACAAGTCCATTAAATCGCAAAAGTGCTTTCAATTTAAAAAAAAAAAAACAAAAAGACCAAAAACTAATACCCAAAAGTAACAACACAATTATATAAAAATATCACCATTGCACCAGCAACAGTTGTCATCTTATATTCCCATTCAATACAAACTCCAAGAGTTAAAAATCTTCAATTGATTCACTATCATTAACATCCATCCAACGTGATTCTAATGATTTAAGATTAATATTTTCTAACACTGATACTTTCTAAACACTAATCCGAATAAAAAAATTATAATAATTATATAATAATCCAAATCATATAATAACTATAAGAAGTATTTAATAATCCATAAGTATAATTTATATTTTAATAAGTATATAATAATTCATAAGTATGTCATAATCCATAATTATATAATGAAATTAATTTGTATATAATAATTATAATAAGTATCAAATTATTAAATTTTTAAAAAATAAAAAAAATTAATATTTATAAGATATTTGGCATATACTAAATTCATTTTTAATGGGTGAATTTTGACTAGTGAATTTAAATAAATTTATAGGTATGCAGTTACCATTATCATCTCCACTGTACATACAGTACTTGAATTCTATCTACGATAAATGTGATGATTAATCAGTAAGAAACTTACCCTTCAATTACTTCCAGCTGTTCCAATTACGTTGCAACGACACAAACCTCAAGAAATACAGCATATAACTTTTTATTTAAAAAAAAAAAAAGGAAAGAAAAAGCTCACAGATTCTTGAACTTATCTTGCGTACGGCCTGTACACGGAACGATAATGTGCAGATTAGGAGGAAAATCAATTGTTATACTTCATGAATTTAGAAAGAATAATTAGCGTTTAGTGTGTAATTTAGGGTGCAAATAAGCCCCCACCAATTATTCATCACGTAACTTTGTATTTTTTTAAAACATATTCATAGTTTATCCACTTTAAACATTTTATTTAATAAGAAATACTTAATCAATTGATAATTTATAAAGATGCGAAATATAATTTTGGGTATATTTAATATTATGATACTATAATTTTTAAGTCATAATTATAAAAATTTAAATAATAATTTTAAATCATTTCAAATTAATAATAATAATAAAATAAATAAAAAATAAGAATTATAATATAGGATCTGTTTAACTTACATTATGTAACTTATAATTGGGTTCCAAACGTCATTTCTGATGATCCTCAAGTTGTAAATGACATGAACACTTATCCCTACACATCATCTGCCCCCAACAAATTACTTGAGAAAGAAACCAACTCCATCACGTCTCTTTGACGCATAAAGATAAATCCAATCCGCCTCAGCTTCACCTTTATCTTCATTCTCTCTCAATATATTTGATCACCTATTAATATTCAATCAAAATTCAACCATGCCATCGGAACAAGGCAATATTAATAATGATTATTTAGAAACCCTTGTAGCCTCAGCTCGCCCTTTCCTCCGAGGAGAGCTCGAAGCCATAGACAAGAACTTGCCATCTCTTGTTGCTGTCTTGCGTTCTGTCGGAGCAGGGGAGTGCTGGCACAAACACGGCAGCTTTCTCGAGCATCTCGTTGACATTTACCGGATTCTCAAAATATGGAAAGCCCCCGACTGCGTTTGCCTCTGCGGCCTTTTCCACTCCGCTTACTCAAACTCTTACGTGAATCTTGCCATTTTTGATCCAAACACCGGCCGAGATGTCGTCCGTGGTCACGTTGGCGATGCTGCCGAGAGATTGATTCACTTGTTCTGCATTGTCCCGCGTCAGCCCTTGATCCACGATGATCTTTTGTTCAATTACTCCGATCAAGAACTCGTTGAGCATCTCAAGGCCTCTGATGTTTCCTTAAGAAATGCCAAAGAAAAGGGTTTGTTCAATGCAGAGGAAGCTTGGAGGAAGAAGATTAATGAGTTGCTGCCTGCTGACGGGATTATAGTGAAGCACATCAAGACTGGCGAAGATGTGAGGGTTTCGAGAAGAGTGGTGGCTGCTTTCGTTATGATGACCATTGCTGATTTTAGTGATCAGCTTTTTGGGTTTCAGGATTTATTGTTTAACAATTCTGACGGGAAGCTTGAGTTTGTTGGGAATAGTTTTTCAGCTTTGTGGCCTGGTGATGGCAAGCCCGGGCTGTGGATGAATTCATCGTCTAGAATGGGTGCAATTTATAGCTTGATTGCGAGAGAGGAAGAGATTTTCATTCAAGAGAGGAAAACATCAGCCGGTGCCGTTGGTGTTGGTGTTGATAAAGAGAGAGATGAGGATATTGAGCTTGCGGTGCCGCCAGTTTTTGAGAATTGCACTAGAGTTTTGGATGCAAAGGAACAGATTGAGGCTACGGACTTGTATTGGGAGGCCGTTTGTGGGAACTGTGATGGGTCAAAGGAGAAGTTGGAGAAAGCAGAGAAGCTGTTGTTGGGGTGTATTGAGAAGAACCCATTTGTTGGGGAGCCACGTGTGGTGTTGGCTCAGATTTATTTGGCAAAAGGGAAGTTTGAGGAGGCTGAGAGAGAGGCTGGGAAAGGGCTGATGCTTTTGTTGGAATGGGGCAGTCCTTGGGATAAGAGGATGTCTTGGGAAGGCTGGGTTGCTTGGACTAGAGTTTTGTACATGAAGGCTAAAGAAAAATCTTGGCCTCAGACTTCTTGGGGTGTCCTCAATTTGGGGTTTGTGAGGTAAAATGTGTTTAGCACTACTCATTTTGCAGCCTAATCTAGCTATATGTTCTATGTTCAATCAATAAAAGTTTCACTACTCTATTAGTACTGTGTTTGTTTATGTAAGGTACATGTCTTGATTAATAATGTAGTTGTATTTTTCGTATGCATCTGTTTTTCTAGGTTGTTTGGGAGGAAATAAAATATTCCAAGAGTCACAAAAATCTATTTGTATTGTTTCTTCCCCTCAACTCGGCTGTGATTATTGCAAGCAATGTCAATAAAATACTCCTACTTGTTATTTATGAAATTGAAACTTGATTTGACAAAATATATAATTAATTAATTTTTTGCTGTTGCGGACGAACTTGAACTGAGACCTTAGTTTTTTCGGCTATGTCTCAATTAAAATTTAGATTTTAGCAGATGCAACTCAACTGTATAATTGGGTGCAGATAGTCTGATAGTTTTCTCTCCTAGTGTGGATTATCCACCCTTTTGGCAGGAAGGGTAAAAATTTATGGTGTCATAAGAAATTTGGTTCAGGGTAATTGTAGTAAATTTCTAATTTTAGATATCGGTACCATTCTATTTTAATGTATATATAAAAATAAAATAAAATTGTATGTATTGTATGTACTAGTAACTAATGCATACATAATCATTTTCTACTGAGAGCATGGGCATGTTAAAATGAACATGTAAAATATAAATTTTAATACACTAATAGATATAAAAACCGAGTTGTATATTAAAATTTATATATATATTTTTAATTTTAGTGGCATTCTCACCGTGTTGGTGGGGGGTGGGGGGTGGAGGTTGTGTCCCAAAATTTTGAGATGAATAGTTGCATACTTTGTATAATGACTCTTCTTTTGGTCTTGGTAATAGATTCCTGAAAAAATCTCCTGCAAAGTATTCATCAATTGTAATGCTGTATAAAGTTGTAAATGGAAAAGGAGAGATACTTGTGAATCCATTGTACAAAGAGACTAGTGATGATAACGCACTTATTTAGCAGTTTCATCACAATGATATAGAAAATATGAAAGAAAATGACTTAAATGTACAGAACTTGTCTGGCCAAAATCCCTATTGCTGACCAATAGATCATGAATAATCAGAATAAGTCAGTAGTATACTGCAAGTAATCATCAATTTATTAGTGAATCAACATATGAGTGAATCCTACAATTCTCAATTACTCTTAAGGGGTCACTGGGTGATTGTTAACTTTACTATTTTAACATTTTGACCCCCAACTCCAAATTTTGAATGCTAGTGCTAGCTTCAGCCCTGACTATGGATTGATGATTCGTACGTACCTGACATATTATGAATGACGAGAACCTCTCAAACTCTAGCTTGTATAGCTACAAAATATGAACAATATTATTGCTGCTGTGAAATCATCTGTGTAAGACGTGCACCATCAATACATAGCTGACATTTTAAGCTTGTTTAGTGAGAGATAGCTCATAGTCGTGATCATGTGATTTTTTATTGTCTCACATAGTCATGATCATGTGATTGTTTATTGTCTCATACTACAAAATTTCTTCTTCCCAGTCTCATGTATTGCGTTTACTTAGTTTGCCTTTTCCCCTTGGTCAATATAGTTTTACTTTTTTTCTGCAGTTCAAATTAATGATTTGTTGGATTATATATGCAGGTTGGTCCAAAATTGCTTGATAATTTTGACTACATTTGCTTCGTGATTCAGAAGTGGGGAAGAAAAATACTCCTTTAAGATTCCTGCTATATTGGTTGATGCGTATACTTCCAGTGCCCTTAAATTAATACATTTTAATTACTGAGAAATAGAAAATTTTTCACCATATAATTGTACCTCAATTTGCCGCACAGGACATGCACAGCCTGCCCCTATTAGTAGTAATAAAAGCTTAATTAATCTATGGACTCTGCAGATTTCGAAGAAGATGAAGGAAGGACCATAGCTAATCAATTAATCTAAACTTTATGTCTAGCTAGTCGTTGTGGGGGGGCTAACAATAACTATTCGACTTGTGACTATAGTTTGTTGCTTGTACATGTAAGAACTAATATTCTTTCTACATAAATCTATAAATACATTACAATTAAAATGAACGTGGCAAGTGAATTTTATATGTGATTGAAGATTCTACATATCTCAAAAGTTATTCTCGAAAATTCATCACCCAATTTAAGTGGCATTCATCAAGTGAAGTATAACAAGATCATTTTTAAAATTATGAAAAATCATTATCCACTTAATGATATATCATTCTATATAAATGTAATGCATTATTATATCCACCCTCAATCTTTACGCTTTCTCCATGCAACTGTTCAACTTGTGACTAGAACTTATTGCCTGTTTCTATAAGTAAAAGCTCGAATTAGTGTGACAAACATTCGTTGGCTTGATGTAATTAGATCATATATATATATATATATTTATTGATTTTTTCATGCATATGATACCCCCAAAAAAAAATGAAAACGACAGAGTTATCTACCTTCAATTCGTATTAGAGAATGAATAGAAAAAAAAAAGAAGGTTAAATTAACAGGAAGTTACCTATCTTTTGATATATATAGTTATCAAAGATCTTATGCATACTCGTCTCAACAAAAAGCCACTAATTTGGAAAAATGATATTTAAACTTTATGCAAATGGGTCCATAAAATCATCCAATGTCTTAAAACTTAAACTTAACGACTCCATAATCCAAATATAAGGCTGATGAAAAATGATGATGAATTCCAGTCAAGATTGTCGATTTGATGTGGGGGCAAAAGCGAAAGCTCTTCCCAACCGCAATCAACGCAACCTAACTCATTTATCTTGTTCTGTGAAAAACCTATCACAAACAAAACAAGCCATCATAGTCGCATTTTATTTTTGCCAAAGGATAAATAACATTAAAGATCAAGTACAGTTCATATCCCACTAAGACTCCAACTTGCCCATTTGAGCTGTGTGTGAGTGTCAAGTGACCTTCTTTTTCTCCATCACAGCTAGCGTAAAATTTTGGGTGCAGGGAAAATGTAAATTAAGATCAAAATTATAAAGGAAAGTTATTTATGATTAGAAATGTAATTGTTGATACAAATATGGATCAGATTATTGGCAAGTTATTTTCAGTATTTAATGGGTCTGAATAAATCACAAATCCATTATGTGTGTTTATTATGCAATTATCATATGCGATAAAACATATGAAAATGTTGCATCGATAAATATTTGTAACACATGAAAACGACGTATCCAACACGTATCGTATTTTTTGTTTAAGAGTATAATTTTCATCGATTAATGCCCGAAATTAGTTTCAAGATCAGTGGTTCCACATTTAAAATAACATTAAAATATCTATTAAATAATGAGTGGTTTGTTTTACGAGTAAATACGTTTTAATTTTTAGTTTGGTTTTGGAAGAGAGTTTGTAATTACTTGATTCAAAGTCAAATGGATTTTAATTTTTTTTTTTCTCTTCGTTAATCTAATTTGACAAAAAATAATTAAGAACATATAATCGATTTCAATATACATGATTGCTCGGTGAACTTGAGATAATTGTCTCTGCACGCATCTTCAATGAGAGTGGAAATGATGTTATTGAGATGATATTCAATGTCTTTCCAGCTAGCTAAGCTAATGAACCCATGACACGAACATCAAAAAATCATAACCGTTGAGATTTTCTCCATATGATAAAATTTAGGGCCCCACGGTACCTACATTCATTGGCTCTTAATGGAACGTTTTAGAATGTGATTAGACACCCAATAAGACAATCTTAACTTGCCATTAGTCGTCACATATGAAAGTGGCAAAATTATTGTTTTGGTTTCTTGTAATTCGGTTGCTATTTACTAATGCTTCCATAATGATTTTCAAACGATCTTATTTAATTAGTTATTTAGATTTGATTATATATATATATATATATATAGAGGGTAGTTTTTCAGTCAGGGATCCCTGACTTTAATAAAGTCAGGGATCCGCTAAAAGATAAAAAAACAGTGCATTGGAATCTGTATTTTTTTTGTCTTTTAGCGGATTCCTGACTTTATTAACGTCAGGGATCCCTGACTGGAACATTTCTATATATATATATATAAAAGGTTTGATTATGTTAGAACAGCTATAAGATAGAACACTCTTTCATAATCATATAATTAAAGTTATAACATATTTTTTATTATTTATTACTTTGCGTGTGTGATTATATATAATCATTCTCTAATTAATATATTTTTGATTTGTTAAAATAAAAATATCGTCAATAAATAAAAATTAGTCATGTAAATCTTTTGAAGTTTCGTTTATAATTATCACATTAATTTATCCAAAAAAAAAACTTGTATAAAAGATTGCATGTAAAATTATTATTGAACATGTATAATAATCATTTGTGAGGTACATGTGTTAGTCTAGGTTCGAATTTTTTACTATTACACATTCTCCATTTATCATTATTTCCCTAAAATATAAGTTCAAATTATGAAGATCTTAAGACTTAAGAAATAATAAACAACTCTTCAAAGGAAAAATTAAAAAAAAAAACAAAAGGAGGAATAAAGAAACAAATGAGTCAAATTCCAAGAATGAGTGTTTGACAAACGTCTACCAAAATTTCAACAAATCTGACTTATAATACACACTGTAAAAGATTTATCTTGAAAAAGTGCAAGTTTAGATTTATTATTTTTCATTAAACAAGCCCATCTGTGGCCTCCCTAAATAGCATTTTCAGCAGTGATTTTGCTGCTTTTAAAAATCTAAAAGCAGAGAAACAGTTTTTTTTTATCCACTAATCTTCTTGTTGAAGGTAATAAAAACACTTAAATTTAACATTAATAAAATAGAGCATGCAAGTTTCCCAGTTAGGAAAAGTCAACAATCATGTTTCATGTATAAATCTTCCATCTTTTTGTGGGGAAATTATACGGTGTTACCGTGATCAGTTGTAACATGGAGCTCAAAGTACTGTAAATCAATCTCAACCATTCCTTTTCTTGAATCCGTCGCCATCTTCCTTTAATATTGTCAATCATTACCTTTTGTCAACATTTTATTCTACAATTCAAAAACAGATATAACGGTAAAAATTTTTGATGGCTAACATGACTGATCAATCTGTTTTTATGATAAAAATTTTTATGGGTGCAAGTATCGGAGCTGTGCCGTAATAGGACTTCGATTATTGGTAGCAATAAGTTGTTAAATTAGATGATTGAAGAAAATAATGAACAAGTTATAATTTGCTAAAGGATTGTACAGTTCCAAAGTGAAGTCATCTTTCTTTGACAAATATGAAAGCCATCAATTTGCAAAATTATGAACCCACATGGAGTGTTTGGTCACCTGAGCTTCACCATCATACATACACTGATGGTACAGCCGCGTACCCACAAGGAAAAATCCAAGCAAGAACATGAAGGAATAATAGAATATGTAATTTAATTTCCCGGCTGTGAAGATGGTACAAAAATTGAAAGAGCCAAAAGAAATGAGATTTAATTGATTGTTTCCCCAAATGAAAAAGGTGACATAGACTAGAATTTGAAATCTACTGCGCTCCAACGTTCAAAAGCAATTAGGTCCCTCGTGATCCATCGAACGGTCACAAATTTACATGTGAATGTCTTTAATCTGATTAACAGCCCATGTAAAAGTTATTTTATTTTATTTTTTAATTTGGCTACTATAAATGTGTGTGGACATTGTTCAGAAATTTGCAGATCAGCAACTTCGATACCCTTTTTTTTTTTTCACTCTTCTTCATCATTCTACCTTCTTGTCTACGTGAAGGAACAGAATAAACAAACAAACACAATGTCTGCTTTACAACTCGTTTTACCTTTTGCGTACTAGTAGAATATGTTTTTCCTCCCTTTACTTCTTTCAAAGTTGTTGTCAGATTTCTATATATTTTTTTAGCTATCCTTGTGATCTGATCAATACCCACTTCTCAAAATGCAGATTCTGAGATGGGATTTAAATGTTTTGTTGATATGTTCAGTTCTTGGTGTGTTTTCAGTGACATCAGTAGCTGAAGAAAGGTCATTGTCACAGGCCCAAATTTGCTTTGAAGCTGATAGGCTTGTGCTTCTGGAATTTAAAGCCAAAATTTTGAAGGATACCACTGAAATTCTGGGTTCATGGGTGGGGAAAGACTGCTGTGGGGGAGATTGGGAAGGTGTTGTGTGTAATCCAGCAACTGGGAGAGTTACTGGGTTAGCTTTGCAGAGGCCTGATAGAGAGCTTGGAATGTATATGATTGGCACTTTGCCAGCTGCTCTGGGAAATTTGCATTTCTTGGAGGTGATGGTGATAAGTGGGATGAAACACATTACAGGGCCAATTCCAGAGAGTCTCTCAAATCTAACACGGCTCACCCAGTTGATCCTGGAAGACAATTCTCTTGAAGGCAGCATTCCTCCAGGTTTAGGCCATTTGCCTTTGCTCCAAACACTCTCACTTGGTGGGAATCGTTTAAAGGGGCCGATTCCTCCGAGCCTGGGGAATTTGAGAAACCTCCTTGTTATAAATTTAGGAAAAAATTCTCTGTCAGGTCCAATCCCTCCAACTTTCAAAAGTTTCCTGAGTTTGCAGTCTCTTGATTTTAGCTTCAATTTGTTATCTGGGTTCATTCCAGATGCGTTATTTAGGTCTCAAAACCTTACCTACATTGATTTTTCGAATAACCAATTCTCTGGAAAATTTCCCATTTCCATTTGTGGTTTGGCCAATCTGCAGGACTTGTCACTGAGCCATAACCAGCTGACTGGAACAATTCCTGAGCAGATTGGCAGCCTAAAATCCCTTAACAGTCTTAAACTGAGTGGTAATAAGTTTATAGGTCATATTCCAGCGTCTATTTCGAGGTTACCAAAACTTTGGAACCTTAATTTGTCTAGAAATGGATTCTCAGATCCTTTACCAATTATTCTTGGCAGAGGCATTCCTTCTTTGTTGTCAATAGACCTGTCTTACAACAGCCTCAGTTTGGGGACAGTTCCTAATTGGATCAAAGACAGACCACTTTCAAACGTCAACCTAGCTGGGTGTAAACTAAGAGGTACCCTCCCTAAGTTTACAAGACCAGACTCCTTAAGCTCCATTGATCTATCCAATAACCTTTTCACAGATGGAATTTCAAGTTTCTTCACAAACATGTCTAACTTACAGAACATCAAACTTTCAAACAACCAGTTGAAGTTTGATGTTTCAGAGATTAGATTCCCGGACGGGCTTGCTTCTATTGATCTGCACACTAATCAGATTACAGGGTCTCTCTCTAGCTTCATAAACAACAGGACCAGCAGCTTTTTGGAGGCTTTAGATGTGTCAGGCAATCACTTTTCGGGTGGGATTCCAGAATTCACAGAAGGGTTGAGCTTGAAAGTGCTGAACATAGGAAGCAACAAGATTACAGGCCACATTCCAAGTTCAATATCAAATCTTCTTGAACTTGAAATGCTTGATATTCAAAGGAACCAGATAGCAGGCACCATCCCTACAAGCTTAGGGCTATTGTCAAAGCTTCAATGGCTTGATGTATCAGTCAATTCACTCACAGGAATAATTCCAACCAGCTTGTTGGGGATTCGAGGTCTGAGACATGCGAACTTCAGGGCAAACAGACTATGTGGAGAGATCCCACAAGGGAGACCTTACAACATCTTTCCTGGATCAGCTTATGCTCACAATCTGTGCTTATGTGGCAAGCCATTGCCACCTTGTAGAGGAAAGAATCAAGCAAATTTGGGCCAGTGAATGCTGACTCAGTTGCCAAAAGACATGCTCATACCACGTGAGCATTGTAATACGAGGGAATAGGTTCCGCTTCCTGCAACAGTCATAGTTCATTTTTTATCTACTTATAATTTTCAGTTTAATTTTTATCAATAATGATTATTATTGAAGAGATCATTGTGTCGATATCACTTATTAACAAAGAGCACGCATAAAACCTAAGCACAGATAAGAAATCATTTGGCCAAGGAAACTTGTCTCAGTAATAGAGACACACATTAAGTTTGCCCATCATCAATTCAATAATAACAACTGGAGAAGTCATGAGCCTTGACATCTATTCAAAGAAATACATGCAAATGCAAAATATATGATTGCATATTAGGAAATTGCAGAGATGATGCTTAAAGATTAATGCAATCATGCATGATTACAATTATAGAATTGGAGAATGACACTAGAAGGTTAAGACTTTGAAAGCTAGACAGAGCAAATTCAACACAGCTAGTTAATTTCATTGACTAAAAGATATTCAAAATTTACAATACCAGAGTACTCAGGATCACAGTTGGTACAAGAAAAAAGGAGGGAAAAAACGCTAGCTATTCCTCAAAGCATCATATACTACTTATGACTTATCTAATAATCATCTAAATTTTCTTCCTCCTGTTGGACTTCCTTCTCAGCAACATCCTTCTCTGATCCACCTTCATCACCCTAGACAAAAACAAATAAATTAACACACTTTATAAGCACTAAAACCATTTTTACAACATTCAAGACAAACATTACACTTAGATTAATAGTTTCAAACAAAATTTCAAGTATTTACATCTCCATTTTCAACTGCATCTTTAACTTCAGTTTCAGCTTCATCTTTAACTTCATTTTCAGCTTCATCTTTAACTTCATTTTCAGCTTCATCTTTAACTTCATTTTCAGCTTCATCTTCAACTTCATTATCATTATCATTACCCTCCGTGGCTTTGGAATAATCAGCCTTAAGCTCAGCAGCCTTATCTAAATAAGGCTTCTTTTCCTGAAAGAAATAATAAGAATAAAATTAAAGACCATTCACATTGTTCATTAGTTCTCCAATTTAGTGTCTTTTCACAAGAAAAACTTGAACTCACTTCATCTGTCATATTCTTCCACTTCTCACCACCTTCTTTTGCAACCTATATTAATTATATCAAACAAAAATGCATCACTAAGAAATTAACCCCAAAACAAATTTAAAACATTCAACATTGACAAACAAATCAACTCGATGCTAATAAAAATATACCTCTTTAACACTCTTAGAATCAGGGTGTGCTTTCTTGTATTCCTTTCTAAAGTCATCCCTGAATATTATCAAGTCTTCGTTAGTACTTATAGAATCATAAATTGCAACTCTAAAGGAAAAAAGTATAGAGGAAGAGAGAGAGATTACATAAAGAGAAAGAAGGCAGTGGGAGGGCGCTTGGGCTTGTTGGAATCACTGCCTTTCTTTCTCAATCTCTTTGCCCTTGGTTCTGTTGATGTGGGCTTCTTCCTGTATAAAGAATTTAACATACTAAATCAGAAACTTTCAGAAACACATACAAGTTTGCAAGGCAAGAGAAGTGGGCATATACCTTTCAGCTGGCTTCTTGTTATTAATTTCAGCAGGCTTTTCAACAACTTGAGCCTCTGCAAACCAATGATAGAGTTATTAGCAATAAAATCACGTAATTGACACGCTAGGGGAGTTTAATATTGGGAAGATAAAATTGGGGTAAACCGAAAGTGAAGTGAACTGACCCAAATTCATCTTGATTTTAGCATCAAGGCTGCAACTGTGCATACTAATAAGCGCCACTGGGACATTCTTGTTGCACTCTTCACTGAATTTTTTCCCACAAACTTATAGTTAGAACTTAAAATAATGGAAAATAATAAGACCATTTCCATTTCAAAAACTGATTAAGAAACCAATCATGGGGTTTACTTTACCTAATAATCACAATTTCATACCCAGTAAATAAAAATGTAGATCTTCACTTCACAGCTCACACACAAGATTATGCAATTAAAAATGAAAAGAAAAGATAGCGTTACCATCTAGCAAAAGCGCTGCCGTCTCTGGCCCGCATAAGAGTGGCGGATGGAGCAGAGGCGGATTGGGCCTCGACCCTCTTCCTCGGCTTGGGAGCATTGGATTTTGATGACGACGCCATTTCTTAACTCCCTTGAAGGAATTTTGGGATGCTTTTGGTGAATAAAGAAACTGCAAATGAATGAGATTTTGGGGTTTTGAGGGGCAATTTGATAATAAATAATCATTTACGCGCTTGGCTTTCTTGATTGTTGATGCAGAATTTGAAGAAGAGGGAAATTGAAATTTTGGGTTTTATGCGTTTTGGCGCACTCGTTTAAGCAAACCCCCGCGCTACTTGTTCAGTTTTATTTCTGGGGATGCGGATCCGTGACTTGGCGCTATTATGGACCGTTGGTTTCACGACACTTCCGTTTTCCGACGGTTTGGATTCATCGCCCAGCCCATTTCCTTCGCTGTCTCTTGATTTCGGTTGGATTGGGTTCGGCTTGAAATGGGCCAAGTTGGATTTCTGGTGAATATTCGTCGGCCCAAAGTCCACATCTCTTACTAATACACCCAGCCGATATTCAAATTAATCTTGGCATATTCGGGCGGGTGCAACCATATATTATGAGACCAGATTCAGAAAATGCAAATGGCACATAGATTCGTGCGTAAAACACATTATAAAACATTCCTCGAAACAAATTAAAACACGCGACGCGAATCTGTGTAAGACTCTGGCTTTCTTTCCAACCAAATTAAACGCAAATACACAAAGAAAATTTCTGTTCTCTACCATAACCTTTTTGTCCTTTTCCTTTTTTTATGTTTTAAAATTCTTACAAAACTCATCTTTTGCCCCCCCTCAACAAAAAGGGTCCGTTATGGTAAGTAACAACAATGACATGACTAATTGACCCATAAAACAGCAGCACGTGGCGGTTAAACAGGTACGTAAAATTAATATTAATTTTTATATTAGATATCATCTTCATAGTTTTTGGGCATTGCTTTCTTCTATTCACTATAAATGAGCCGGTTTAAATTCGCTTTAGCCCTAATTTGTTGACCCCTAAATCACATAAATCTACTTAATTTTTCTTTGTCATTTCTTCCCATCTGCAACACATTTTCCCTCTTAAAATTGTTAGTTAATCATGGGACTAAGTACCCTTGGCCCATTCCTTGCCTCAAGTAATTATGATGGGAATGATGAGGGTATAAGAATCCGTATTAAATATGAGAATTGACAACTCTATCTTTTTCTATTGTCATTCATACTATTTTTCCTCTTTTCAAATTCTAGTAAATAAATATTTAATCAATGAAAAAGAATTTTTCTTTGATATTTAGGGAAGCATTAGGATTAATATAGATCCAAATTATAAATTAGTATACACATTGAGACACCATGAAAAACAAATAAATTTAAGATGGAAATAAGCTCTATAATCTGTACTTTGATTTTTTTTTTCCCTTTTAAGTTTGATTACTGACTATTCCGTTAACTGGCTTTCATTTTGTTTTATTTTTTATTTTTTGTTCAACTCTTGCCTGAGGTTGCCCACCTTTTGTTTGAAATAAACTTGGACTAATGCAGCCTGTAATCTATTTTTTGTTAAATTTAATATCATCCATTGGGTTTCAGATTCTCAGATCCAGTAATTCATCCAGGCCAGCTGTTACTTACAAAAATGTAACATAGTCGCTGCCCAGCAAAAGAATTTGCCTTTCTCCCCGACTCTCTTACAAAATTCATCACGGTTGATCAATCCGTGAAGGAAATAAATCAAAACAAATTTCTGGGTTTCGATTCATAATTGAAACAAAAATCTTGGTATGTAAAAAAAATTTCTGGCCTTAGATGAATGCACTAATGGACTAAGGGGGCGTTTACTTCCTGCACAAAACAAAATTGAAATTTTGTCGCTAAAACTTGATTTGGTGGAAAACCACCCGCCTTTCACTTTAAAAATTTTCAATTTGTTTAACAATAAAATTCTACATTTGTTGTTAAAAGTATACATTCAGTGACAAACTATATCTTTTGTTGCAAAAAATCACAATTTTTGGTGGAAATAAAATGATTTAAATCTTTAATTTTGACTTTTAGTGACAAAATTAGATTTGTCGCTATAAATACACATTTACCAACAAAACTCAAATTTAGTCACAAAAAGTCAAGAAGTTAAATATTTAAATTTGGAATTTTAGCTACATAGATTTAGCAACAAATAATTTTTTGTCACCATTGGTCCTCTCTTGTGACAAAACTATTTGGTGACGAAGATTCTGTCATCATCATCATAAAATGATACTAAATACATATTTAAAATCAAAATATAACAATTGCAAAACCATTGCCATTCTAATTTTTATTTTTAGGAAATATTAATTTAGAAACAATAGTGAATAGGCCCTCAGTTGCAGTTGTGATTTGTGGTATTATCTATGGACACATGGCAAAAAATTAGAGGCCAAAAGTTATTGTAAATGGATGACCTCCCTCTGTGTTCGACATGTGGGGTTTCGTCATTGAGAGTTTGAGCCAACAAAGAATTGAAGCGTGAAAGCGTAGAACCTGCTTCCTTTTTGGCTTGCTTATTATCATTATGCCCGCTTTATCTTCTTATCATTTATACTATCCGATTAGATCTCCAAACATTAGAAAAATCTTACAACCCGTTTCTTTATTTACTCGTGAATAATATTTTAAATCATAAAAAAAAAAAAATTATAACACCGCCTCCCAGTTTCTAAAATTACCATTTTATCACCGAATCACAGTGTCTTCTCTCAATTCTCTATGCACAAAAATTTATTAGAATAGATAAATAAAGATATACTATTTTTCAATGGTTTCAACTTTCGGTAGATACAACATTTAAGAAATTGCCTTTAACCATTTGCAAATGAATAAAGACATTCAAATGCACCGTCAAACGATAAAAACAATGATTGGGAAGGCTAGCGCAGTAAAAATCATTAGAATTTAATTTGATTTCACAAATTAGAAGAGTCCGTTGTGCTATTGTAGGCTAGGAAAGGGGAAAAATAAGGCATAGAGACTATGAATCAATTTGTTATTCATTAAAATTTCGTTTATTTCAATGACCGAAATCACTCTTTGTTTTGGTTTTAGAATACGACCCTTCATTCAAGCATCTGCACATCTAAAATATCTCTATATGCCAGCCTCAAGTTGTATTATTTGTTATTTCATAAAAAAAGAAAAAGAAAAAAGAAGATGATTAATTATTTTTGAATTAATGCGAGAGGGAGAAGAGCACAGGAGAGTCACTTTCGATGGGACGAATATTTCAGCATCTCTCACTGGCACTGCACCCACCCCCAGCCCTTATCCTTTGCAGAAAGTTTGGTCTGTGAGGATTTTGGCTCTTGGGGACTATCCACATCATCGTTATCCACAATTACGTATCCATTCTTAATCCCTATCTTTAATTAGTAAAATCAAAATCGAAGACTTTCTTTCAATCTTTAATTTGTCAAGCTCTTATTAATCTAGCCTCGCTTTGCCTCTGCTTTACTCCGCGGACCATGATAATACTTCCATCAAAACTCATTTGATATTTACTTGTCTTTCAAGAATTTTACGACAAGTGTACATAATTACTAGAGAATATGAGTTTAGAGAGATTATTAATATAACGTACTATCAAAATCAAAGTCCCAATCTTCTATTCATTTTCTCATGAGTTCTATGTGACACGAAACAAATATATTCAGTTGAGCTTGAAGTTGATTAATACTAAATAATTAAGGAGGGATGAGAGATTTTTTTTTCAAATGACAACATATTCTATTCATAGCTTCAGCATGCTCAAAAAAGATATGTTGCGGAGAAGCCAAAACTCGAGAGAAAGATGGACAATGGCCGTGTCGTGGGGGACCGCAATCTAAGGCCCGAACTGTGAACAGGTATCATGCAGAGGGAAAAAACTAACAAAATCGTCTCATCCAGATTTTATATGTTGACGGGCAATTACATGGTAGATAAACAAGAAAGAATGGGATCAAAATGACGCTAATCTAATCCTCGTGGGTCCGGAGGTCCCACAAGAAATCCCTCTGATTGAAGCGCCAACCAATGAAAACAGAGAGGTTAGGATCATCTTAGCATCCTTAGCCTATTACAATCAAGATAAGGCCATGTCATGGTCCCAAAAGCGCAATCCCTTTCTCTTTTGAAAAACCAAAAGTGCATCCCAAGAGGCAATATACTGCAAAAGCGCTTTTGTGGGCCACCACCCACCAATACTACATTATTGAACCACAAGTTCAGCACTCTCTAGTCATTTGCCAACTCTCCAGTAAGAAAATTTCGAAACCTCTCAAGGCCACAACAGCAATTCTATAGTACTTAATTACTCTTTACCCTTGAGCCTGTTATTGCTTTGATTTCCCTTTTGATTTTCAATTTTTTGTAGCTTGATGAGCTCTATCAAGAATGTGGCCAACGCCGTTGGTGGCAAAACCGCTAGGGCTTGTGATAGTTGTATAAAGAGACGAGCCCGATGGTACTGTGCTGCTGATGATGCTTTCCTTTGCCAAGCTTGCGATGCTGCAGTTCACTCGGCTAACCCTCTAGCACGTAGACATGAAAGGGTTCGCTTGAAAACGGCGTCGAATAAGTCTTCAGGTTCTGAATCTCTTTCGGACAATACTCATGTGCCGTCATGGCACCGAGGGTTCACCAGAAAGGCTCGGACCCCGCGAAAAACTGGGAAGCCGATACGCAACGTGACGCTTCCTCTGGTGCCAGAAGTTGGTGCTGATGAGGTATCACATGAAGAGTTAGAGAATGAAGAAGATCAGCTTCTTTATAATTGTAGGGTTCCAATATATGATCCCTTTGTTGCTGAGCTACGTACGTCGACTGCCAATTCAAATGAAGCTGCAGAAACCAATAATAATGCTACTGCAAAGAATGATGCTCATGGTGAGAGCACTGCTGATGATGCTGTAAATGGAAGTGAATCAAAACCTGTTCTAGCTTGTTATAATGGAGATGTTGACAGCTTACATGGGTTTCTTCCATCTGACATGGACCTTGCAGAATTTGCAGCTGATGTCGAGAGCATGCTTGGAAGGGGACTTGTAAATGAGTCTTTTGCGATGGAGGAACTGGGGTTAGTGGATTATAGAGAGAAGGATTTCACAGTGAAAGTTGAACAGGAAGAGGGAGCAGTGGAAGTGGAAGGTGCCAGGGGTATTGAAGAGTGTAAAGTGTTTGATAATAACAATAATTATAATAATCACGATCAGATTGATTTGGAAAGAGAACCCTTTGAGTTGAATTTTGATTGTGATTCTCCTGCTACATGTGGAGATAAAGATGAGAAGATCGCAAAAAGAGAGATGGAGACTAGTGGTGAAGGATGTCATGAAGATGATGACGAGGCAATGAAGAGTAACAAGAACAAGAGGAAGATTCTGTTGAGCTTAGATTACGAAGCTGTGATTAATGCTTGGGCAAGCCAAGGGTCTCCGTGGACGACCGGCGATCGGCCCAATTTTGATCCTGCTGAGTGTTGGCCCGACTGCATGGTAGTTGTCCGTACACTCATTCAATCAAATTTTATCGTATTTATATTTCTGTACACGTGACAGGATATTTCATTGTCTCTTTTTATTAACCCTAGGAAATAATGGACTGCGTGAACTTTTTTCAGGGCACTTGTGGGACTGAGGGGCATAAATATCTTCAACACCCGTACGGACAATTCGCCGGAATCGGTGCGCATCCGCCGACGGTGGACGGCGGAAGAGAGGCACGAGTGTCGAGGTACAGAGAGAAACGGCGAACGAGGCTGTTCTCGAAGAAGATAAGGTACGAGGTCCGGAAATTGAATGCCGAGAAGAGGCCGAGAATGAAAGGGAGGTTCGTGAAGAGAGCTTCCTTTGCAGGAGGACCCCCTGCTTTCCCTTTGTTTGGCAAGAGTAATTAACAGCTTTAACTTGTACTTGCTTGTTAACTAGTTTGTGTTAATTAAATTAGCTACAAGCTTTTTTGTGTCCTTTCTAAATCCAATAATGAATGAATAAGCAGAATGTTATGTGATTAAGCTGATGAGACGATCAACGTTTAATTATTTCAATTATTAATGACTATATCTTCTCTGGCTCTTATATGTTCTATCCGTGAGAAACACAAATCAATTTGAAGTGTTGAGAGACTTGAGGACAGTCCCTCAGTGGCGCGGCCGTTTGTCGGTGCACGAGTGGCATGATTTGTTATTGCTCATAGCTCCTACTTAAAATGGCAAAAAGAAATAGGTTTACAAAGTAAAGTGTTTAGTGCAGCTTTTTCCGAGTGTTATTTATTGTACAAACACAAACCATCGATCTCGAACGCCTCTTTCTTAATTTTTTTTAATTCAATGAATAACCAAGATTAAATTTTGAATTTTAATGTTAACAATTAAACAATTTTTTTTTCACTTTGTTTACAATTAGATCAGCTAGATATATTTTTTGAAAAAATGAAAGGATAGACAAGAAAAATAGGAGAAGATCCTAATACCAATCGTTTGATGTGAGCTGCATTGCATCTCAGTATCTATAATTGTTTTACAAAGACATTTTATACTTTACCCTTTATTAATATCTATATGTGTTATCATGGGGCGGATAAACAATCAACTATATCAGTTAATTATATTGATGAGAATGAGAGTAAATTTATATATACTACGAAAGGTGAGGTTATTAAGTTAATCATAATGTAACTTACATCCACCAAGATTTGTTCTTAATAATCCAAAAATATTTGACGACTAAATTATGATTAAGTTATTGAGAACAGCTCTTGTGTGAATAAATAATAAAGATTTTCTCCTGATCTTTTAAAGATCTCGTATCACCTATTTTATAATGCTAGTGTATGATTAAAATTTAACAACTTTTATTTTTTTTTTAATAAAATTTACTCAAAAGAAAATCATATCATGAGAAGATCTTAATCAATGAATGTAAATTACATTATTAAATAACTTAATTATGTTCTACTATAAAAAGTAAATATTATGGAAATTGTGACACCAATCAGCTGGCATTGACTAATAAATCATCCAGAAAGAAACAGTCATTAAAATCACAGATTAATTATCATGTTCTTACAATATTATCCCCGGATGATTCATCTATAAAACCCAAAAAAAAAGAAAAAAGAAAACGTCAATTGGATCTGGAAAATCTAATTGAGAGTTAATGCGAGTGTACAAAATAGACTTTTTGCGCAATTTGTTTTTTACAAGTTACTTTAGAAAATAGAATGAGAGACCAATTTGAAAAAATATTACAAAAAAAAAAAGAAAAAAAAAAACAGAGAACCGAAGTGTAATAGCGATATCAGTGGCCATGGGGCCATGCATTAATTTTGAGCCTGGCCTTTCTCTACAGTTGCGAGAGGTCTCTCGTTTACATAAAAAAAAAAAAAAAAAAGGTCCCCCATAATTGATAATTTATGTTGGCATTTTATATATTGCATGGCAGATAACATTGTGATTTCAATTCTAGCAATCATCTCCATCCATCTTTCATTTTTTCTAATGTGAATCTCAATCAATCAATTGCCACAATAGCAAGCCATTTTCAAGGCCAGAATTTGAATGTTCTTGAATGAATTTTACTTCACTTGGAATAAGTTCTCCACGTGTATGGTGTAAATTAACAAAGGTACGACTCTGATGGTCAATGAAAAAGATGATGCAAGACAATTATATAGCAAGTATCCAAAGTTGTTAAAGTTAATTGGGACACCAAAATTTTCCAATTTCTTTGCACTATTATTGCACATGACCATATCAAATTTTAGTGTATAAATTGGTACCTAACCAACGTGAGAATTCAACTGCTGCTGAACTTTCATTCCCACTGGTCGGATGGTCCACTTTGAACCCAAAAATTTATTTTCAGTGTCTCGCTGCCTCCGTCTAAGATTTCTACTGTTGTTGCAAATTGAATTCAATACCGATAGGTGGGTTCCCAGAATTAGGGATGAAATCAATTACAAATGATGCATCATTAATTGTAATCACAAATGTTATAACTGATCATGCATCTTTCAAATCTAATTAAGTTTTTTAGTATAAATATAAAAAAAAAAAAGGTTAGATTTTACGATTTTCATCTTAATTATCAAGTCTCAATGAGTATTTTAATTTTAATTAATTGACTATAGCATCTGTATAGAACTTATTTGTTTTCTACAAGAACTTTGTATGTTTTTGTTGATATATGCTTTTCTTTGTTTAATTTTGTAACCATAAATTAGCACCGCAAAAATTAATGTTAACTTTCTTATGGAATTCGAACAATTATTTTATTTGGATCTTATTAAGTTAAATAATTTGTAAACTTATTAATTTATGTATAACTCAAAAAGAACATATATGTCAAAATTAATATCAATTTAAAGATACTTCTGTTTATAAAAACAAACAACTTAATTAACGCTTATAAGCAAATGTTAATGAAATTTTTTTTTCAGAATTCTTAAAAAAAAAAAAAAAGAAAACAGACATTATCAAAGTGAGCCTGATTGACAATTAGAAAACCTTTATATACCATATTGATAAGTTAATTTCAAACAGTCTAACTGATTAAATTATATTAGTTTCCATCCAAATGTTAGTGTGAGATTAGCCTTATGGGCAGTGGTAGAGTGGAATGTTAGTTCAACGGAGATCATAATGGAAATAAAATATATGTCATAAAAACATGTACACACACATCCATAGGAAGAAAACATAAAAGTTACATTAAAATGAATTGAATTTCAATTAAAATGTAATCTTTTTTCTTCCCCCTTTTTTACAAGCCTGGGGACAGCGACTCTCGCCACAGCATACTTCCACTTCCACATTGCCTCTTGCGATAATATTTGAGTGATTAAGATTTATTGACCATTATAATTTTTTAAATAAAATATTTTTCATAAATCTTAAATTTGAGAGTCCAGTAATTCATTATCAAGGTTGTAGGCCCAAAAAACCAGCCCAATCAATAAAATCTTGACATACCACCCACCGACCACCTAGTCAATTTCTTAAATTTGATTAAATTTGCATGAAAATTCATATTTTGTTCACGTTAGGAAAACAAAAACTGCGAATGAAGATTGAGGATGGCGAGAGAAAATTAAATTTTCCCAGAGAAAATGTATATTAGTTTCTCAAGCCAATGTAGCCATGCACAAGAATCTCTAAATTTCCCACGATTTAGTGTCCCATGCATTAACATTTAATTTTGTCAAGTTTTTTGTTTCGAGAGTCGAGAGTTCCATTTAAAGAATTGCATTGGGTTTTCAAATCTTTTAGACTACTTTATTAATATTAATTTACGTTACAAATTGATTAAAGCAAACAGATTTAACAAGGTTACGAGTTTTGCTTCAATTATTGACTTGTCTCTTCATCAATGGAAGTCAGCAATAGCAAGCCAGCCAGCCTGCCAAGCTTTCACAAATCAAAACACGTACAGCTGCAAAATCGAGAGGGCCATGACAATGCCGTACACTTGGAGCAACGTACGCATGCAATAAAATATTTGTAAAAAGTCTTCGGACTTCAATGCCGCTGCATGAATAGCAGCTGTCTGAGTACTCAACCCTACGTGTAATGGCCTCACTGCCGACTCACACAATCGCCAGAACCTCTCTCTTATTTTCAGGGGAAAAATAAAAAACATGCCTATTTGGCAGTACGTCACCATTCACCAGCAAGAACAATTACAATCAAATGGAATTGGAAAACTAAACAACAAAATTAAAGTTCTGTTCATTTAGTTGCCATAAACAAAGAGATAATTATTAAACACTGTGTATAGCAATGCATTCTTTTTTATCTAGCTAGCTGGTTAATATAATTAACTTTTGTTGTGCACTCAAAAGGCAAAACCCCGCTCATGCATCATTACACTAATTCGCCCACCAAATTGAATTGGCTTCTTTAATTGCATAAATATATATAAAGAAGCAAATCAAAACATGTAGTAATTAGTCTAATTAATGGTTCGTTGGAGGCAAACCCAGAGTGAGTTCCAATCCAACGCCGCCGTTTCCATTTTGAACCCTGCGCTGTCTATTACGGTTCACATCAAGCGAACCCTCAACAGTTTCAACAGAGAACATGCTCTCATAGTCATCTTCTGATCTATTGATCACCTGACTCTGCAGCCATGATGATTGGTCTTGAATACTCACTCTCCCAACAACCGGGGCTTTTGGCCGGCGGTTCCAAGACCGTTTGGCCCGGGTCTTGGTCTTGTCCGAACAGCTGGCCACGGATGGGTCCTTTGACACGTGGCGTATGTCATAGATTTTGAGAGGAGGGCTTTGGACGTTTAAAGGCAATGGCGCAGCAGCAGGTGCATTAGTGTTTGAAGAGCTCGAAGATGATGAAGAAGAAGGGTTCCGGGTAATGGGTTTGCCTTTTAGCACGGCATCAACGGCAGCTTGGCATTGCTCCCATTTCCCTGACCAAAGCAGCCCAACTGACCCGGATATGGGATCCACTATACGCCCACATGCCTCGTACAACAGTGACTTAAATATAGCTGCAAAAATAATTATTATATGTACAAGTATGGTTATAAATTCATAAAATTATATATTATAACCCATTAATTGCAAAAAAATATGTACCGGGGCGAAGGTGTTGGGGGCCAGCTTCAATGAGGTTGATGAGGCCAGCGCGGCCATAGAATTTGGCAAGAAAGAGAGTAGCGTTGGCTTGAGCATCAGAGGATTTGATCCAATCAAGGCAAGGCTTGATGATGCAGTCATCACTGCAGCCTTTGCGCAGGATTCTACATCCATTGCAACTCATCCTCATGATATTTATGTATACATACACAGAGATTAAAATATGCGGCGATTAAATTCGAGAAAACAGAAGGGGCTGGGAGGCTATATGACTAAGAGCAGAAGAGGGGCAAGCAAGGCGCAGTGGTTTTGGTTTTGATTTGGATTCCCCAGAAGGAATGGTGAGTGGTAGGTGAAGTGAAAGAACCTGAAAACAAGGGGTTTTTATTCTTAAATTTTTTGCTTCTTTAGGTAAAGTTGGGAGCAAATGCCTTCTTTGGAAATGGGGAATATGACCCGGATTGTGTTTTTATATAATCTCTCTCTCTCTATGTTTTTAATTTATTTCTTTTTACTTGTTTTAGAATCACCCCACATGCACTCCTTTAATTACACAACTCAACCATATACTACATTTATTTTCCTAAATAAGTGTATTACGTATCTTATCTTATACTAACCCAATTTGATACAAATTAAATTATTAGCGATTTAAAGTTTAGCATATTATCTGGATAGTCTTATGTGCTTGTGGAATTTTTTTTTTTATTATTCACTTCTTGTCACATATATGTTTCAATCAATCATGATATTACACATATACATAAATTAAACAGTAAATAAATTTCAAGTGCACTAATAATTTTTTTATAATATTTTATTACTGACGTCACTCTACACGTTTGGTACATGACATTTATGTACATTATTAAATTTAGTATATAAGTCTATATTTAGATAATACTTTTTCACGTAAAATTGCTTAATGGATATAAGAAATATATGATGTAAACTTTGTTTCATGGAAATGGGCATTCTTTTTTGTTAATTATAATCCTTAATTGTTAAGAAAAGTCATAAACACGGGAGGGCAAATATGAAAATACCCATGTAAAGAGCAAACAGACAGCAGATGAAATGTGGGAGCCATGCAAGAGGATGACAGAGCACAATCACGTGCAAAGCACGAGTTCAGACCACCCACTTCCTCAAAATTTTCGAGCAACTCCAATAACTCCAGATTTTCAGGAGTCCGTACAATCAAATTCACAATAAAAAATTTTTATATTAAAAAAATTTCACAACAAAAAATAAAATAATTAATAAATAAGGGAGATTCTAAATAAAGTAAAAAAAATTAAAATTAAAACCTGTAGTTGTTTCATAAAATCCTGGGTTTGAGAAATATTGGGACTGTCTGTGGGCGCACACCAACAGCCAATGGTTTTTATAATTTTATTTCTATTTTTATCCTATTATTATGGAGCCACCTGAATTTTTTTCCCATGTTTTGTTTTCCTAAGCTGTTTATTTCTTTACTTGAAAATTTTCGTAGTACGAGATTTCATGATATAAATTCACGGATAAAATTATGAGAATCTAAAACTTATAGAAACTATGTAAATTTCATGACAGAGCAGCGCAGCTGAAATGGAATTAATTAGGTAGAAAATACTAGCTATCGTTTTAGTATTGAGCCAAGCCAATGTAATTAGGTTGTGCTCTAATCGAAGCGTGATTAGATATCATTTTAATCCAAATGACATAATGAGGTATTTTTAATAATGCGTTAAGCGAGATTAAATGATATTATAATCCAAATAACTCTATAAGATAGATTTTAATAGATAGTCCCGGAGCAAATTATAAAAGAGAGATTTCTATTAAATAATTGAAGGTGAAGTTACAATAATAAAACCTCTTTATTTATAATAGAGTAAACATGTTTCCCTAAGTTAACTTAAAAAGAAAAATTAAATTACAATTATAATAGAAATAGAAGACTAAGTCACATACCATAAGTGACTCTAATTAAAATATAAAATTCTAAAATAATAAAAATTCTAAAATCCTAAAAAAATGTCCTACCTCTCTTAAAAGAAACTAGTCTTCGAGTTTAAATACAATTTAGAGGATGAAACTTATAGTATAAGACCAAATTATCTTGTAACGAAATTGTTGTCTTTCTTTTCAATTTTCCTTGAAATTTTGAAGAAACTATACTTTATTAACTTCCTTTTTTTGTACATTCTTCAAGGCAATGAAAACTTCCACGAACGATCAACGATCAAATAACTCTTGTCTTTCTCTAATTGATGCTCAATTGCCCTCCAATCAATTTTACCTTTTCAATCAAATCTTCTTCAAGCACAACTTTTTTTTTTCTTTAATGTGAATAGGTAAAACCATTTTAATCATTTCGGCTTCTTCAACTTGATTTTGCTGCATAACCTCAATTGTTCTATTAGGCTCAATGTGCAAATCAAGACTAGGTTGTTCTTCTTTAAAAATCTCAGATAAATCAGTAACCTCATCATTTGCAATGCTTGCCTTGTCCTCCAAGGAAACATCATGCATGTTCTCGCACAAATCATTAGATTGAAATTTTAAATTGATAATAAATTATACCTTTTCTTCTGTCATCCCATGCGACTTTTCTTCCTTAGCAATAGGTGAACTCATTGGTACACTTTAGGCACTTTCATATATAGAGACATGTCATTTCTTGATTAAATCTCGAATTTCGTCAACTCTTTCAATCATATCGTCAAAGATTCTTTGTTGTAGTGACTCAATTTGCGATTCTAATTGCTTGGCTAAATAAATTGCATACTGTGAAGTGTAGATAGTATATGCGTGCATCTTTTCTTGAATATATAAATAGAGTCCCTTCACACATCTTGTAACTGTATACTCTCTAAGTTCATAATAATATGTACGCCCATAAAATTGTTCAAACTCATAAGCATAATAAGAAACTAATCTCATACCCTGTCGTGCGAAGCAATAACCAACAGAAATGAGTCTCAATCTTGATATTCGCTTTAAACGTCTCCATGAAGTAATTTTAAAACGACATTCGATAAGTAATTTACGCCTATGCACTCTAGTCCACCATTTTAAAGCACTCCCTATTAATGAAAAATCAACTATAAACTGTACTTGATCATACTTCAGCAGTCCAATAATGTATTCCTGATCAACCTTATCTAATCATGAAAGAAAATATTCAGGACTACAATTTCTGTCAATCTTCCAAATCATGATGCCTTTTGAATATTTCAATCACAAATTCAAAGCCAACAACAAAACTGTAAATAAAGCTGAACTCTCGGGTTTAGTGTGGTCGGCGGCTGGTGGTTGTGAATTGATGTGGTGATGGTCGGATCTGAAAGATATGGTGGTGAGGAGCACGATGGTGGCTAAGTATTGGCCAGATTCAAGGTGGTTTGCTCAGCAAATTGACTTGAAGCGGCGGTGGCTTATGGTGGTTTGGCTGTGATTCGAGGGGGTTTATGATGATGTTTGGTAGGTTGAATGACAGTGATGATGGCCAAAGATGGTGGCAGTAGTGGGTGGAGAGCTCACCGATTTGAATGTTTCACGACGGCTCTGGTAGTGGTTAAGGACGACAGTTGGTAGGGTTGTGGTCAGTGGAGGCTAGCGAGTTTAGAGGTGGTGTTGGGTTGTTGAACGGCAGTGGTGGGTGGCTGTAGATGGAAGTAAGAGTGATTTTGGTTGTGACACAGTCTCAAAATTTTGGGATTTGCCTTTTTTTCTTCTTTTGTTTTTTTCAGTGGTGGATTTGCGATAGATGGATATGTGCATCCAGGAAAGCTGTGCGAATCGCACTGAACCTCTTTGATACCAACTGACAAGGCAAAGTAGTGAAAACAGAATTGATTGGTTAGGAAACATTAGATATCATTCTAATACCGAACTAAGCTAATACGATTAGGTTACGTTTTAATCGAAGCGTAATTAGCCATCGTTCTAATCCAAACAACCAAATGAGATATTTTTAATAACGCGCTAAGTGAGATTAGATGACGCTCTAATCCAAACGACTCTATAAGAGAGATTTTAACAGATAATCACAGAGGAAATTATAAAAAAGAGGTTTTTATTGAATAATTGAAGCTGAAATTATAATAATAAGATCTCTCTATTTATAATAGAGTAAATCTATTTCCCTAAATTAATTTAAAAAGAAAAACTAAATCACAATTATAATAGAAATAAAAGACTAAGACACTACCAACTAAAATAGAAAATTTTAAAATAATAAAAATTCTAAAATAATGACCTACATCATTTCAATTTGTATATGAGCTGTGTACATTTGGTGCATGGATGATACAATATTATTAGTTAACGTGACACGAAATGCCTCAAATTGTTAAATTGGAAAAAAAAAAAAGAGTTTAAATTAGACTGCAATGGACTGATCAATTTGTATAAATAACTTTGATGCCATCAGTTCTAACTACACTGTTATCACTAATTAATCGTGCATTGGTAGAAACCAAATCCTTTGAGTAGAGAATTTCAAAAGAAAAAGTTATTCGTTTAGCCCATATTCAGTTTGCTGACAGACTCTCAAAACTTCAAAATCGCACAATAATTAACTTTTGGTTGAAGCTTGGAAGTCCAATGATTCTGCATAATGCAATTTTAAGCGTCAAATATGAATTGATGTTACATTGAGTTTTGTTTCAACCAAAGTATTAGAATTATCACTGGAATTGTTATATTGCGTGCTTTGTCAGTGTCTCGTCAATATAAATGCTCAATTGTTGGAATTATTGAAGTGACAGCAGAGTCTTGGATGGGACGAAACAAACATACCATTTTATCTCTATGCTTTATTCAATAAATTACTACAAATAAACATATACTAGTATTCCAATCCAAAATATTTATATACATACACATATATATATATATATATAAATCCAAAATATTAATCTATTAAAAATAACTCCTCGCGGGTGATAAATGCACACCATACATCTTGTATTTTGAGACAAGAACACGCATGGCCAATTCACGTTTGATGAATTACCAGCACATGCAAGTCTGAACTTGGTTGATTTAATTGATCAATATCAGTGAAACTACGGTAGCTAATTGGCGAGGAGAAAGCGAAACCAGCTAGTATTCAACTTTCATAGGTTTTACGAGTAATTACGAGGCTGGGCTTTTGCTCTAAAATAAAGCCCAACTTGGAAAAAGCCTATCCAAATGTTTGGGCTACAATGACCCCGAGTCAAACACTGAAGTTGCTTTTGTTTTGATTAATCCTTTGAGTGATGAATGTTGTCTACTAATAATGAATTCAATAAGTTTATTTTAAACCAATCAAAATCATCCTTTACTAAAAATTCGTCACCTTCATTTACATCATTTATGTATTATCCTTTTTTTTTCTTTTTTAAAGAAAAATGAAAAAGCTTAAAACTGTAGACATGTACGTAGACAGTGTGGTCCAAGTCCAAACCTCGTGAATCGTCTTCTGCAAAAGTAATTTAATTAATTTGCAGTCGATTGAGTTCTCGTTTTGAGATATCGATCAGATAATAATTAAGAAAGAATTTGGAGTGTTACTGTTAGTAGTAGTAATAAATAAATAAATAAATAAATAAATAAATAAATATGAAGAACAAGACAGCCTCCATGTTATTAGAGAATGCAATTCACGTGCTTTCTGCTTATAAACGACGGCCTTCTCCACTGAATTGCAGCAGTTGCCATACCAATCATCTTCCATTCCTTTTCAAATGTTTCCGTCTTTTCCATTACACCAAACTTGCTATAATCTATATATGAACAACCAACGATCCAATCGTAACTTTTAAAAATAATAATAATAATTTTAAAATGTTGGAAAGTTTAAAAAAACTTTAAAATCGTATTGTTTTAAAACTTTAATTTTATAATACTTTAAAACCGTGTGGTTTTCAAATTTTTTTAAATTTTTCCGCACTTTAAAATTTCGGACCATAGAGACAAACACACACACGTATGTTACTAAGTTGATGAGAACCTTAGATTTGGCCGGATGATCAATATAAGTAAGTAGGGTGATTTGCACTAAATTAAAACAAAGTTAATAGGGTTAAAATGTCCCCGCTCTAATTAGGAGCATCGTAAAACAGAGTTAATTATAGTTTTCAGTGAGGAACTTTTATAGAAATTTTAAGCTTCATATTTAACTTTTTTCAAAAAAAAAAAATGTATATTACTAAAAGGACAAGGCTTGCAAGACTCCATCGTCTTCTTCGTTTGCGTATAACGGAGACCAAACAGGGAGAAAGAGAGAGGTATAATCTGGTAAGTTGGTAACAATTATAGATATCGCAAGTAAAGGAAATAACAATCATGCATTAATTGGTGAGCTAATTAAAATTGTCTTTTGTGTTACGTACCGAAGAGAAAGAGAGGGGGTCAATTTGATTCCAAATCCAAAACACTACCAGACAAAGCAAGATCACTTGCAGCTTTTTCTTTGAACCTGTTCGGCCGCATAATACGTTGCCCTTTCTGGCATCGGTTTCCTCTAATTTATTAAGCATCCAAAATAAATAAATAAAATTTCACCAAAATACGAGACACTTTTTTGTTTGCTATCAAAGCTTAGCCAACGGGCAATTACCCATTAATTAATTGATACTTGATTGTATATTGTCTTCTTATCAAAGAAGACAAAAAGTTCAACTGAAAGTGAGCAATAAAAATATATACAAATTTCCAAAATACACAAATTTACAAAGACTACAGTCCATCTAACATTCAACTACTTTCGTTCTCTTTTATACACTGTTTTTATGAAATCTTTGTTTGTTGTGTTTAAAAGTAAGATATCAAATCTTACTTGGTACGTTTGCAAATCCATTATTGTTCTTGTTGCAAACTATCTTCTTCACTTCTGAATTTTACAACAACAGCCTCATTCATTATTTTTAAGTGGGTAGTTGTTCCAATAAATTTAAATCAATCTAAAATATGTTTAAACATTCAATTTAGAGTCATTAAGGTATTCGATGCATTGCAATCCAAAAAAGTTTTTCAAGAGTTAATGGTTTGTAATTTAAGAAATTATCAAATGTGAGAATTTCCAATTCAATTTAATTGGACTCATTTTACGTTTGTTTATTTTATGGTTGAGTCTATTTACACCACAAAATATACTTAAGTTGAAGTTGAAGGGTAAATTTTTGTCTCTATATTTTAAAAAATATTTTTTTAAAAAAAAATCGCCAAAAAGTGGGAGGTTAGGTGAGACTTCCTACCTGTAATATAAAAAATGAGGCAAATACACAAGGAGGGGGACACAAACCAAACCTTCTAAAGTAAATGTAAATACACACTAATAAATAAAAAAAGAATAAAGATAACAAAAAGGAAAGGAAAGCCATCAATGATAGCGTCTGACGTGAGGAATAACTTGCGCATCCAAATGAAGAATACAGATAAGCCTACAAGAAGATCCTGAGAGTAGAAGAAACGCCGACTAACTCGATAAGAGCATGCCCAATTGGCCAGAAAATCAGCAGCAAAAGTAGCCTCATGAAGCACATGCCTAACCAGAATAGGAGAGGAAGATGTCAAACAGTACACCCGACGCAGTGAATAAGCATAATCCCAGCGAACCGGACTCCGGGAGTGAATCTACGAAACAACCTTAGCCGAGTCTGACTCTACCTCAAGCACAGAATAACCAGTCCGAGCAGCAAGCTCCAACCCCTTGCAAACAGCCACAAGCTCAACACAACGTATCGACAGGCGGCCAAGAAAAGATCCAAAAGTAGCCAAAACTGCACCTCGATGATCTCGGAGAACACCATCCGAAGCAGTCATCCCAGAATTGCCACTAGAGCAATCATTCATAGTCAACTTTACAACCCTATGAGGTGGCCTTATCCACGAAACTAATTGAACCAACTTCCTAGGGAAAGCTATAACTTGCACAGTCTGAGAACCGAAAACTCTCTTCAGCTGGGAAGGCTTAAACCCAAAAGCGGAACTAGCAAGCCTAAGATCTAATACCACCTGAAAAATAAATTGCATCAATAGAGAAAGACTGAGAATTAAACCGGAAAACATTATGAGCCTTCCAGACTTGCCACAAAATAAAGCAAGGTAAAAGGACCCCAAGATGATTCCTAGAAGGGGCACACCGCTATCAATGAAGAAACAAAGCATGAGGGGATTAGAAAAACAATATCTCTCAAACCTAAAATCCGCTGAAAATGAACCTAAACCTGGCAAACCCATAGGCAATCAATAAATAAGTGTCGAGAGGTCTCAGCAGCCCCGACCACAAACACACCAAGAGATCATGAAAAAATCCTTTGAGCACAAGGCATCATCAGTAGCCAAAACCAATGCAACAATCACTAGAGAAAAAAAAGAAACACGAGATGGGATATGCTATTGCCGGATAACTGGAAAAACCTCATCCTTCGATCTAGAACAACACATAACCTCCCAAGCCGTTTGCAAATGAAAAATACAATCGGGAGCAAGATCTCAATGGAGCAAATTCGGCTCCCCATTAGAAGTAGGAACCAACAAAATTTTCTCAATAATGAAAAAAGACAAAATAACCTCCAACTTATCCTTATCCCAGACTGTACCCTGTCAGTAAAAATGAAACTAGCACCTAAGAAGCCGCTATAAAATTATAAATAACCAAAGGACAAGAGCCCAGCCAACAATCATACCAAAAACTACACTCCCCACGTTCAACAAACCAACGCACATGAAGCCCAGCAACACACCGAATCTAGCAAATGTGTCTCCAAAGAGGAGAGGCAGGATAACGAAACTGGATCAGACTCAGATGTGTAGCTTTGCAGAAACACCCTCATTACCTGTATAGTAATGAAAATACCTTGAAAGTACTTACAGTAATGAAAATACTTACAGTAAGTAGTTTTTAAAAACTACTTGAAAATACCCTTACGGTTAAATATATTAAATTTTTATTCTTATTTATTCTTTGCTTTTACTATAATATCCTCTTACCAATATTTTTGACATTAATTAATTTATATTTCAAAAAGTTCATTTTAACAAATTAACCAATTAACCAATAAACATCAGTATGAAAGAACTGGTATTTTTTCTACCCATACAACAATCTTGATAATAATTATTTATAAATAAATCAATATAAGCCAACTGAAAGTAATGTTTAATATTCTTGCAACAATCTTATTAATAATTATTTATAAAAAAATTAATTTACCAAATTAATCCGAATAGTAAAGTAATATTATAAAAATTTAAGTAAATTTTTATATTACTTTTATGGTTAATTTGATAAATTATCATTTTTTTCTTTTCATTAACATCTCCAAAAATATTGTTGTAAGGGTATTACTGTAAAGGAAAATAAAAAGTAAAGGTAAAAATGTAACATATTTAATAGTATGGGCGTCTTAAGGTATGTTTTTTTTCAATATAGAGACTAAATGAACACTTAAGTCAAAGTATGAGAACTAAACTAGCATTTACTCTAATTTAAACACCTAATGTCCTATACACCTATTTATTAAATTTTTAATCTGCACATCCTGGTAAATTTCAAAACAATCTTCAAGTGAATTGCCTTAATTAACTTTATTTACTGTTTACAACCCTAATAATAATCTTCAATAAAAATAATAACAATCCTAAAAATGACATTAATCTTTTCAAATATGCTCATTTTTCTCTCCAACTTTTAAGCTTTCGTTAAGTTTTTATATTTCTTCGCTATCTGCTTAGTTAAATACATATTTAAATTAAGCTTCTTCTGATTCTGTCACCAATACTATTCTTTACCCTCATGCATTTTTCCCCCCCTAAGAAAGATATACGAAAAAAAATATATATATATATATATATTTCTCATTTTTGCCTAATTTTTTTATTTGAATATTATATAAAATACTACAACCAATTCCAACACATTATAAATGTATTGTCAAAATCCAATATTCCAAAGATCAAACCTAAAGTATACAAGTCTTGTATAAAAGTTCACTACCACAGTTATCGAAAAGATTCAAACCTTTTACCTTAGAATTAAGGGGAGAAAGTGCCAACGTAACAAAAAAGTTGTTAAAAAGTAAAAACTTAATAGAATCATCTTAGTGCCGTCCTGACATAAATCATCATAATTTTTATGATATATTAAAGTTTTAAGAGTTTAAGATAGGATAATAATACATTCCATGCGTACTAGATTAATGGTCGTGTTAGATGAGTGTCAAGAACTAATAATGATAAGTTTTTTATTACTAAATTGTCCTCAATGACGAACATACAAACGCTTTCCTACTAATAATTCCTTTATCGAAGTATCGAGGGGATCGACAATATATATCATTGTGATTTTTTAAATAAAATTCAAGGATTTGAAAACAGATAAATTAATACTTTCCCTTTTTACCTAAATGCTCTAGTTATGACGTAAATCAATTCTTAATTTGTCATCCTTATGAAAGTCAAAACGCAGGAATTCATCAGTCGATTTAACGACTGTAATAGCTTTCTTTCAAAAGTCAAGGGGAAAAAATGGGCTGCGGTAGGCTGATCAATGTTTGGTAAAAGAATCTAAACCCCTATTAAAAACCCTTTAACAAAATATTTAAAGGAAAATTCAGTAAAATTTAAGAATTGATTTGAAAGAAGCAAACTCAGGCACGACGTGTGATTGAGCTTGAGCAAACCAGTGGTGGAAAGATAATGAATCAATCACTTGCAGCTAGCATTCAGAAAAATAAAAATATAATTTAAAAAAAAAAAAAAAACCGAAAACTTGCCAAATGCATAAAAAAGACAGGCCCTTGAAGCAAGCAATTCCAAAAAAAGATGAAAAGTTGAGCCTCAAAATCCAACAATGTCTGAAAGTTTTTTACTTGTTAGGACTATCAAACACCAAAAGCCGAAACTGTCATATATTATTGACACTACTGAGGGAAAAAAAAGTAGTAAAAAGAGATAAAATCTCTGTATTATTGCAGTGAAAATCCATGAATCTCCGTGACAGTCAATAAATTAACACTGTATAGTGTCTTCAGACTTCACTAGGGTCCAAAATACATATTTGGCTGCAAATGCTGCTGCAGCTGCTTCTTGTCCTTCAAAACTCAAAAAGAGACGCCAATTATTGAGCTAAACAATAATAATACATACAGAGATTTCTTGCGACACAAAGAAGCTGGCTGGAGCTAGCATTGTGCGACATTAGCACTGTAAAAGGAAAATAATTCTCAGCGGCTATACACAGCATGATCGTTCATTTTCTTTCTTTCTTTCTTTCTTTCTTTCTAGCATTTGAAAACATTGAGGTACCAAAATACCCTCGTTTTTCCCCCTAATATTACGACAGAAATCAAAATAATATCGCGAATATGAAGAGAAAAACGTGGGTATTTTGGATATAACATCAACCAATAACTCAAAACATAAAGAAAAGAAAAAGAAAAATAAAAAAATAAAAAGAGAGATATGAATAATAATAATTCTACTAACTAGCTAGTTGTGGAGAGGATCTGGGCAACTGGGAACTCTTCGTTTATCATCAGCAATTCCTTTTTCAGTTCTGCTGAAGTTAAAAGCGCTTCCACCGAAGTACTTACGAACTAAATCTCCTTCTTTGTAGCTCCTGTTATTATTTGTTACCATTTGTTTCTTCTCCACTTCATTTGGTGTAGAAAATATCCTAATGGCACCCACCTGACAGTCACAGCAGACCCAAATCTGTAAAACGAGCATGATTATCATCACCATAGCAGCCACCATAGATAACGATGAAGATGAAGACGAGTAGATGATTCGCTTGCCACCGCCAAATGATGATGATGACGACATGTCGCTAGCTGCAGCACTTTATAAACCACCCACATAAAAGCACAAGCACAAAACACCCACTCTCCCTCGCTAACTTCTCTCTGCACTCAATCCCTTGTTGTTTTGAGAAGAAGAAATTGCGTTGGCAAAAATGAGGCCTTTAATTTTGAGATTTTTTTTTTTTTACCTAAAAGAGTTCCTAATGACTTAATGTGTATGCAAGGATGAGGAATGGAAAATTAAAGAATAAGTGACGGCTAGTTTGGGTAATGACAGCAGAGGGAGAGGGTGATAGAAAGCAGCATCCTCATCTCATGCCCCCACTCTGGCGCCCACGTGATGACTCATGAGAGAACACACATCAACGCTCAACAGCAACGCCCAGTAATGTTTATAGAGCTACCAATTTCCCATTTCCCATATTTTCATTTATAGTTTTTATATCTTCATGTCATACACTAAAGTAGTGTTTGTTTTTTTATCTGAAATTTAAATGGGTCTAAATTTAACTGAAGCCTGAATAGGTCTGAATTTCATATGTTTGACTAACATGTTTGTTTTTTCTTTTTTAATATCTGAATATAAGTGGCATCTTGTTTGTTTTTATAAATAAAAAAATCTAAAATATGATTATTTGACATTTATGTCCTTATAAAAATTATTTATACTTGTTATAAATTTTAAGAGTTAAATACGTGCACATTGCAATTAAAATCAAATATGTGTAGAATTAGATAGTAATTTATCATTAAATAAAAATATTAATACATTACTCCAAATGCAAAATTTAATCAAACTTATTATACTAGTTAAAAAGGATAAAACATACCTTAACAAAGGAGATTCAATGGGTTGTGCTTGAAGAATTTCAATGTTAATGAAAAAGAGAACAAATAGAAAGAATAGTTGAATATAAATTAGAAAGAGATAAAAAGGGGATTAGGTTTTACCATATGAGAAATATGCATATTTAATAGGGATATTATTGGAATATAGTATTTATTTTTCATTCAGACTTTTTTTCATTCAGATAAAAATCACAGAACTTTACTTTTTCTATTCAGATGTAAATATCTGAAAATCAGATATAAGTTGCAAAAAACAAACAAGCAAATTTGAAAGAAACATCTGAAAGTAATAAATTTTCAGACTTTAGACGTTTAACAAACAAGCTCTAAGTTTGCGTTTGTTTTTTTTATCTGAAATCTGAATAGGTCTGAATGAAAATATCTGAATAATATGTTTGTTTTTTCTTTTTCAACATCTGAACAGGAAAATCTAAAAGTTAGTAGTTTGACATAAATATCTTTTTAAATGGTATATATACTTATTCTTCACAATTTATAGTTTTCACAAGTTGATTAGTTTAATAGCATTAAAAAAAATATTTTCATTGTTGATCTTAATTTAATTTTGTAATAAAAAAATATAATTATAACATCAACCTTTATTATAAAGTCAATATTGTTACTTTAATTTTGATTAATCACAATGGACATAATTTGATTTGTTCAATATTTTAATTTAGTTAATGTTACCATGTGAATAAAAATTTTAAGCAATTAAAGAAAAAAATAACTTCAAGGATAATGCAAAAAATTATGTTTATACATAATATTAGAAATACATGAATTATTAAGGGTATTTTTGAGATTTAAAATTAAAAATTTTCATTTAGATTTCAGACTTCAGATAAAAGTAGACTTTTTCTACTTTTTCTATTCAGATAAAATTGTCTGATAATAAGTGATAAGTTAAAAAAACAAACAACTTATAATAAGTAAATGTCTAAAAAAAAAAATTAAATTCAGACTTCAGACTAAAAAACAAACAGTACCTAAATCTAGTGGGCGGCGACGTTACTCATCTTAAGCCACACTGCGTTATTGTCTGGAAGTGAAGAAATTTTAGAATACCTCTAATTTATTATAACCAATTTATGTATATATAATATATAATTAAATTTAATACAAACACTACTTGTATAATAATTTTTCAAAATAAATACATATATGTCATAACATCATTTATTTATTGTATGACTCATATGGTATCTCTAACATATTTTAAATTTTCTCCTCATAGTGTTGTCTAGTTAATTAATTAATTAATGCGTTTATGTATTCGACACTATATTTTTATTATATAGTGAACGACTTTGTCCATTAAAATATTTTTGTTTGATAATAATGATAAATAAACTATAAGCTAGATATGTTTGCGTTTTATAAAATTTTGAATTAAGAATTTTCTTTTCTTTAATAAGAAAGTCTTAGATACTCTTTCGAATATATATATATATATTCATCAGTTGAATTTTTTACCACATTAATCACTTAGGTAAAAGTAAATATATGCTCGTGATAAAAACCCAGCAAATTTGAGAGTACATACTAAGATTATAAGATATGAAGATAATATTTATTTTCTCATCTCTATCACCGGTGCATCCATGGTGCAATAATTTTGTCACAAAAAGTTGTTGGTTGGCAATATGAAATTTTGAAAATGTAGCTAGTAATATGAAATGATTCTATTTATTTATTTGTTTAGTAAGATGAAAAGCATATGGGTCTTTCGCAGATCAAGGTCATCTTCAATTTATTAGTTATCACTGATCAAATACCAATATTCATTGACCACGCATTGTTTTAGAGAACAGAATTTATGTGCGTGGCATATAATTGTCTATTTTGAAATTTGCATGTCGGCAACAAAGTCAAGAAGGAATATCAATAATCAAATGTGAAATATTCAAACTCAGCGGGTCTCATGGTGAGAGAATGAAGTATGAGCAGTAGCAATGAGCATTAATTTCTCTAACAGCATTTACTGCTCTTGAATTAAACATTAATATACACGCGATGTTATCATGTGTTAGTTAATGTAATGGTAGGTTAGGGTTTTTATTAATAAAAACGACAACGTACGCTGCCTCATGGAAATGCGATTTAAATAAAACAAGGAAACATGGGATGACAGCCAAAGGGGAGAGGAGGTGGCCGGGAATCTCGCGGCGGTGTTCGCTGACTCGCCTTTCTCTTTCTTCTTGACGTATGCTACAAGGAAATTGAAATCAAGTTTTGTCTCAAAACATCGTCCCGTACGATCCCGTCTTATCAAATTTTAATGCAATCTTGTGATCATTTTCTCTTTGAAAAATTAAACCCATTTGTCTTCTTAACATCTTTGTGCTGCTCCAGTGTATATTTTTCCCTTTTTTTTTTTGGGATGGGGGGTGGAATGGGAGGAAGTAATCGCCCTTAATCTTCACTTTCAATCAATGCCTCTGTAGTTGAGACACTGGTGTTAATATTGATGGAGACATTGTGAAATTTATCATGTTAATGACCGAGCAATGTGACCCGCTAATATGGCATAATACGCATAAGCTTTTATTTCAACCATATTGATTCGTATATGATTAATTCTTCCTACTAAATTATTTTCTGTCGGCAAAGACGATGCACAACGAGATTGACTCTTCACAGAAGCTAATTTAATTACTTGAGATCTTAACACATTTATTAAAATCTTTGCGGAGTCAATAAAGATTAAACATGTAAAAGGATTAAAGGAGGGGCACATAAGTATTGTTAACTCATCTTTTTTCTTTCCCCCTCTGCTTGTTTGATTTATTTAAACGAGAGGAAATAGAATAGTTGAAATTATTGTCCTTGATTGGTAATTAATAAGAAGGTACGACCAATATTCAAGGAAATGTCATTTCCAAGTAAAGATCTGACTAGACCAGGCAACAATTAAATTTTATTGTTACATCATGGTACTGGTAATTTATTTTATTTATTAGCACTCGATGGTACAACAAATCTGTTGTCCCCTTCCGATTATTTCTGACCAAATCAATTGGCCCAATAAAGAAATTTTGAAAATGAGAGAGAGTGGGGATTCGTTCCTACATTATTCGGCCAATAAACCACAAATATTCTACATCACCCAGAGAGTTTTGTGACATACAATTAGTAAAACATCTTTAGCTTGTTCGTTCAATAAGATCTTGTTATGCAGACATATTGCACTTAGATGTTATGTTTCTGATTTGTATAAAGATGTGAAAATATGCAAAGTTTATAAACTGATAGACATTTTTCATAATTGAGTATATAATACAAATGTAGAAGTTGCTGAGTTATATATTAAAGGAGGGTTAAGAATGAAAAAAAAAAAACAAAGAAAAGAGAGATGATGTTTGACTAAAATCAGTAGTACCCAAGCGACATGGAAAACAAGCACTTTTTTCATCTGAGTTTGAACTTTAGTGTTCCTTGTCCTTGGAAGAGCATAAAAAGAAAGTTGGTTTTGTTTTGGTCCGTCTCTGTTCCTGAAAAAATGAAAACAAAAAGCCAATCCGATGATGGCCCTTTACAGAAAAACTTTTTAGCTTATGCTTGGACTTTGTCTTCCTCTTGGTCTTGGTGTCCAACACTATTCCATTTTGCCCTAATTCTAACTTTAATTTTTAATCCCTTTGTTGTTACATTTGCCTTTTTCTCCTTGGCCTCATTCCTCCAATTTTACCTTTTCGCTCTTGCCCATTCCTTCCGAGTCCTGCGCCGTCACCTTTTCCCTGCCAATTTTGGTCTCTTCGTGGGGGGTTTAATTTGTTTCAACAGCATTATAACCCTGGGAGAGCAGCATTTACGCATCTCTTGTTTTTCTGTTTGTACATAGTTTTTGTACATTTTGTAGGTTGAAATTGAACCATGCACTCAAGTAGTCAAGTGGGCACAAAACTAACAGGCGCAGGCATGAGATATGCGTTGATGCCGTGTTTGTGTCGTACTCAAAATGATGTTGAAAGAGAGAGCTGTTTATTTGGGCAAAAATATATTTGAATCTAAACATTCGTGTTAAAACTTTTGACATCAATTTTTGTTTTCATCAAATAGATTACCCTCATGTTTTTGGTACAAGTGGGTAGATATACCGTAAATGCTTAATTAAAGCAGGAGGAGTGGTTCCATTTGTTATCCAATATTTATTCAAGGGTATGGCACTCCTTTTCTGAAGCCTACAATACAGGTCAATGTATTCATTTTGTGTAAATGGACTAATAGAATATTGTTATTTTATAATTCTACAGTTACTTTAAAAAAAATTCCAAAAAATTTCTACGGTGGCTTTCTGGCACCAGCAGCGACAAAGTTGAGGAGAACCTGCATGCGTTCAGATGACTTAAATTTTGAAGTACATCGAAGATCCAAAGATCCAAGAAATTGATGGCAGAGATTACCACAGAACTTTCTCACTCCAAAAATCATAACGCCAAAAATAGGTATAAGCAATCATAATAACACTAGATATCATCTCTGGATAATCACATTTTATATCTAATGTCAGTACACTGCCATAGTACAATCTTCATCACAGACTCATAAAACATTAAGAAACAAAATTTAACCATCCAGTTCCATCTGTTGGTTCTATGCATATCCAGCCCCAGTCATACCAACAGTGGAACTCGCACGATTCGCTTTTCGAGCTCCCTGAGCAGCAGTGGCCTTGGTGAAATACATATAATAGTAAACATTGAGGATCATTGTTGCAACCACAAACACTGCACCTGCAATGAAAACACCTTTTCGCAATGTTTCACAGGTGAAGTTTTGAGCATAAATCATTGACCGGTATTTGGTGTGATAGGCATTTTTGGTGGCTCCTGCAATTAGGCATGCTTCTGCAACAAGAAAAGTCGCCCTGCAGATAAAGACTATAACATTAGAGTTTTAACATCTTAAAATTTGGTGTGCCCAAGTATGTATCCCGCAGCACCAACCTGTAGGATAGTTTATCAACTTTATGATGAACTTTTAGAACAATTTTCAATGAATATGATTTGATCCCATTGGCACAGTGAGATTTGAAACAGTGGTCAACTTCAAAACTTATTGATAAAACTCAGTCAAGAAAAAGGTGGAACAGGTAAATGGAGAAAGCCATAATACCAATGGAATTAAAGCACATATGGACATGCATGTACCCAAGAGCAATTCTTCAAGATAGAAGGGCCAACTGACATTGTTATACCATAAAAAGACTGATTTGCTTTAATCCATGTTATCAGATGAGCTTTCCTTGTTGAAGAAAAATGATAGACTTTACATGTTAAGCTTAAATTCTCACCATGATGACATAAAATAGATGATGGTCCATGCTCGATTCCCACCTGGGGCTAAAGGTCTCCCAAAACACATGCACTTTGTCACACCCATCAGTAGAGATTCACTTGAAAGAAGAAATAGAAAAGCACCCACTCCATAACCAGTTGCAACATCTGAGCTGTAGACACAGTATGTGGCATTAGATCGATCTGGGACTGGCATCATATGGCCCTGTCATGCAGGAATAACATGCACCGTAGAAGTTAATTTAGATAATAACAAGCTAAACCAATCATAACTATCAAAATTCAGTACAAATTTTTGGATTATGTTGAACTAACTTTAGAATAAGCCTAAACAATGCTAAATTGCAATGAGAAAACTTAACCTACGGAAAATCATGGTAAACCATACTAGTTTTGATTCTCCAGTAGCGAACAGAGGACTTAACTACTGTTGGTCTACCAAGAATGTTTAGACGGCTGCCGAGGTTCACCCACAAAAATGGAAAAAAGAAAAAAAGTGTGGAAGACAAGATTGGCAGTAGACCAACTTTAACCTCCTCAAATAACATTTTTAGATACACCAATATTTTTTGAATCTCAGATGTTCCATGTTTTAGACTGCACCTTTAGTGGTAAAATATTTGTTTTCCGTCCAGCTTATTGGACTTTCCTTCTAGTGGTCTGATAAACCACCATTTGGCACATATGCAATTTTAGAAAACATTGGGAAATCTAAAGGCTTCAGGCATCTCAACTATTCAATGGATAGGAAGGCAACTGCCATAAAAGATTTCTACACAACAATCAGAAAAAGAACTCTCGTAGAATGTAACCCTAATCTTTGGAAGAGAATTCCATTAAGTCCCCAGCATAATTAGACGAATCATGACCAGCTACATTGGTATAAATAACAGTGGCCAGGCAAAGATGAAAAGAAAAACATGCACTCAATATGTTGGATGGTGACTTAAAAAGTTTTATGATACACTATTGTTATGGTTGAGTCAACAAATAGAGCCACATTGAATGATCAGAGGCACTGAATTGATATTTGGTTCACCGCAAAAGCCAAACCTTTGTTGTACTAAAAGTATCATAAAGAAGCTTTGCAATCATCTGAGAATCTCAGATACAACTTTGCACCAAGAATTAGGTTCTCTTAACTTTTGGAACTGAGAAACAAAGGGTACTAAACTAGTTGCTTGTACGTTCTATGGCAAAAACTAAACAACAATAAAATATTCCCTATCTGCACACACACACAAACTTGATCAACTTTATGTTTGATGCACATTGGAATTGGAGATACTGAGTTAAATCCATATATCAGCAATATGACTATGTTGATATTGTGTTTCCTCTGTATATTACAATCTTTTGATAGGACGCTGTACGTAATAATTGCTTCTGTGGATGTATTCATTCGTGAAGATTAGCATTAATGGTAGATGAATAAAATCGCTTTTGTGACTGAATATATCCAAGGCTATTCCTCATAGAGAGGTCAGGAGTACCTCGGCATATAATAGCAATGGTAGATGAATATAAAGTAAACACATTTAGTACACAAGGCATGCTAATTAGTTTGCTGTGACCGCAATGCTTTAATTATAATGCAGGTAGTCTAGCAGGTGATTTATAGTTATAACGCCATTACAGGTTGCTAATTGACGACCCCAGCTACTGGTGTTCACAGGGAGCAAGAGCAGACATTTGGAAATGTATCTATCTAAACTTGCAAAAATCAGCACTTGAGCTAGAGTAGCACCTCAAATTTTTAAGCAATCTTGGCAATATTAAATTGTAATCAGCCCAGAAAACCCCAATCAGTCTCAAAGGCTTATCAAAAGCTCCTAAAATGAAAAAACTCAACAAACAAATCAAGCATCTACCACGAAATACAGAGTCCACAATAAGCAAAACAAGCAAACGAAATTCACTAAACAAGAACAGAGATCCACCCACATACATACACGAAGGAGAATACAAAGCAAAATCTGATACCAAAACCCTAACTTTCAGTCATTTTTATTTTCTGAAAAAAGTGAGTAACAAGCGAGCTTACAGTGCTTCGTCTTCTCTCAGCAGCAATGGAGAAGCCAAAAGCCACCAAGCTTAAAATGACCACCAAAATATGAACCAAAGTCGAGCCTTTGCCTTCTCCTAAGACTCCCATTTCTTCTTCTTACAGAGCTGATGAATAAGCCGAGTGACCAGTCAGTGGGAAGTGGGAACTGTCTGTCGTGTTGAAAACGAAAAAATATATATAAAAAGAAAAGAAAAGCAAGCAATTGAAAGGACTTACTTTATACGCGCAAGTAGGGGCGAAAAAAGCAGGGGAAGTTAAGGTTATGCTCACGCGGACCCATGGAGCGTTCATAGCACGATAAAGGTAAAATGACGTGCGTGCTCTTCACGCAGATGGTGTGTCAGAATGTGTGTTTGGACTCGTGTTCTCCTTTCCTTTGACTCCTACCTCCTGTCAATTTTGAGTTTACATTTACATTTTCCATTTAATTATGTGGGATTATCCGGTGCATGATTTGCACTTTGAGTATGATTAAGTGTGTGCATATATATATATATATAATTTTAAATTTAAGTGCGGAAAAATTTAAAAAAATTTTAAAATTGTATGATTTTAAAGATTTAATTTTATAATATTTTAAAATCATGTAATTTTAAAATTTTTTCAAACTTTTGTTGACATTAAAATTTTAGATTAAAAATTTAATATATACACACACAATCTTTCAACATATTTAACGGTTAAACAGAATTGTATAAACAAAATCATAAATTAATTTGGATTTGATGCCATCTTCCTGGCAGGTTTTTGTATGAAATATTTTTTTTTCCTTATTTTGGATATGGATTTTGTTTTAAGGTTGTAATTAATTAAAACGATTTTTCAAAACACTTTAAACAAACCTATTATTATTATTAAATTCTTTTGGTCATACTAATAAGAAGCAAGAGAAAAGAAACAGTACAGAAAAGGTGTGGGCGGGGGCGGTGAAGAAAATAAACAATTGATCGCGTGTTGAAATCTAATGGCAAAAGCAATTTGAAAACTGGGAAGCATTAAGCTGAATTAGGGGCTTAATTAAAATAAATTGTGAATAGAAAAGAGAGGCAATAAACAATCAATTTCATAATTGAGAAAAGAAAAGGTACCTTGTCCCATTCTGTTTCGTTTACATTCTTCCTTTGATAGGGGGACATGTATGATTTTACTTCGCCTTTTAAAGTCCCTCCTCTCTTGTCTTGTTGTTGTACATAATAAAACGTGCCTTGATCAATTATCAAATGTTCTAAACGACAAATTAGGATAGATTTAAACGACTAATTTGGTGTTAAAGACGAGTGACATGTCATTTAATGGGCTGGGACATAGATGACGGGATGAGAAATATGTGAGCCTTGGATTATAAACAGATTACTGAGACTTGAGAGAAAATGAAATTGAAACCGGTGACAGTGTGGTGGCGCAGTCATCAGCCAAAGAATTTGAATCACATAAAGCCTTCTCTACTTTTTAGATTCTTCTCTTTACCTAAGTGATAAAATAGGATGACCATGATCAGATTTTTTCTCGAAACCCAATTGTGTTTGCCTTGTAGTAAAAAAAAAGACAGAGTAAATAAGTTACGAGAAGGTAAAGTTGTTTCGGCTCTTTTCGAGTTAGCAATGCTTTGCTAATTTATTTCTTTATCCTAAAGGTTCTTGGGGCAAAGTTTGTATTGTGAATGATGGAAGGGCCAAATGTACATAAATGAGTAAACTAATGAGATCTTTGTCCTTTTACCGTCGTATCCATTTTCTTCATAAAAGTTATAATATAAGGAATATTTTGTAGTGTACCGCAAAATTGGGTCTTTCTTCCTTAACAATATTTTGGATAACACCATTATTAAAGGGAAATCTGGGCAAAGGCTAACTGGATTCAGAGAGACAGAGCATGGCATGGCAGAAGCTTAGGCAACTCATAGTTTTTATTTCTTGAAGGCATAAATCAGTGTAAATGTTGCACTTAAAAAAGTAATTTTGCGTTTGCATACCACTATAAATGTTGCAATTTAAAGTAATTTGCCAGGCCAGATTCGAATTTGGCCCCGTTTTGTGACAAGTGATTCTTGAAGTTAAATATGAATGAGATTATGCATGAATGCCACAACATGATTGCTTCTGGTGCTCCTTATGGACAAGATGAAAACATTTCAATTTTGGACTGAGCATTGCGAGCCCAAATGACAACCGAAATTCCTGGCAAATTTCCAAGATTCAGCAAATTCTTGTTTCCTGGAAATGAAATAAAAGAGAAATTAGAACTATGAATGCAGAGCAGAGGGGAAAGAATTTTGATGTCCATCTACCCAGCACCGGCATCTTTTGGCCCATATGGTATAAGAGAGGGTTACTAATGCATCAAACTGATACGAAAACTTAGTTACTGAGCAGTGAGATAGAGATAGAACGAGGAAAGGGAGAGGAAGTGTTGCAAAGACAACTTTTTATAGCCTTTGTTCCACTAGTTCCAGACCGCATATATAGCTTCTGAACTTCATGCGCTAAGCTAAGAAACAATACCAAAATAATCTGAAAAATAGCAACCTCATGCGAAAAAACAGCAGCCTAAGTTTATTGAACAGAGCCCACTGAGGCCTTACAACTAACAGAATACCAGCCAACTTGACCTAGTCTTGATCAAGCCGACAAGTCTTAACGCTGACCAAATCTTCCCGAATCTTCCACTCTTCGTTGCTTGCAGGACGTGCATGTAATCCCCAAGCCTATATGCACTTATCACAAACCATGATAAAGCTCACCATGCAGCATTTGCCACCATGATTATTTGGGCAATGAGCAGCACCCAAAACTAGAAAATGCTCATTCTTTCTGTCTGACTGCTCTTTTACTAGCAGCAAACCTATGCAAACATCTTGCATTTTACTTGTTCTTTTAAAATTACAGCATATATTAATTCTACAGCAAGACTTTCCAGTTGATGAAGTTCATTGACAGAGCTGTTGGAAGAATTGGCTTAGGAACTCATAAAAGTTGTAATACTTCTACTTTTCTTAGGTTATGTATTACTCATTTAGAGTTTTACATTTTTAGTCCTAGGTCCACGCGCCTGAAGTCTTGCCCACATAGGTTGAGCCTAAATATATAAAATCCGTATATATTGGGCTTGGTTAAGTGCTTATGAAAAAAAATTCAGATTTAGTCCGGGTTTTATAATTTATAAATAAAAAAATAAATTAAATTTAAATAAAAGTAAAAAACTCAAAAGATTAAATTAATTTTTTATATCAGTATTTGAGATTTATTATGTTATGTTACTAATATTTTGTGTATTAGACTATTATTTTATTATGTATTGAATAATATCTTTAATTTAAATATATTTTTTTATTAAAAAATTATTTCATAATTAATGGAAAAGCCAACGGTTGGCCTGTCCAAATTCAAACGGACTTTTCAAGGGTGGCCTGGACTTATTTTCAATAATATGGGTTTAAAAATATAGGCCGGAGCCCACAATTTACCAATTTTACAAAATAATAAATGTCAACTACCAATGCCGACATTAAATAAGTATTTTATTTTATTTTTTTTGAAAAAGAATTAATTTATCAATTACCATAGCACTCGTTCTAATTATAATATCCCAAAAATCAGATTTTTCCTATCCGTGTTCTGATATGTTCTCATTTCCCTGCATAAGGCATTTTGGCAAGCTTTCTCGCCCCTTCTTTTATATTTTCCGGATTGGTAGGGAACTTACAGTATTGTGAAAATATACTTCTGTGCGGTAAAAATATTATTTGAAACCTTTCTGCAATGACCACCCCACTTCCTCACATCCTCACATCAGAGATATGAAGCCAAGAAACTGTTGAAGGAAAAGAATAAGCAAACAACAATCACATATTCAAGTCTTTATTACATGCATGAGATAAGGTTATAATCGATTGCCAAGTGCACATACTGTGGACTGCTTAATGATAACGCTTCAAATCCTAATTCTTCCTTTTATGTGGGCATCGAGTTGTAGCTTGATCCAATGACGCAAAACATATCCCAGATTTTTTTACATGAATTTTAAACCACTGGATTGAAAAGACGTATTGACATGAAGTAATTACGGGTTAATTGGTAAGTTCATGCCTATAAATATCAAGCGAGGCAGCAGTCGTAACTCCTCTTAAACTGATCACACAAACTTAGCTTATAGCCAAGGGAAGAATAGGCATGGCATCCTCCATCGTTGCATCTGCTTCAGTGGCCTCCATTAGCCCTGCCACATCGGCACAGGCTTCCATGGTTGCTCCATTCACCCGCCTTAAGTCATCCTCGGCCTTCCCCGTAACTCACCAGGCAGACAATGAGATTACCTCCCTAGCCAGCAATGGTGGCAGAGTTCAGTGCATGCGGGTACTTAATAATTACACCCGGATTAAATTATAATGTGCGCATAATAAATGTTAATGGTGTCAACAGCTACCTAGTCCTAGCTATAAGTAGAAATTTTCTTGAGTGCAGGTTTGGCCTGCGGTTGGAAAGAAGAAGTTTGAGACTCTTTCATACCTTCCTCCTCTTTCCCCTGAATCATTGTTAAAGGAAATCAATTACCTTCTTCGTATGGGATGGATTCCTTGCTTGGAGTTCGAGCTGGAGGTATATCTTTTTTGCTAGCCAAATGCATATGTCTGCCAATTCATTTGAAAAATTGTAATGTGAAGTTTGAGAGCTTGAAAGGTTACGAGAATGGCAATATTTAAGTCTACAAGTTCAACGTTTTAGACTGCAAAAACGAAACCTGTAATTAATTTGGAAAAGACGAAGCTAACAGGGTGTTTATGGTGTATTTGCAGAAAGGATTTGTGTACCGCGAGAACCACAGTTCTCCTGGATACTATGACGGCAGATACTGGACAATGTGGAAGCTGCCCATGTTCGGATGCACAGATGCATCGCACGTCTTGAAGGAGCTTGAAGAGGCCAAGAAGGCTTAGCCTAACTCATTCATTCGAATTATCGGATTCGACAACAAGCGTCAAGTCCAGTGCATCAGTTTCATTGCTTACAAGCCCCCAGGCTTCTAAGCTTATATAATGGTCTTTTTCATTCATCTTTCACTTCGGAACCTGTATTCTTTTTTGTTTCTTGCATTAATTTTCTCTTAGTGGAATGGAAATAATGTTTTGCTTGTGATGACGAACAAAATTGTCCAGCTTCATGCAAGCCACTAACCAAAAGTTCATCTTATAATTTGTCAATCTCAAATTAAACAGAAACAAATTCTTGTAATACAGCAGCTGTCTAATTTATGTCCACTTTCGCTATCAGCTTGACGGCGAAAGCCAGATGCAACTAACGTACAAGTGGGTGAAATTGTTACAGTCAATTCATCACAACAACCATATGCAATTAAATTAAACTATTTTAATTTTCTCCTATTTTCAATTTCTACAAAATGGATTAGTGTGTTTTGGTAGCTTTTGTATTAGTTTGGCTGTAGTCTGGCTTTTGAGGCAGGTGATCATGCTCGTAACCTGAAACTGAATTCACGAGCTTCAATATTTAATATGATTGTATATATAGCAAGATTCTAATTTAAAAACCTGTCAGATTAATAGCCAAGTGATGGCCTACATGCGATCCATGTAAAGCCACCCCGCAAACATGAAGATCTTGCGACATATATAACAGTAACAAATAAATAAAAATAAAAAACTTCGAACTTTCATATGGAAAACTCCAAGAGAAAATTCAGTACAGGATAACTCTCCATATGTCTCTCATGGATTCGCTGGTACCTCCTTGATACTCTTCAAGTTCCAAATATCATCATCCCAAACATCACAACTGAACAATGAACCATAAGCGTCAACACCCCAAACTGGCAGTGAAAAGTAACCCCATGACATCTGCTCATCCACAACTTCTCTTGTTAACATTAATGGCAACTCATCCCAATCCAACCAATTCTCCGCCACCGCCGGCGCCGATTCATCTCCATTTTTAACCTCCTCTTCCACCTTCTCGACATCCCTTTGTTTAATCTTTTCCACCACAGTCGTATCTTCTGCTTTTGTAGCAGCAGCAGCAGCATACACATTTCTCTGCCTCTTCATTTTAATATCTTTAACTTTGTGTACTAATAAAAAAAAGTTGGCTACTTGAAAATGCATGAGACGTTTATCTTACAAGAGTTTTCTCATAAAGAGGTGATATATTTATTGCTGGGAAGATTAAGAAAGAAAGCAGTGGAAAGGAGAAGAGGTATTGGGACTTGGGGTCAATTTGCATGCATGTTGATGAAAGCAGTTTTGTGAAATTCTATGAGCTCATATGCACATGCCACTTCTTGTCCAGATGCCGCTTTGGCATGAGGGAATGAAAAAATCTGCTACTTGTTGCCTTGAAGGTAGATTTTTCATCTGGACTAGTGTTCTTTATGATGGCTCTGTTCAATGAATTTTTAGGTGATCAAGAGGCAGGAAGGTGAGGAACAGATTTGTCATTTATAGGCCGGAGCTTTTGAAGTCTATTTGAGTTATATAGCCCAACCCAAATTTGCTGGGGCCTGTCATTTATTTATTACCTACAGGTTGGCACTTCGCCATAAAAAAGCTAAATTTGTTTATGTACTTGTGGGCGACATGTGGAGAAAATATATGTTATATTGTTATGGGCATGTATGTGTACACTTGTTTGCTCGTGAGTGATGAGTGGTGAAAATGGATTACTAGGAAGAGCCAGATAATCTGTCGTCTATGATCATGTTTGGTATTGATATGTGATAATTTAAAAGTTATAATTATTGTAGAAAAAACAGTAATTATAAAATAAATATTAATAGTGTAATGTAAATATAACTTTTAAGTAATGAATTTGATAAAAACAATAAAAAATGTTATAAGCTTTTCATCATATAAATATAAAATAAAATTATCTTAGCCTCTAAACTACAATAACCAGTACTTATCAGATACTTTAATGTTGTTATTACGAAACCACAATACTAAACATGACCCATATGATATAATATTTGTGTAGGTTGTAGATAAAGATGAAAAGAGATTGACCCTTCAACCTCAAGAGAGGTGTAGACTACAGAGGGGGCTAGAGAGAAGTACAACAGGACTGATTCTATGAACTGAAACCATCGATTAATTTAAAGGACAATCCATGATGGAGCTCTCCATGGGCCGTGGCCCAAGAAACTCAGCATGCTGATGTTTGCAACAGACAAGAGGGCTTTCTCAGTACAAGAAAGCTCACAGGATGCATTGCCGTTGGGTTGTACGGATCTGAATTTGATGAGAAGGCCCATTTGATTGATCCATCTTCCAATGCAGTTTTGGTTCTTGGTTGGGCTCAAGCCCTTAAATATACAGAAATTCTGCAATTAACCGATTTTGTAACCTTGATGTGCCTATATGGAAACTTTCCACTCACTACATTAAACATTGGATATTTGGATCTAAATTATAAGCATGAAATGGTGTTATGCAACATTTATTAATTCTTATTTCCTGGCTAAAAGATGACAATTGAGGCAGTTGGTGCAAATCTTTTTAATGTTGTATCTCTTAAGTTATGTAATATGTTTTTCTCTTATTGTATTTACACTGGACTTAACTCGTAAGCCGTTACTCAACGTGTGTAAAATACAATAAAAGAACGGTTGATTTGGTAGATTTTAAGTGCTACATATATGACCAAGCGAGGCAGGTATTAGCCAACTCGGGTAGTTGATTAGTGAAGTAAATTTCTTCTGAGACTAAGAATTTTCTAACACGTTCTCTTACGAACATGCTCAATAGGACAACAAAAGATACCATTGACATGAGAAGTATAATTGTTGTCACATGAAAGCTTCCCTTTCCAACCTCTCTTTTGAAATGTATTGTTAGTTCTTTTGCAAACACAATTATCTTGCATTTCTTCATTTTGGCCGTTTACTTATTTCATTCATGTAGATGAGGGGCTTAATCATTTTTATAGGTACAATATGAGAGATAATAAGACAAAACAAGCCAAAATTATTGACTCACAATTGGTGAGGAGCAAGCTCAAACGTTTTGAATGAAGCCAAGGGCACACGCAAAGTGCCCTGCATGGAATTATCAAAAATGTGAACCACAAGCCACATATATACTACTACTCGGGATGAGGCGTTACAAGGCAAATGATGGATAGAGACATGAAGTGAACGGGGTAGCTTGCGGATGTTATGGTCTCATTCACATAAAAGCAGCGAGTAAAGGCAAGCATAATGTGATAGAAAATCAGTTTCCAGAGAATTTCAGATTGAATGACGCGTATAGGCTTACTCTGAAGTATTATAGCAAGTGGGATTCTCAAGCGTTTATGATTTATTTCCTTAGCTAGAGATAGAATCTATCCATTATTTTAACCAGGCTTATCTCTTACATATTTCTTAGTTAATTTAGTATTTATTTGGTAATGCTACATTATTAAATCTCCATTTCGAATGAAAGTACCTCATATACAACACAATAATTTGAACATAAACATGGTGTTTGGTTGTTGAATGATCTCATATCAATGCCTTGCCTAGCATCATCTTACGTTCTCAACTATGTGTGTGGAGTTACAGGATGTACACAATAAATCGCTTTATAAGAGGATTATTAGGAAATAAGCTTGTTTCTGATAGAGAACAATACAGCAAAGCCTGCCACTGCTCCACCACCAATAAGTAACTTAGACATACTTAGCTTCTGGTACCAAACCTGAAACCTAAGGTATGTCCACGCCCACCTCAACAGGAAATGCAGCCCACAAGTCTTTCGGAACTTCTGAATAGAAAATTCCTGCACGAAGGAATACAGCGTGCATGATCAGCCAAACTGCAACTTAGCAATCAATATCGTAAAAAATCTTGTCATTACATAATGGAAATGTAAACAATGTTCTGCCACTACATAATGGAAATTAATTGGAAGGTATCAGGATCATTGCTATGAGATTGTTCCTTTTAAGGCTATATTATACCAGTGATTTGATATGAAGTTGCACATAAAGCTATAAAAATCAAGGGACGTGATCTAACCTAATAGTAAAGTATCAAGTGAGCAGGTCACGGAGTGCAGCTTCTTCATTTGGGATCAAATTTGCCCACCTTGTCATCAAATTCAACCAAACTGGAATTGAAAGATTCTAGAGAGAAGCCCTGCAGTCAAGAGGAATTGTTGGAATCCAACTCAAATGTGTATCCATATTTCTAGAGGGTATATAACCACATATCCTTGCAATTCTAAATTTGAAGACCCTCCAAATTATCATAATTTAGTGTCTATTTCTAAAGGGTATTTAAGACACACAAAGAATGACTTCAAAAGATGATGAGAAGATTGGACTTCTCGGTCATAATAGTAGACTTTAAAGTATTATTTTGAACAACATAGAAGTTTGCAGCTTTTGTAAGCCTATCGGGTCTCTAGGTAGTTGCTAAGTTTCATCCTTTTATTGCTTCCTCTCCGTGTACTCTTTTTTAATAATTTTTTTTTAAAATTTTAAACCTTAAAGTTAATGAATTGTTAATGAAAAATAAAAATATTTTAGATGCTCCTAAAGTATAGTTGTTTTTTCATTCACTCTACTCGGTCCTTTTATTTTTATTTTCATACTGATAAACAATAGTTTCCTTCCTTAGCATTTAATTACGGAATGACTCAACTAACTTTAAATTAAGTAATCACAGATTTATCAGAACTGCCAAACACATGGCGAGAACCCATTGTCTGATGGCTTGCTCATGTGGCATGACTCTCCTAAGATGAATGATTAGATAAAATCAATACAGTCAACTCAACACTGCAATTGGCAGTAGTCCAGCAAGAATGTGCATGGCTGTGATGAGGGCAGAATTTACCTCCATAAAACTTGTGGGGAGTTGCTAAGGCTGACGCAACATCTCCTGCACCGACATCCTCTCAGATTTGGGTCTTGTTCAGGCAGATGCAGTGCCAGTGAGAAAGGGTTATGTGGCTTCACTGACCAATGTGAGAAATCGGAGTGTGGCTTCGTTCTAGACCTTGATTGGTGCTTTGTTACAACCTCTGGTAAAAAATCAGGGTTACAAGCATCTACTTACCTTCTCTGAAAAGTTAAATCACACCTCGAAATGCCAAAGATTTATATTTTCCTTTCCTGCCGATACACACAATTCGGTTTGTCCGAATTTGGCAGTCTCCACGACCACAAGTTATTGATCAGAGAAGTCGCCATCATTCACTGGCACTTTCGGATAATGTTGTGTGTCAAGTTATTGATCAGAGTGTCAGTTGATGCTTCTTATGGACAATTTATGTGCGGCAGTGCATATATAGCATGTGTAACGCTATGACACGGAGCGTCGGTTACTTAACCATGACCTGGCGCTGGTCCTTAACGTTGATTCACGGAGCGGGGATTAAAGTTGACTTTGTCTTTGATCATTTGAAGAAAATAGAGGAAGCTCGCCAGGAAATTGAGACTGAATTGCCTCAGATCAGCCAAATTGACCACCTTTTCGAGGAGATGGTTGAGGTTTGTAAGGAGATTGATAAAACTAGCTCAAGGTACTGATAACCGAATGGCAAAATTGGATGACGTGATATCTAATATTTCTTATTAGAAATTGAGACCAGCGGCTGAGCGATTGTTTAGAGCGAAGGAGCTTGGGATACCGAAAACAGGCACGCTCACCGGACAGCTTTGATTTTTCTACATTACAAATTAGTGATGGTTAGTATTGGTCAAAGGCCACCAAATAAATAAAATAAATTTTACCCGTTGAATTTTTTAACAATAATATTGATCTGCACCCATGTCGCTAGTTGAATTCCTCTAGGGATTCCCTTGCTAAATGTTAGTAACTTTGAAAATTGCTTCCTTCGTTTATTGAGTTGATTTGTTTAGTCAGGGAAGTCTTGAACTTAACTAAATGTACTTCAAACTCAATTGCATCTGCAATTTTTAGTGGTCGGATTTTGAATCTTGCGGGAGCTAAGGGGATTAATAACTTAATTCAGCTGTTGCTCACATCTCTACCATTTTCAGAAAAAAAAAAAAAATTAAGGTTAACGAATTTTCAAACAAGTGTTTGAAGCGTTTTTAATTTTTATAAAGACTCGTGCATGGCTCACCCTCCATTAAAATAAATGTTATGTTCCCTTTGATTGCAAGTTGCAACTTATCAAAATCTTTCAACCACTCAAGACAGTGACTACATAATGAGTCATGATGATCATGTCGACCCCAAGAAAAGATCCGGTGAAGTCTACAACTGTAGTTCAACATCAACTATATCTTGATAGGTCCGCCGATGCACAAGGACGTATAGAAAGTGGGGTCAACGAAGGTTCCGAATTTAACCTTTCAACTAATGTAAAATAAAAGTTTATCAAACTTGCCAATTATTACTCGGGTAATGGCTAGCCGTAACTATTAACATTGGAAGACAAAAAATAGACAAAAGTACATAAATAACGAGTTATATTATTATGTAGGATTGGATCCGATCACGTTCACATTTATAATTTTAATAACCGTATTGTTTATCATCTTGTTTACCCACTTTGTGCTCTAGTTTTAAGTTTTCTAAGTCATAATATATATATATATATATATATTGATATTCATCTATTGTTGTCCTATCGGATGAATTGTATAGTGTCAGCAAATTAATACTATGAAAAGTGATTTTACTAACACATATTTTACTGTCTTAATTACAAGTCAAGATTTGAGAGATGATATTTGCCAAAAAAAAAAATTGCGTGTAGTTCAGTACTATAATAAAACAGTGGATATTCAGTCAGATATCAACGCGAGATGGTATTTTGCTGGCTGCTTGGTTAACTATTTGGCTAAAAGATCCCGAATATGGAAGTGCTGAAGGAATTAGCACAATTTCCAGCTCAGTTAACTATTTGGCTAAAAGAAGATATGTAGTAGCAAGAGAGAAGGGAGAGCAAGCAACTGGAAACGAGGGGGATTCAGATTCAGAATTTATAAGAGCTTTCTTCTAAGATGCATGATCACTTTACGGGATCCTTTTATGCATACATGATTTAGATTAGAGTTGGTAGTTGGTTTGAGTTTCGACAGAGAATACTTGAACTAGCTAGCTCAAATAGTTCAAACTCAATTGCATCTGAAATTCTGTAATATAATTCAGATTGAAAAATGCTTTTAGAAGGAGTCTTATCCAGCTAGAGCTTCTGCAAATTAAAATTCTTTAAACTGCCTTTTCAGGGATAATTATATTTCTGAAAAGTATTTGAAGCATTTTTATAAATATTAAACCCTCACTCACCCTCCCTTAAAACAAATGTCATGTTGCCACTCAAGACAAAGACTGCATAATGACCAATGGTGCGCTGGTGGATCCCCATGAAACGTTATGTGATATTTACACAGATGATAAAAAATTGTAATATCTCTCCACTGAGAGCTAATTTAGTGCGCGCAGTCGCTTGTGAGTAACTCTCATTTAGGGGTATTAGGCCTCCCGGCAGAGCTCCCCCTAATGAGAGCTTGCCACGCAAGCCGTTGTGCACTATAACATGCGCGATAGCGTACACTAGATCAAATTCCTTTATTTATCTGTATTATTAAATTTCAATATGATAATATAGTCAAGTCTCAAATATTATAAATCGAAAATGAAAATAACGAAACAAACGGGAGTGAGATATTTTCTTTAATATTACAGAAGAAAATAATTTCTCCAAAGAGTACAGAAAAAGATGCTCAACTACTCTCTACTATTATGTACTCCATAATTTCAAGATGATTGTTGTTTTCAACTCCACTAAAAATAAAATGATTAAAAAATTTATTGATAGAGTAAACTTCTTCCTTCCTCCTTATTTAATTGTATAATCACAAACCAAATATATTAATATAAACATAACCTATCACCAACTTGCCGAAACGGCCAAAAACATTGCATGAGCTTCCAGGCAAAAGACTCCAATAAGCAAGACAAATTAGATTTATTAATCATGCCAAAACCCCCCAAAAAAAAAAATTGAAAACTTTCGTTCAGTGTACACAAGACAAAGTCTAAAAATTTTATTTAACATCTATTAAATTAATCATACTGATGTACAATTTTGGGACAGCGTAAACTTGTTCCCCCCTTGGAATATTTATATTTAATTATGTAGTACAACGGCTGACTTTAGATTAATATATTCATTGGAGCAATTTGCGGAAGATTAAAATTTTGGTAATCACCGACTTGCGTTAATTATTAGTTATTAAATATTAATCAGGGGGATCGGTTCATGTGGTCTGTGATTCTCAAGATGGTGATAAAATCAATAAAGTCAACCGCGGATTGGTAGTAAAGATGAGTTTCTCGGAAGAATATTCAAACTAATTAAGAGAAGGTTGAGGAGATTAAATCAGTGGATGAGTTTTAAGTGATGTTGTAGACTTGTAGTTGCAGAGCTCATTAATTGCCTAACTGAAAATTATTCGTAATCCGTAATCGGACTTCAAGTAAAGAGAGAATCAGAGAAACAGAGAGCTAGAGATGGAGGCAGAGCGGAACCATATCCACGAGCACCCTTTAACACTCTGTGAGATTGAGGGCGATAATCCTCCTTGCCCTGTCTGTGACTGGCGATATTGTTTCGACGGCTTCAATTGCAGCGACTGTGGGTTTCGTCCGGAGAAATGCTCTGCTTGCAACAACAAACCCTTCGGTAGTTTTTACTTCTGCGAACAGTGCTGGCCCAAGTCTCCTCTCTTTCATAAACCTTGTGCTGAACTACCACGACAAATCCGAATCGCCTTGCGTCCGCATTGCGTTTTGCGCTTAAGACAAGAATCTGTTGGTCCTGAAATGTCCTCTTTCCTGAGTAATAAAGCATTTGATTGTGATTATTGTGAAGAATCTCACAGAGACCATCCGTTCGTCTGCTGTGACTTCTGCAATTTTCAGATTGGTTCCCCATGCGCAACAACTCTAATCAAATATCATCGAGGCCATGAAGAGCACATCCAACATTTCACTCACCGGCATCCCTTGATCCTTTTGGAGATGGAGGCAGAAGTGGAGGATACGAAATGCACGTTTTGCTGCAAAAACATCCATGTCAGCCAAAGCTATTACTGTTGCGGCCCATGCAAGTTTTATATCCATAAATCATGCAGTGAATTGCTGCAACAAGTCCGGCATCCATTCCATCCGCGCCATTCTTTGACACTCCAAAACAATGATCTATCGGAGTGGTATCGTTGTGACGCATGTCGCTCCCACATTGAGCTGGGCATGCGCTATCGGTGTGATGATTGTGAATTCGATATGCATCCCGAATGTATGCCTCTAAAGCCAAACATAAAGTACCCAGCACATCACCATCTTCTCACTTTAGTGGAGAATATGTCCTACGAGAGTCAGTGCCATGCGTGCAGTTTTGAGATTGAAGGCACTTTCTTTGCTCGGTGTGTTGGGTGTAAACTCAATTTTCACGTCCAGTGCGGTTCTGCGCCCAATCTACCGCCAATTGTCGGGCATAAAAATCACATCCATCCACTCTCTCTCATTGCGAAATCGGAAACGCTGGTGAAAGATGATGCCACTCCTCTTTATTGTGATGCTTGTAAGGAAGAAAGAGACCCGAACCATCCCTGTTATGGTTGTAGTGAATGTGATCAGTACTGCGCACACGTGCGTTGTGTAATAACCGAGATACAACTAGATAAAACAGAGAGACATAAGCATTTCAGCCACAATCATCTCTTGGTTCTTCTTGAAAACGAAAGGAATGATGATATCGAGTGCCATGCGTGCGAGAATTTGATCATCCAGGGCCACCCAGCGTATGGCTGTGACCCCTGTAGATTTTATCTCCACAAATCCTGCTTTGAGCTGCCGAAGGTGATGAAGCACATATCTGATTCACATTATCTTACTCTTCAGAATTCTTCACTATCAGAAAAATGCACAGCTTGTGGTCAACAATTAAAGGGAAATGCTATGTATCATTGTGAGACCTGCGACTTCGATCTGGATCTTGACTGTGCTTCACAACACCCTTCCGTAAAATCAACATGGAAAGCCGGCAGTGACGAGCGTGATGAAAATCGAGATGGCATCGGGCACTATAGTCATTACCATCACTTAACCGTTCTAGATGCGGGCGATGCGGAATGTCAGTTATGCCACAAAAACATCCATGGTACGGGCTATGGCTGCGCCCCAGTGTATGTTTTATATACATGAATCGTGCGCTGAATTGCCGCAAGAAGTTCGACACCAGTTCCATCCACGCCACAGTTTGACAGTCCAAGAAAATAACTTTCAGGATAAATATTTTTGTGATGCATGTCGGGTCGATGTTAAACCGGGCTTGCGGTACCGGTGTGACAAATGTGACTTTGACTTGCACCTCGAATGCCTGTCTTTGAAGCCAAACATAAGGTACGAAGACCATCAGCATCTTCTTATTCTAATAGAGAATATGTCTTGTAAGAGCAAATGTGAAGCCTGTTGTTGTGATATTGAGGCTACTTTCTTTCTTCGATGTGTGGAGTGCTACCTCAATTTTCATATTCAGTGTGGCCCAGAATCGTTGCCGCCAACCGTTTACCATCAGCACCACGACCATCCTCTTACCCTCACAAATGGAACAACTGTCAAAGATGATGACGGTGATCTACTTCACTGTGAAATATGCAAAGAAGAAAGAAATTCAAATCACCCCTCTTATGGTTGTGTTGAATGTGAGTACCACGCACACGTGCGTTGTGTTATCACCGAGGTACTATCTGACAAAAGGGAGAAACTAAATCATTTCAGCCACGACCATTGTTTGTTTCTTGTTGGAAATCAGAGGGATGATGATGGTGTTGTGTGCTATGCGTGCGAGAAATTGATTCGGGGCCAGCCAACGTACGGTTGTGATCAATGCAGATTTTACCTCCACAAATCTTGCGCAGAGTTGCCGAGGCAGATCCAACATTTCCTTCACCGACATTCTCTCATTCTTAAGTCTCGTACAGACGAAGGTACAAAAGAAGACCATGAATGCGGAGCTTGTCTCAAGAAGTTACGTGGCTTCTTTTACCAATGTGATAATTGTTTCGTCATGGATATTGATTGCGCTTCATCACAATTCGGAGGTGATCAGCATAGTCTTACTGTCTTTGAAAAGATACAGCACACCCCGAAATGCCGAAAGTATATATCTACCACTCACGGTGCATTGAATTCGGACTGTGTGAAATGCAACTTCAGGGTCTATCTTTTGCGTTCTCCCCTGCCACAAGCCATTGAAGACAGAAGTCACCAGCATTCGCTGATTCTTACGGATAATGTTGCTGATGAGAACTATTATACCCAAGTTTGTGATGTTTGCGAGGAGGAAAGAGACCCTGAGCTATGTGTATATTATTGTGCAGAATGCGATTTCATAGCAGAATTTGATTGTGCGATTTCTGAGGTAAGCCTACACTAATTATCCTTGAGAAAAGTCTTTTACTCTAGAAAAGTTGCATTCGGTGTTGTTTTCCAAGAGCCTTATTTTGGTTTCGTTAAGCTAGCTTAACGAATATGTATCACTGTTTAACTTGCTTCTTGAAATATGTATAGGTATTACTTGCTCTGCAGAAACAGCCCCGAGATGTCCCGTTCAGAAGTATCGGTAGAAAGACTACTAATAAGGTCAAGATCAGTGAAAGGTTAACCTACCAAAATATACAAGATTCCTTCACAGATGAGGAAGATGACAAATGGGAGGAGATCGTAGAGGCTTTCAATGAGGAAAAAGAAGAGATTCGTAAGAAATTTTCTGGAGCTGACCATGAGGCTAAAGTAAGTTCTTCATTAAGGAAGTTTGTTTATTCTGATGAAGATTCGGATGAACACTTCCTACAACGTTTGGCAGTTTGTTCTGAGAAGGACAGAGTGCTTCTATTGGAAGATGAGGATTTTAATTCTGAGATCATCCAGGTGCGGGGTTATAAAACCATTCCAAAGTTCGCCGGGGTTCTTAAAAGCTTGCTTGAAAAATATGGTGATATCGGCGCCAGTTGTAGTATAGGCCAAGAGCACACAAACTTGAAGACGTGTGTAATGGTGAATTTCTGTTCGACTGTGCACAGCATGTGTAACACTATGATTCAGGACGTCAACTATGGCTTACTCTACACCTGGTGGAGGCACTTCAACATGGCTCACCGAACAGGGTTTAAAGTTGACTTTTTCTTTGATTGTTTGAGGAGAATAGCGCAAGCTCGTTATAGAATTGATAATGATCAATTGCGTAACAGCCCCATTAACTTCCGCTATGAGGAGATGGCTAGGCTTTCTAAAGAGATCGATGGACTAGCTCGAGAGATTGATTTAAAAAAGGAAAACTTGGGACTACTTAGGAAGCAAACACAGGATGAGATATCTAATATTTCTTTCCAGAAATTGAGATTGGATACCGAGCAATTGAGCAAAGCCAGGGAAATTGGGATTATGAAAGCAGGGATACACACCCAATTGCTGTGACTGTGATTCATTTATCATTCGGCTTTAAGTATTTCTGTTGAATCGGATTTGGGATGATAGACTTTTGCTTACAGGGCTAGATTGCCGTGATTTTCATCTAATGAGATATGCCATGTGGTATAACTAACAATATACATCTGATGCTTGTTAAATTTTATCAAATTCTAATTTAGTACGTAGGGTGAAATTCACTTGTGCTTTTGGTCATTTGCATTCAACTTTCTTGGATGCTTATGTTTCCTTTGGGTGAATAAATATTGCTTTTTCGCTGATCAGTCTTTTTCCTAGCAAGACAGCAAGCAGCAAGTGGAAGCGGACTTTCATGAAGCCGAGGCGGGGAATGGCACTAATTAGAGGTCATAAAGAGTCGAGGATGCGAGTTTTGGAACTGATGTTTTCAGGCTGATTCTATTTGGTATATCTTTTCAAATAAAATTCATTTAAGTAAAATTTTTGTTAGTAAAATTATTACTAAAATATTTTAGTTGTTTGATTGTTAATGATAACTTTTATTAAAGATTATAAAATTACTTTCATAGACACATTTTTTTTAAGTTATATTGTAAAAAAATGAAATAAGATTGTTAAATAAGTAAAGAATATTTTATTAGTATTTTAACATTTAAAAAAAATTACAACCTCTATTTTCAAAAGTTCAAAAATTAATATTTTGCTAACAGAGGTAAAATAATTTAATTAATCTTTAAAACCTTTACTTAAAAAAATTCAAACAATAATAAAAAATTTAAAAAAATTATAAAATTAAATAAATACTTATAATCATCAAATAAATCATATCAGATATGTATTAACTCAACAAGATAATATTTCTCGTAAAATAAAACGGACATCCTAATTTCTCCTTAGGGTTAGGATTAAAGTTGCAGCCCAACCAACCCAAGTAGTGTTACTCCAGCATTGTATAAAAAGAGATTTGTCGCTCAATTTCACGAGGGGTCAAACGTTGGAACTTGAGACAACTAAATAAAATTTAGCAAGCTCTATAAATTAATGGACATAGCAGACATTTATGCATAAAACCCCATGATGATCTATTCCATTGTCCAATAAAACTCTCGATGGTGTCAAAAGTCAAGAGGGCTCATTGCGATGGAAGATGGGACTTGGATTCTTGTTGGTTGCAGAAAAGAAGATTCTGCTGACAAAAAGCAAGAGGAAATTGCTAAAAGATGGATTCTACATTGATAAGCCCCTTCTTTCTGGCGAGATGCACAATCACTGAGATCCTCTTGTGCTTGATTTACTTGCATTAGAGCTTGTAATTGATTGAGTTTAGGCAGGGAAGATCTCAATTAACTCTCTAATTGTATAACCAGTGAATTTGAAAAATACTTTTAAGGAATCTCTTTGTCCTGGGAAAATGCTTCCTGCGTTTCTGCAGAAATACTTTGGACTGCCTTATCGGGAATGAGTACTTCCCCGAAAAGTACTAGAATCATTCTCTGTATACAAAACTCGCCTCACTCTCCATCATCACAGATATTATGTTGCCATTGATTGCAAACTGAAATTTTTTCAACCACTTGAGAAAATGAAGCATTATGAGCCATGATGCCGTCATGCTGGACCCGATAAGTTGTTCCCAGGTGAAAAAGCTAAAAAGATGATAAGGTTGATGGATCTGCAAGAAAGAAGCAATGCATAACTATTAAAACAAAAGCAATAGGACTTTTTCATACACATTCCAACCAAAGCCACCATCTAGTTGGCTCTCATAATCTATTTTAATGCCACGGATGCAGATGACAAGGCATCATTGGAAAATACCGACGAGAGAATTGATTGAGCCGCTACCGGCCATTTTGGTCTGCACCCCCCGTATAGTTTAGACTTTCAATACAAGCTAAAAAACAGCAGAGGAAACACACCACACATTCTCCTCAAAACATAAGGAGGTTTATTTACAATGTAATGTCAAATGACTACATAGAAAACGACTCAATAACAACTAGATTTTTACAGATTGTTTCCATAAGCCGCTTACCGAAACTTCAATGAACCCAAAAGAGAAGTAAAAATGAACTCACAGCTCACTCTACTTACAATACAATCCCAATCATAGTGCTTTCCTCAACAGAAAGCCAACACTTTGATAATTCTTCAAAACAACTAAAACTAGCCCTCAGTGATTATTTGTGCTCGACAACTCAGATTACTTACAGGACACATAATTACAGACAAAGAAATGACAGAATCCTTTCTTTATAAACATATCTACAATAAACAAAGGATCCCTCTTTTTCCCTTAATCTCTTAGAACTTCAAAATTCATCTCATTCTACCAAAGTCTCGTTCTTGTTTTGAATTAGCTCCTCCTTTTCTATATGTACTTCGTGTTTTGATGATAAACTTGGTCTTCTATGCTAATGCAGGGATACTGCAATTTCGCCTATCCCTGCAATCAAAACCCTCAACTCTCACTGCCGGCTTGTTACCAAAATTGGGTCGAACGCAGCCTCCTCCAGCTCCTCCTTTCCTTGTGGAAGAAGATGGAGATGGCGGAAGCAGGATCGGTGACAATGGGGTGATCTCCTCAATCCCGAAACGTGAATCGTGTATTAATGGGTTAGCTACTCTGCTAGGCGGCGACCCACAAAAAAATGGGGGCGACGATGCTAATGCTTGATTACAAGATTGTTCCGTTTCCATGCCACCATAACCACCCTGTTAAACCACATCAAATTATTTGTCAACGCCACCTTACAAATCACCACATAAGCTAAAAATTATAAATCACATAAACAAAAAGTAAAGAACGGGGAAATTTAACAAACCTTTGGGTGTATGATGTCAAAAAGATCAGTTCCTGATTTTGAATCAAAAGGCTCTGCTTGGTGGCTGAAATCACAACATTAAACTCATATTAGCAGATTATTTTTTTCTTTTTTTTTTATTTTTTCCGGTTGCAAAAAAGAAATAGACTTAACAAAATGATATATGGAAATTTACCTAAAATTCAATCTGAGAGAGCGAACAGGTGGCTGGTCGTTGAGGTTGCCGTTGGGGAGACCAAGACGGCGAGGCTTAGGGCAAACCATATATTCTCTTCTGTCTGAAACAGAACTTCTCATCTCTTCAAGTTCAAGACTAGCAATTGAGTTTTGCTGGATCAAACACTGCTTCATCTTTCTAATTTTTGAACCTACCTTATTCTCTATAGACAAAGAATTTTTTTTTTTTTTTGGGGGGGGGGGGTCTGTACATAAAATACAACAAAGTTTCAGTTAATTTTGAACTCAAGATCTAACAAATCATGCAAGTTAACAGCTTAAACAAGAGATCTGGTGAAATCAACAGGTAAAAACTAACTCCCAGATGAGATTTTCTATATAACGATTAGAAAACAAATAAAAATAACTAAAAAAATTAGGGCTTTTAAACCAAACCCACATAAAAAATTAAGGCTTTTAACACAAAACCACATGAAAATTCATGTTTTTGAAGCCAAACACACATAAAGTTTAATGATTTCTTCGTTAAGAAACTTAGTTTACTAGAATTCTTTACAGATCTACAAAGCTATGATCTAATCATTTCATAAAATTCAAAGCTTTGAAAATTCAAAGCTTTGAGACAACAAAAATGAAAAATGAAAGCTTTTGATGAAATTCCAAAAGCAACTAAAGAGCGAGAGAGAAACAGATCTGTTACCTTAGCTTAACTGTACAGCTCGAGAGCTCTGAACTATATTCATAACATACCAAAAAAAGAGGAAAAAAATGATAACGGAAATTAACTTGAAGCTCTGAAGGGTTAGGCGTAGAGAAACAAAGAAGATGATACACTCGGGAGCCTCTGTGATTTATAGAGATGACCTAGTAACCCAGGGCCAGAAAGAGAGGGTCAATAAATAATAAAATAAAAAAGTAAAGAAGAAAGACTTAATATGAGAGAGAGAAAAAAAAAATTCGTTTAGGTATTGGCCCACAACAGCACAGCTCAGAGGTCTGAGACACAACCTGCAAAGACACCCCAACTTGTTTAATGTTTCTCTCTCTCTGTCTCTCGTATTTTCGGTGCTGTAAATCTATTATTTATTTTCTTTTATTTTGATTTCAGACTATTGTTTTACGAGTCCTTATAATTTACAAAAATCAGATTTGAACCCGCAAGCCGTCCGTCATTGTGAGTAAGAAGATTTTTTTTTTTTTTCAAAAAAATTTTGTTTACTCTTTGAGAACATATTTATTTGTCAAATAAGAACGCTTGTTTATCTACAATAGTTCAAACATAATCAGATCAGATCAGGATTTAAATTATATAACATACTTTACATTTTAGTTAAAAAAAAAAATTCATCATAGTCGTTGAATTCAAATCTAATTGACCTATGTTTTTTAAATATAAATAAGACCCTGCGCATGCAGGATAATGGGTGATTGAATTTAAATTCAATAACTTTTATATTAAAATACAAATTTTTTTATTAAAAATTAACTCATACGAGTAATAGATCTACATAATTTTATGTTATTTGTGTAAACTATAGGGATTAAATTGATAATTCTCTTATTGGATTTTTTATTCATGCAGGCGGTGCCTCGCCTACCCCGCGAGAAATCGCATCGTTTTTTACACCCTTGTTTCAGAAATTGTTGTTATGAAATTAAAAAAAAAAAGTTTCAGAAATTATTAAATATGTATACTATTACTTATTTATTTCTTATAAAATATCTGAAACTTTTTTAAGTACCGAACCGAACGAGCGAGATAAAACGACTCGCCACCAGATCGTGACACGTGCTTGCTGTCAGAGAATGATGCTGGGTACGTGGTCGGTAGTTGCTTGAATTTTCGTGACTGGAATTTCTTTATTGCAATTTGAGTTACGGTTTAAGCCTGGACCACAATTTTTTTATCAGAAAATTATTTATATTGCAAATTGCAGAGCTCTGTTATTGATTTTTTTTTTCTTTCCACTTTCTAGAAAAATTTTGATTTTTTTTTTTAAAGTTCTGCGCATAAATGGATGTAAAAGATTTAAAATTTTTTAATCATCATCTCCGTTACCATAAAAAAGAATTGGATCGAAAAATCTGTATTTCATTTGTTAACATGGTCATTAATTCGATGTTTTATTTGTTAATATATTATTGGGTTTCTAGAAAAATAAAAAATAAAATAAGATAAAAGTTCTAGATGGATGCGAAAAAAATTTTAAAAATTCTCCGTGGGTTTAAAATATGATATTATAATAAACTAAAACCGTGGCGACACATGGGATGAGCGGCATGAGTATGAATGCGATGTTTCATATCTCATTGTTAGGAGATATTACGATCCATTCAATTTTTATTTTATTTTTCTCCCCAATTTATCTTTTTTTTTAATTCACTAAATAATTTTATAGGCAAAATTAATTGCGGGTAGTTTTTGATTTCTTGTGCCGAATAATCACGTGGAGGGAGTTGTTCCAAGAAACATATGGAGACCACGTAGCTTTCAAAGGTTCCCCATATCGGGAATAAAATGACATCTCGGCCACGTTTCTTTAATAATAGTTAATATTCGCAGTTTTAATTTGAAATTTTTCATCAAAGTGAAAGGCGTAGGCACGGCTTTAATTCGATGCTTCTACTTTTGTCAACCAATCACTGAAATCTGGACCAAGCATAACCATTCATGTTTATGTAATCAATTTTTCTTAAGATTCTTAGGATCTTGTTGCATTATTATAAAGGGATCTTTATGGGGTCACTTGCCTCCAACCGTCCACTACCTGTGTTTTGGAGCTTGATTTGTGGTATAAATTTTGTCTATTTTACTTTATATTGCTTATTTTAATTCTTGCTTTTATATTTTTCACTTCACAGTTATTTATAAATATTTGAAATATGAGAGTGGAATAGATATCTCTCAAATATTAAAGATGATAAAAATTTGAGTTCTAATCTTAAAAAGTATATGATTATAAATATATCAGTAATACTCTTATGCAATATGAGTTATAATCTGAGCATTAGTTTAATTTCATGTAATTTAAAAAAATAAATAAATATTTGAGACATGTTGTAAACCATTCACTGAACCTTGATATTTTCACTTCACCCCACACAATCTCATCTTATCTTTGAAAATTGAAATAAAGAGATCAATTTGATATTTATACAGTTTTAGTAAATTTCCAAACCTTAATTCATGATTGTGATGGTCTCCATTTCTCTTGTTTTATTTTGTTATTTATACAGGTTTTGGGTTTTAATATGCAGGTTTTTATTGTATTTCATGTTGGTGATATGTACTTATGGGAAATGGCAAATGTAGATAATTGCAATAATAATGGTGAAACTTTATTATATAAAGTAATGTGTTTATAATTATGTATGTAGAAAAATAATAATATTAATAGGTAAACTATAGAAAAATAATGATTACTTCAAGGCACGTTACAAATGTTGCTTTCCCTAAGACGTTATTTACCTCTATCAATTGAGTGATACACATGGGTTAAGTAAATGCGCCTTTAGGATACAATGAAGCACATATTTGTTTGCTTGTGTTGTCTTGAATATTGCAAGCATGCCAAAATTAATATATTGCTCATGCAGAAAACAATATATTGGATATTTAATGTACAAAAAATAGGTGTTACACGAAATTCATTTTAGGAAAGAGGCTGAGAAAATAATGGTTTATGATTATTATTTTTTATATCTAAATGGCCTAAACATTGCCACTATTTATAGATATATTTGTGCCCCTCCATTTGGGTTATCATCTTTCATGATACCCATTTGTTCATGGCTATTGGATCGATATTTAATTTTAATATATGGACAATTTCAAATGAAATGACACCATGAATGGATGTATCTTTAAGTGAAAATATACATCTTCTATAACTTAAAGATACATTTTCTATAAGACACAAATAATTAGACTTGTCTTTACACTAAGACGCTATTTATTTTGAAAAATGTTCCAACATTTCATTTTATGCATTGTCAATTTATTGTGTTGTTTGTTTTATTTTTATGAGGTATAAAACTCATTACATCCTCTGATTATGTCTCATTTTCTTTTCTTTTTTTTAATTTTAGTAAAATCCTCACTCTTATTAGCAATGTTTACTAAAAAAAAAATTCCATACTTTTTATTGTGTTATGTTTTTTTTAACTTAAATTAAGTTACTTAATTTTCGTTCAACCAAAAATATTACACTACAAGTCCAAAAAAATCACATATCTAGAAGGGATGCGAGTATTAATTTATAACAATCTAGTAATATAATATACGAAAGATCAACGAGGACTGAAGTGCTCAAAGTTAGTGATACATTTTGTTGTTACTTAAAAATTGATACTTGGCCCAAAAATTCAATCCGGACCATTAGGTATGAATTTCAAAGTGGATCCAAGCCACTGTGCAAGGGCAATTGCTGTGAGCTATGGTTTAGAAGGCACAAATGCATCAAAGTGAGGTCTAATTCACATTAAACTCTTAACTAAACCCACTTGAGTGACTTTAACCCATAAGGAAATGTCTTATAAAACAGGTCAGTAGAGAACCAATCACCCAAAAAAACCCAAACTAGCTCATAAACCATACTCCATATTCTTAATCTCGGCCATATTAAACGTTGTAGTATTATACGACCTTCTAGAAACCTTTCTTAAAACCATAATCTCGGCCCAAAACCTTTTCTGTCCCTACAAAGTAGATATTTGACGGCCAAAAGGATCCTAAAATATGATTCAAACCCTAAGATATTACACAAATAAGAAAGCACTGCTTCCTACCAATAAAAAAGGGAAGAGTCTTTTACCTTCTACAAATAAGAATCCTAGACCTTATTTACTATGTTTCCTCTCAAAACCTATATATAAGCACTGTAAAATAAGGTCAGCTAGTGACGAACACCATAGTAACCTGCCCTTTAGCAATCTCCAACAACCTCCAAAAACACTCACCCTTACAACCAACCATCATCTTTGTTCAAGAAACGATCTTTTTCTTGAACAAAGAATACCATGAGACATATTCCATGAATTGCAACTGCACCATATTTCATTAAATCCTAATTTGCATTAGGATTTGGTATTAGTTTTGCTAGCCGTATTGGATATTGAAACAATATCTCAAATGTGATTGCTTATTATTCACTAGTGTAATGTGCTCCCGCATAATAACTTATAGCAGGTTTCTTATTGTTTGAATTGTAAGTCACCAAAAATATTTCCTCATCTCGTTCAAAGATCACCCTCTACCATCAAAGGTAGTTTTCTTTAATGCAATGATGATTGTTTATTAATTCAGTCTTCATATAAATACTTTACATATAAAGTTTGAAGACTTTGGACCTAAAACAGATTGCATTGCATTATATACAATAAAAGAAAAATACAACCGTGACCACTCCAAATCTAAATCTAGATAAAGAAAAACAAAATTTTCCCCCTATTAAAGGCAAATGTAATATCCCTTTTCTTCCTAGTACACATTTATATATAGTACACTTATTTAATGTATATATTGACGTTTATCTTCAACATTATTATTGTTAGACTTTCATTTATTAGATTAAATTTTTTGATCAAGTGTTTTTTTTTTTTTAAGATGGTATATAAGTTAAAAGCCTGTATTTGATTTAATATTTATACATGTAAGCTATATTTTTAATTTCTAAGGATGGTTAAGAGTTCTAATTTAATGTTTTTTCTCAACATAACCCTCCTCTATTTTGTTTATTCTTGACATACATCTAGAAATTTCTTTGAATCAATTTTACAACAATCTAGGAAATAAAGGACATGTTTTAGCCACCTATAATTTCTTTCAGCATAGAGTTCTCTTGTAAACACGAAAGAGATTTTAGATTATGACAAATTATTAACGTTTGAGCTAGGACCGACGACCGACATTTGTATTTAATTTGTTATTTCATTATGCTAATAAGTGACTAAAGTTTCCATTGGGCTCCAATTTCTTGCAAGAAAACAATCTTCAAACCCAAGTAATAGGGTCATTTTCTTACAATATTATCTTACGGTGAAGCCCAGAAGTAGTTACCAGCTTCATCGAAACGTCCATCATACGATGATATTTTCTAAGGCTAGGTGAAAATGGCAGAGAAATAGTCCAATAATCATACGGTATATGCAATTTCGGTCATTGGGTTGCCGCCACGTGTCACTGCTAAGTTAAGCTTTTGCTTCAAACTTTCTATTCTTAGGTTTGAACTTAAATGTCCTAATCGAGATTAATGGACTTAAGAGTCTTTTTCTAACCAAAATTCTTTGAACAAGTTATCTGTGGCCTCTAAAGTTAAAGCTTATTCTCGGGTCTTTGCAAATTGCAATTTGTGAGAAAGCAACAATTTTGGTTGGCTTGACTTAATGGTCATACTTTTTGTCCAAGGCAACCATGCTTTTTTGTTAATCATAAATCATTTTCCACATTTTGCGATGTAGGTTTCTCTGCCAAAAGAAGAAATTGATTTCAAATATGATTTAGTACTTACATCGCATATGAAATTAATTCAAATGCCTCTTTTTAAAATTAAGGGAGACGTGTGAAATATGTAAAGATGAATATATGATGAAGAGAAAGAGATTTTTGAATCTTTGACAACTTGGATAGTTAGATGTAAACCACAATGAATTGCGTGACAAATAATTCAAAAAGAGAATGGATTGATTAGTTCTTCTTTATCGAAAGGAGAATTAATTCCAAATGATTATGTCCGGAATAAAGAAAATTCCATGCCTTATGCCCCACCCAAATATTTTGCGTCACCATATGTCAATATTGAGTAAAATTGCAGGTATCTTATCACGTTCTGAATTCAATTGCGTCACACTTTGTCAATATGACAAAAATTGTTACAATTGTTGAATTGGACCGGCTTTTTCGACACTGGTTGAGATTCCTACTTCTGGATACCCACAATTGACAGAATTGGGAAATTGTTCTGTTTTGTGTTAATCTATTTGGTGATATTTTTTTTTTCCAATAATCAAAATTGAGGGACAAAAGCATGAGAACCCCTTCAATCAAACGGTAATCTAATCAACATTATAACTGAGGTTTGGCTTACGGCCAAGTAATATGGGAAACAGAAAATTGAGAGTTTAACTGAATTTTCAAAAGAGATGGGATACAAAGAAGAGACTAATTCCAGAAATTACAGCTACAGACACCCTCCTCTCATTTTGCTACCCCAAAAGCCTAAAACCACAGAAAAAGAATCGAAGACAATTCAATGGCTCTACTTAGACAGTTACAGTGAATGAAAAAAACAAGTGTTACCAAGCTGAAGTTGAATCAGAAGCAGCTGCAGCAGCTCTCTTCTTGGCGAAGTATTCTTCAGCTCGCGCAAGGTTCTTAGCTACTGATGGTTTCACCCACTTCTTTCGGCCAGGTAACACAGTGAGGGTACAGCCTGCAGCTGCAAGCTTCTCCTTTGCTGATGTAGAGAAGGCACGAGCCTTGAAGTTCAGCTTCTTGCTTAATTCTCCATCACCAAGAATCTGAATCCAAGATTAAACGAAAAGAACAATCAGAACAAATATAAAACAGACATTGATTCTCGCACTCAATTAAAACATGTCATGTAAGCTCTTTCCAAATAAGCACCGATTTTGCTATTAAGCAGTCTTAAAGCTACCATGAAGAATGGAATTAATTGTCATCACATCTTAGGTTTACCTATTCTGTAGCTTTAAACAAAGAAATTTATGAAAGTATCAGTCAGCTTCAAGCAATATTTCACCTAGCCGCCTACTGCATAATTCAGCTCAACTTGACAATAGAAAGATGATACCGATGACAAGGACAATTAAAATCATTGGAATCCCAGAAAAAGGGTGAAAGAACTGGTTCACATATTAAAAAGAAATTTAATTGGCTTGATTTCTTCATAACAATACCAATCAAAGGAACCCTCCCAGAGAAGAAAACCTGAAATAATAGAGTGAATTTAAAAACTCAATTTTAAGAATATTTTTTCAACCACAATTCTATAATAGTTACATTTGAATATTATGCCTTCACCAACAGAAACAATACAAGAATCTTGCTGCCACTCGGGTTCTCTATCGTAGATCTTTTTCCAAAATTCTGTAGAAGTATATCAGTAATGGCATTGGCTGATAAGTAGACCTCAAATAGCAATTTCTTTGCTCAAAAGAAGGGCGAAAAATTGACAGATTACGGTCTCGAACAACAGTCAAATGTCAGCTTTGCAGAAGTTGTCTTCACGGGTGACGAGTGGGGGACTTCCTTAACAGCCAATCAATTATCAGCTTAAATCATAAACCAAACTATTCAGGAAGCACAAGAGATGTGGAACATACATTTTGAAATTGTACACAAGCTCTTTTCTTAGGTGAGAAAATAAAAACTTTCGTGTCCAAAATTACCTTTCTGCTCACATCCTGACGCAAACACAATAAACAGGTCTACAGTCTACTCAATTATCATAGATGGATAGAAAGCCATTCATGTACTTGAGCAAAGCAGAGTGAGTGCAATAAAGTCCGGCTCAACAATAAGCCAAAAGTACAAAATGCCAACTAAAATGGTTGATTATACCGCACACCTCCTCAGGGAATGTGCAATGATGGTGTCCCGTGCTTGGTTGAAGAGGAAACAAAGGTTTGAGTTATCATGAGACTACAGTTATAGGCTGTTTACTACCATCAGATGTCTGAAATGACAAAATTGTTTATATATATATATATATATATATGTAGAAGCATTTTGCAGAGCAGGGGAAAAAATGACGGTTATGCTTTCCATTTCTTACATCGTTAACTGCCTAGTGTAACAGTCAAAACACACCTACCTTATCACTCGATAAACCTAAATGCAACATATCACATTGTTTCTCTTCCTTTACAGAAAGAAATTCGAATAAGATGTTATATGACTAGAGATAAGAATATATCATGGTTGGAAATGTCATTATTTGTACCTTTAAAGGCAGTTTCCTTTCTCTTCCTGAGGGATTGATCAAGCCCTTCTTCTTCAAAGTCTCTAGTGAGACTTCATCCCCCTCTTGAAAACCAGCTGCTTCTATGTCTTTCAAGTTAACAGGGACATACTTAGGTAACCCAGCATGCATACCTAGTAAAAACACAAACAGAGAAACATATCAGTGAGAATTTAAGAATCCATGTGCACACAAAGAGATGCATGAACACCTATATAAGCACACAAGAGCATCCAAAATTCATAGTAATGCTGCAGAAAGAAATTGATAGTTGCCAAATGAGATGAAATATCAGGTTAAAAATGATAATTTTTTTTTTCCTCCAAATGCGGACGTTGTAATATTCATCAGACAATACGGTTGGAAGTAGTAACATGTTGCAATTTTTGAAACAAAAGAAATATCAATCGAACACTTAAATGAAATGCAAACGGGAATGCTATCGTTTGTCTAGGCTCACCTCCGGCAATCCCACGGAGCTTAGGAATTCGACGATAAAGAGGCATTTGACCACCTTCAAAACCCTTTCTGACGCCAGGACCAGACCTCGATTTCTGACCTCGCATTCCAAACCCACAGCTGTTACCTTGCCCAGCTGCTATTCCTCTCCCCTTTCTCTTCCCTCTCTTTCTCGAACCCGGCTGTGGGCCAAGGTTATTTAACCGGAACCGTACATTTGTAACGGGACCCGAACCAACAGTTGGTGAAGCAGAAGCAGCTTGGTTTAAGACAGTGAGCTGGCGTGGTTTGTTTCGTTGTTGGACTTTGAGAGGGACGCAAAGGCTTGATGGGGGTTTTGGCCTTAGGGTTTTGACATTGCCCGTGAATGGAGTTGATGGAAAACTTAGTGAATTTGCAGTGACTGAGAGAAGAGATGCCATGATGGAGATGATTGCGATGATGAAATTTGATGCTTCAGGCTTCAGCCATTATTTGTTGTTTCGATCAATGGACAGAAGCGATAAGGCTCCTATTATTTCTATAGGTTTATATAGTCATGCTATACGACGTCGCTTGTGGGCTGGTGGTGGTATCTTTCTTTCCGTTAAATAATTTATTATAATAAAAAATTTGATAATGACAAGCTAAACGACGTCGGTTTTGGAGATATGATGTCCCTCAACTAACTTTACTGTGCATTTACTGAACGGAAATTGAAATGAAATGAAATAGAAATCGGGTTGAAATCGGAATGAATATATATCAAAATGAGCCCGAATGGAAATAAAAATATAAAGTAAAATAAATTATTTATTTTAATTGGAAAATAAATTAAAATAAATTAAATTATTATAAATTATTAAAACGTCTTTAGTTAACTATTATTATAATTATTATATTATATTTTAATTATTGTAATTATTTATTATAATAATTAATAATAATGATATGTTAATTAATTATAAAAATTTTATCAATTCAAATGAGGGTAGTTTTGGAATACTACAATCTCAAAGAGGGCAAAATGTGTAGTTTTGGGAATGGGAGATTGGTTCCAACCTCGCTTTTAGGAATCAGTTTCTCATTTATTGTATGAAGCAAATGCTCTTAATGATTTTAATTTTTCAATCTGAGAATTAAATGCGCAATTGGAGTAGGTTGAGGTTATGATAATTTGATCTTGCTCCCCAATCAACATAAGGAATCAATCTCTCATTCTTCATTCTCAAATTAAGATGGGTCTTATGATTTTTATTCAGTTTTTCATTTTTATTGTGCGAAGTAAATGCTGTCAATGATTTTGATTCTCCAATTCGAGAATTAAATGCACCATTAGAGTAGGTTGAGGTTCCCGTAATTCGATCTCGCTCCCCCCTCAACGTATATAATATATCTGCAAAGGCAATATAAAGTTGAAAAAAATACAAATTCATCATGTAAATAATAAAAAAAATAGTTTAGTAACTAATTATCACATTATTTTATGAGATAATGTGACATCATCTACTAGATTAGTTTGTATTCAAATTCTATATTATAACTTTGTACGTGTATTTTTGCTGCCATATCTAAAACAATGCTTATATTGTCTGTTAATTTCGAAAATGCGGACGTAATAGAAAATTTACCAATTTGCTGAATCCCAAATTTGGACAAGATTCTGGATGGATGCTACTGGATGGAAGCAAATTCACCACTTTGCTTCGCACGAGATTCTGAATCCCAAACATTATTCATATCTCACCGGAACCAAATTCTACTTTCAAAAGTATGTTAAGCCCAAAAAAAGGGCTAGAACTGGAATTCACAGCCCAATCTTATATTATTTGGTTTCAATTGGGCCAGAAGCAAAAAAATAAAAAAAAATCGCCAGGATATTGTAGTTAGCCCAAAAAAGTAACCCTTGTTTGAGAGAAACAAGGCATGAAAATTCAAATCATTAAAGCAAATTTAGGAGTCGATTTTTACTTTAATTTTGAATAAAGTTTAGGGAGCGCTAATGCCTTAACATTTTTGGGGAAGCGCATACTTAAGAGCAAAAGGGTTTGCAAAGTATCTTAAATAGGGATGGCAAAATTCTCCATAGATTTAAAGTTTCATGAGATTCTGCTTTAAATAGGATGAATTTTTAATAATTTTTAAAAAATAAGGTGGGGAATGGGAGAAAAATAATTTTTAAATTCTTAATAGAGTGGGGTTTGGTTTTATATTCCCCACCCCAATCCCCATTATATATAAATATTTTTTTAATTTTTCTTTAATAATTTTTATTTTATCAATTGTAATATTGATTAATAAATTTTATTTTTATTTTTACATAATATAAATAAACTATAACTACAAGAAAACTCTAGAAAATAATTCTTATTCAACCCTAAAATATTTTTATGTTTTCTTTTCTCTCTTAAAGTGTTGCTCTCTTCAAACGTTTTTCAGTTTTGATATATATTTCAAGATATTGTTTCAAACTTTTTAAAAGATTTTTTTAAATATTTTAAATACTTTATAATATAGTTATAATTTTATTTAAGTCCTTAATTTTTAACTTACTGAAATTATTTATCTATATTTATTATAAAATAAGTAAATGGGAAATGAGGTAGAGGTGAGGAAAGCATTCCCTACATGGAGATTCTCCATCCTCACCCTATAAAATTTATTGAGAAATAAAATAGGAAATAGATGTGAAATTTTTAACGAAATGAAAAATAAGGTAAGCCTCCCTACCTCCACCCTCGCACATTGCTATCTCTAATCTTAAAACCTATTTTAATCTCGGATTTATTAGTTGGATAAGTGATCAAAAAAAAATTCCTCGAAGTTTTTACAGTCCAACTTGGCAGCAGGCTTTAGCCTAGTTTTAATTAGCCCAATTCCACAACTGGCTCGCTTAATTAATGTTCGAGAGCATAATAATATAATATGGCACGGGGAATTAAATATCATGTACCTAAGCGCCGCGAGTTCTAGAATTTTTTTATTTTATTTTATTTTAATATCTAAATTGTAGTCTTTTTTTTTTTTTTGTTACCTCATGCAAATTCTAGTATTAATTACCTTTAAAATAAAAAATGACAAAAACGATGGGGAAAGTACACTACTACAAACTTTATTATTATTATTATTTTTTTGTTTTTTTGGTTATGTATACGTACGGATAATGGTAAAACATGAGATTGGAACTCATGCTAATCTAACTGCTATCAAATGAAGGCCATAAACTTCTGTTGAAGCTCTATTAGCATCTGAAAAACAATTTTGTAAGTTGAAATAATGATTATACAAGAGAAATGTGAGGGGTGCATGCACTCGATAGATAATCTTTGTTCCACTTTCTTCAAACATTCAATCTGGAGTCCACGATTTTGAGTACTGAGAGGTAAATAGTTTAAATCTAGTTCCGGAGCCAAGCTTCTATGTGGGCATTAAAATATCTTTAAATCATCATAGGAACTCTTCAAAGTTACCCATCATATATAAGTACGTGGTTGATGCTTTTTCTCACCTTGAGAAGGAAAAAATGGTATAACAGTGATATATAGTTAATCATTATAAATTTTTCTTTAAACTATCCTAAGATCAACCCTGCGAATGCAAATGGAGTCAAAATTTGTCTACTTGGCTCTTCTTAATTTCAGCTCTGGGTACCAATAGCAAATTTTATGAAAAGACACAGAAGATTATCAGGTGGTTTTGATGGACCACTCAGAATTGATTACAACTGGTAAAACAATTTTGTTCTGCAAAGGTCAAGATGGCACCCAAACATCTGAAAGTTTAATGCAGCTGTACAAGAATTCTGTCTCTTACTTTGCTTTTGGTGGTCCAATAGACCACGTAACATTTTCTTCTGTTCAGCACATATATACATCAATGAATTGTGTCCATACACAAGACACTCTTACTTTTAAATCTACAAAATGTTCATCAAGTTGTTTTAGCGCTCGTAATCAGTTGGGATCGATTTAATTACTTTCCAGTCCAGAAAACAAACTAAGAAAAAATTAATTGGGATAAAAAATTTGTGCTAGTTCCAACTTTAGTTATAAAATAGCATTAACCAATCGAGCGTTGGCCGAATGGGAGAGCACTTACTCTCACAATGTGTAAGTAAGTGTTCGAGCCCCCATAAAAGTATTATGGGATTAGCTTCAGTCATTTTTCAATTATTCTACAATTGAGTGCAAATAGTCTTTTTTTTTTACGAAATGTGAGAGAGTAAACACCACATTTTATGAAAAAGCATTTACATTAATATGGCCTAAAAAAGGAAACACAAATATCTTACCTGTGGTTTTGAAACCATCGAAAAGGGGAGAAAAAAAAAAAAAGAAAAAGAAACGATTGATATGTCTTCAAACTGATATACAGCTAACAAGTCTCTCAATTTATATGTGACAAAATTTTCAAGCGGAGCTATATGTAGCTCACTGCACCTAACTCAAACGCATGGTATTAAATCTATCATATGTAGCATCTAGATACATACAATGCTGTGGAAAAATTATGAAATTACAGCCTACTCCTCATATTTAAAGAGCATACATATGTACGGTTTCAAACCAACCTAGCTAGCCAGCTAGGAAAACAACAATGAGTTGTGGTTGGGTTTCAGATTTTATTGAAAGGGAAATATACATATAATGAAGCAACTAGGAACATCCAAGGAATAAAACAATAAATATATCGGTGGGGGATGAGTGTGTTACTTAGATCACAAAACCCTAATAATGAGATTTTGATAGTAACAGTTCCATGATCCATGGCAAGCACAGGTACAATGATGACCGGAGTAAGCCTCAACCTCTACATGGGGACCAGTTAGATTGTTTTACTTTTCATTCTGTATGAGATACATTTAATAGAACAGCATATGTATTATATATTTAAGGCTAGCAGGTTATCCTGTTTTAATATCATATTGCATTAATTGTTGTTATCCAAAACCATTTGTTTGCTTTAGTCTTAAACGTGCAGGAGGATAAGTGGTTGAATGTGACCTATCAATGATAAAATCTTAACAGCAAACTTATATAACTATTTATCGCATTTCATTGCATCATTTGAACATCATACTAGTAGTTCCAGGGCAATAGACCTAGCCCACGCCAGCACCGAAGAATAATTATTAAAAAAAAAAAAAAACAAAGACAATGTCCTTCTCAGTTCTCATTACCCTTACACTTCTAACCAGATGATATAATCACCTGGCTTTATTAAGAGACTACTCTCCACTCACACAAATAAAAACATAAACAGGGCTCTCACTTAATCTTTTTAAAGTCACGAGACCCACTGTCCCTTTGCTGTTCTTTCAATTTTGAGAGAGAGAGAGAGAGAGAGAGATGAGTCCAGAGTGGGTGGCAGAGAAACTGATAGAGAACTTTCAAAGCTCTCTTTTCTCCACCTTCACTCAACTATAGCCTCTATATAGCAGAAGCAGACTCTTCAACTGAAAGTCCTTTAATTTTCTAAAGCTTTAGTTATCTTCCTGGTGCCATCAGAATCTGAAACAACACATCATACACACATTCACACAAACACATATATACATACACATATATTGTTCACTTCCATTTTATATTTTAATTTTTTTCTGTCTTTCTCTGTCGGTACCATGTATGTCTTCACTAAAAACCCAACTTGTTTATCTTCGTTCTACCCTACCTCTTTGAATCAATCTTTTTCACCATCTTAATTTCTCTTGCAGGAGACCGGAAAAGAATCCCTTGGACCTCAACAACTTGCCTGAAGATTACAGCAAACAAGTCTTGGATGAAAGCTCTTCCACTGGTAATGATGTAACAATTTTTTAAATTAAAAAAGCATAACATATAATGTACAACAAGGTTTAAAAAGAAAATGTACAACAATAGTAAATTTTCACGGTCTTCAACGGGATGCTGTTTAATTTAAGCGAGCTATGTGCAAGCTCGTGAGAAAGCTTTAAAAAATAAATACGCATATATAAAGAGGGGAGAAGGCTAGTTTTAATAATATTATTTAGTAAATAAACAACAAGTCTTTGTTGGGTAATTAGCTAGGGTTGGTTTGGGGAAGAAATGTCTTCATGGAATTTGCCTTTTCGAATGGGCCGGGGTTGGTTTTATTTTATTTATATTGAAAGGAGCTGGAGCGGGAGCAGGAGCAGGCTATAGGAAAAAGAAAAGCGGCGCCAAGGATGGGAAAGATGATGAGTGCGGGAAGGTCTATGAGTGTAGGTTTTGTTCCCTCAAGTTCTGCAAATCTCAAGCTCTTGGGGGACACATGAACCGCCACCGACAAGGCTAGTCTTTTCTTTCTCTGCTCATCGATAACCAACTCATCACATCACTCGTTATGATTCAGTAATCAGTATCTTCTTCTTCTTTACTTTCTTTCTTCTTTTTCTTTTCTTTTTATTTAATAAATATACATATATATGTTTCTGTATACATACATTTGTACAACGGGCAACTGTTAGTTACATAAATAACAGTGTCTTTACTTTCCCTGAAAGCACAGTCATGTCAATCTTTCAAGTGTAACTGAGTTTGTTGGTTAAATTTTAGTTTCTAAAGACTAAAAATTCTTTAGTGAAGTTGAGTTTTGATTTGATTTGTTTTGTGGTCGCTCAGAAAGGGAGACAGAGACACTGAACAAAGCTCGTCAGCTGGTCTTTCAGCATAACGATAACCTAGCCGTCCAAGGTCCCCCTCCTCATCTAGGGTATGTAATTCTAATATCTTTCTTGCCCTAGCACCTATACCCTCTTCGTTTCTTTCTTCTGGGTACGAAATCTTTAATTTTTCACTAAACAAATTTGGACCCATAAATTGTTTTAAACTTCATTTAGAAGATGCCATGCCCACTTGATTTTTTTTTTCTTTTGGGTTAAAAGAATCTAATAATTCTTGTTTTTGCACAAAAAATAAATTAACGAAGTGCGACATCATTATAATTTTATTAATATTATCATCATATTGATTTCTCTAGTTACTTCTTAATTTGGCATTGTTGCAGGTGCCATCCAATGACACCAGGAAGCTACCACCCAGCAAGCCACATTGGAGATCCTTTCAGATCAATATACCCGCCAAGACTTTACTCTGCTGGTTCTTCCTCAACGCTCATATCACCGCCGCCACAACCTCCACAATATCCATATCCTTCACCCACAAGCCTCGCCTCTTACCCCTCTCATCAGTACCCACCTCATCAACAAATGAACGAGTTATACGTTGGCCATGTCCTCAGCAGCAGCCCACATTCACAGTATCCCCACAACCAAAGTAACCTAAATAATTACATGGACTCCAGTTACACTTGCATTGGCGCACCAGTTGGACATGGGTTCGTTGCCGGTTCGAGCCGTGGTTCGGACATGGCTGGATCATCTAGTGGTGGGAGAGACGGGTCGCTGAGTAATCAGGATCAAGAAGGGTTGAGTTGGGGAAGGAGCTATGCACCTGCTGCTGGAGGAGGCGGGTCACAGCAGCGCAGCTTGGATCATCCTTCATCGATCAATCGGTTTCAAGATGGGTTCTAATTAAAAGAGCGACATTATTATTATTGTTGTTGTTGTTGTTGTTGTTGTTGTTCTTATTGTTGTTGTTATTGCCACTGTTGTTTTTGTTGGGCCTGTTTGTTTTGTTATTAGATTTGGTCATGGTATGTAGTGCTAGCTATTGAATGAAGTTAGTGGGTATGTATGAAATGAATCTGGTTCGACACGGCACCCTCAGAGAGAGACATAACAAGCTGACAAATCACAAATGGGGTCATGCAAGCGAAGTAAAGAAAGAGAAGTTTTTGGTTTATGTACAGGGATTGTTGCAGCTTTATTTTTGAGCTCATGTACACGCTCAGCTACTTTGGCTTCAAGCCTTTTGGGATCGATCATTGCAATATTGGAGCTACTTATTATAACCAATTGTGAAACAATGGGGGGACTAGTTTGTGGGACTACAAGTTAGAATTGAACTGAAAGTTCCTAACTCCTTCTTTTGCATTTGGACTTCTTTTGTTTGCATGGAATGCAATGCCTTTCTTTTTTTTTTTTAATTATTATTCGTTTGTTTAAACATATATACACGTATATGCTCTTGTTTTTGTTTCTCTTATTTTCTTATTATGTTTTATGGGTTTGCTTCTCTCTCTCTCTCTCTCTTATAATTCATCAAAATCCAAACCTAAAATTGGAATTTTCTGGTTGTTTAAGTCATTTATGGTTACGAAATGCTTGCACAATACAGGCAATTACCAAGAGAGAAGTGGCTGTCATTCAATTAAACACTTTTCTGCTGATAGTTTTCTGACTAGAATCAATCAAATTTGTGAACTCGAGTCTGTAAAAGGAGTTTCTATTTCTCGGTTTATCAACAATATTATTAGATAATTGTCTATTGCACATAAGCTTGTTCTGTTTTGGAAAAGTGATAGCTACAAGGTTTCTTAATTTTTAATTTCTGGAGTATAATCAAATGATGAGACAGTCTTCGCCAATCATTTCAACATCACCAAGTTAAAAGCTTGCAAGAAATTCAAATCAATTGAAGATTATTGTAAACTCCAATTTAATTTTTTCCATTGCAATCTATAAAGTGTTTATTTATTGGAGTAGGAGTAGGGAGTGTGGAGTCTTCCTACTCCACTGTTTACTTGTTTATTTAAAGGAGAGAGTGGGAATCCCACTCCGTGAGCCCCACCCACATTTAGAGTATGGAGTGGGATTCCCACTCCCATGGGAGAGGTAGGAGTGAGAATCCACTCTCACCTCTTCCTTTTTTACTCATTTTATTAATATAATTTATAGTTATTAAAATAGAATAATATTACATTTATTTAAAAATAATATAAATTATTAATATTAATAATATTAATATAATTTATTTTTATTAAAATAAAATAATATTACATTAATTTTAAAATAATAATATTATATTTATTTAAATAATATTATTATATTATTTAATAATATTAAACTTATTAAATAAAATATTATTATATTCATAGAAAATTAATAATATACCATATACTATCTCTATTTGAAAATAGTAATATTATTATATTTATTAAATTTAATAGTATTATATTATTTACTATTAATAAATAATACTAATAAATAGTTTATTAAAAAAAATTTTTAATTTTGTACTATATTATTAATAATAATATTTCATTTGTGTTGCTCAATCCAATCCGAGAAGTAAACGCTATTCTAAAGTACACACAATCGTCTATTATATTTCTAACACATTAAATTAAATTGCTAGTTATATGCAATAATATGGAGTATATGCATGCTTTTACAAACAGTACTGCTGATAGTAAAAGACTTAAAGAACAAAAATAATAAAAAAGCTTATTTACATAGGACTTTAGATCATCCATGCTCATTTTGGTTAAAATTATGTATAAACGGTGGAGCTAGATATAGGAAAATAAGTTACTGCTGTAACAGTGATTGTCAATAATTCATCGCGCACTCAACGGGCAATAACAAGTTATGCCAGTAAAAACAGGAAAGTGGGACAGAAATGAACAATTAATAAGTCTTACGAAATATTCCATTCAAACACCATGAGATCAAGAAAAATCGACTAACGATGACTCATCTGGGTTCTTTATGAATCGCAGAGTGATGAGGTTAGCACAATTACAGGTCTTCTACCTGATTCCGTAATCAACAAGATTCCTATTGGATGACGTCATTGCCACAATTGAATTCTATTGATGTTGCCAGAGCTGGTCATTGTGGTCAATGAGTCAACTCACGCAAATTATTGTTACAACAGTGATGCCACCTGCTGATATTGTAATTTTTAAAACAATTACGGTTAATTATATGATAAAAATAATCGAGTGTAAAAAAATTAATTAAATATTAAATAAAATTTATTTTTAAAAGTGTTATGAGTTTTGAACGTAATCGTATGTATTTGATAAATTTTATTATTAAACTATTACGAGAATACAAATAACTAAATTAGATATAATGTTAAATAAAATGTATTTAAACATTCATAAATATGTATATAAAATATTTTTTTATTACGAACTATTATGATAACTAAAATAAATATTTTATATTATTAATTTTATTTTTATTTAGTTATCTCAATATAATTAGTAATAATAATAATAATCTCTTTAAATTAAGATTTTATTTCCTAATAATCTCTTTAAAATTAAGATTTTATTTCCTAATTAATAACGATAGTTTTAGATTTTTATAATATACATGAAGATATATATGAAATTGTATTAACAATAAAAGTGATTTTCAAAATTAGATTTTAAAAAGCTATTCCTTTTTTACTTTTAAAAATCTACCGTAGAAAAAAGTAACTTTACCAAAAGTTATTTTTTAAAAAAATTTATCAAACATCGATATTAGCTTTTAGCTTTTCAAAATCATCATTAAGCCTCTGAAAAATAATGTCAAATGATCCCTTGATGTGCATTATGTGATTCATACAATGCAAATAAAATATAATAATTTAATAATGATACAACTCTGGTTAATCAGTTGTACAAACATCCTTATACAAGCTGAGTTGATAGATTATGTGTCATGAGCGATCTGGTGGAAATGTTGTTAATGTAATAGTTTTATCTAACTAATTCATCCCTGCCACATAAACAGGATGTGATAACAAGTAATTTTAGAGTAGTCCTGGCCGCTCAAGTTAAAAAAGAAACAAATGGTGTTTAAGGACGGGATATTTCTACCCTACCATTTTTGTAAATCCGTCCCACTTCTAGAAAATAATTATAATGAGTTCATAATATTTTTAAAAAATATAAATTAATAAAAGTTTTGTATAATTAATTGATTAAATCCCTTTATTAATTTTTTTCTTAAATTTCTTTGACCATCTTTGATCGTAAATCTTAATATAAATTTAATTTACTAATTCGTTATTATGATACAACATGAACAAATCTCCCCAATACACATGAGTTATTGTATCTAATAGTTTAAATATTTAATTATGTAGGTATAATATAATATTTTTAAATGAAATCTAATTATTATTTTCACTACCTAATGGGTAAATGTCATAAATTTGATAGCGCAATAATTTACAGGAGTATTGTACCATAAAGACGTTATGTTATTTTAATTAAAGTTTAATAATCATACTTATAAAGTAATATAAAAGTAATATTAGAAGTGATATTAGAAACAATGAATTTGGTATAAAATTATAAAAATGTTGAAGTTAAAAGTAAATTCTTGGTAGTTTCACCTTTTGAGGATAAAATAGTCAAGTTAAACTTATGCTAAAGCAATCTTTATAATCAAATATAATAAAAAAAATTTAAGTCACAAAAAGTAAATTAAGATAGATTTAATTAATTAATTCTCTAAAGTTCTTTTTAATTTGAAATGTTTTAAAAATATGTGCACTTTTTGTAACTATTTTCTGAAAATGGGCGGGTTTACAAAAAACCATGAGTGGAGATATCATCACTCGGTGTTTAAATTTAAACTTTACTTATTTGTTTGAATTTTATGATTGGCCACCTTATTTCTGACATAATATTACTTTAACCTACTAAAATTTTTTATTTGTCCATTATAACCCTATGTTGTCGTCATTAATTTGACGGATTTTATGTTATAGCCTAGACGAATTCATAATATCTATATATTTTTATTATTTTATCTTTAATTCATCACAATGTGGATTAAGCTAATTAAGATAAGTAAATTCCATATAATATTTACTAAAATATATTTTTTTATAACACCCAGAGTCCATACTTGAATTAATTCAAAATTTTTACTTTTTGGCTGAACTCGCAAGTAATGTGCCCAAAATGAAATTTCTTTTTATAGTTAACGGGATAAGATTAAGATGGAAAAAGAAAGTTGAGAAGACAATTCAGTACAAAGATTATAAAATAAAAAAAAAAAAAGAATGACGATCGAGTGAAAAAAGAAATACAATTTCAAAAAGCCCTGACTCATCAAGTGAAAATCGATGGGAGACAAGCCTTCACCTAGACGAACAAATGACGATGAGCATAAGTAGTTCATTAAGTTTTACAAAAGCAAAGTGAAAAACGATCAGCGATTACTAGGTACGAAGGACTTAAACGGCGAAAATTGCTAATTTTTACCACTTATTAATCAATCGTTTGGGAAGTTGGATTGGATCTCCAGTACTCGGCTTCATCTGGACCTCTTTCACTCTCAGTCAAGGCCATTTTAAATCGATTGGAATATTCATTATTTTACAGTTTTAAAGCTATGGCTTGTCAATAAAAGTGATCACCTGAGAAAAATTAATGAATGAACATTTAATGCAGCCAGGAAGCCTGAAAAGACCTCACGATTAAACTTTGGGCAGATCTCGTACGTGGGTTCATAAGAATCAATATTCAGGTTCTTAAAATATGCAAAAAATATACATTACTAATGAACAAAACACTTGACGAAAGATTAGGGCTGGTGCAAAAACTTACAGTATCAACTAGCCTCATAGGAAAGTTAATCATCAAACACAAGGATCTATGCACTTGAAGAAACGAAGCCAAACCTAACCCTACACTGCTATTACGCACAAACTAGACTATCCAGGCAATAGGTTAATTAAGGTGCTGAGTCCTCGTCCTTTCTTTTGAAAAAAAAAATAATAAATCAAAAGAGGTATGACATATTGAATGAAAAAGAGGGTACACAGTTCAATTAGTAAAGGAAAAGACAACTAAAGTCCTACAAATTTTTTTAATGGAACCTCAAGTAAGTGAGGGAAATATATTAATTAAAGTCCTACAAACAGTACGTACAACAACGAATTATAATAGAGTTAAGAAAATTAATACTTAGGTAATTTCCAAGAGTCATCCAGTAGACAATTCTTAATTTTTTATGGAAGAAAATCCTATCATATGAAATCAGAAAAACTCAAACCAATGTTGGCTAAAAACGAGTGTTTGCAACATTATTACCCTTGTATAGATATGAGAGCAATGAAATCGCATAGTGGGATCAATGAAATCCTCAATCTATCAACACATAAATTGGGGGCCGCCATTGATGCTATTGCTTAACCTAATCCAAAAGGAACAAACAATGTAGAAAGATATAGCTGCTAATATTTGATCGATGTGTGTACAAAGCCTCCAATTTTTAATTGAAAACCTATTAATTTTTCAGTTCCACATATAAGTTTTTCATAGCTTGTTAATTTTTATGATTTTAGATATCAGTCTCCAGAGCTTCCCAGGTAAGGAACGAAAATTTAAAGAACAAGTGTCCAACAATTAAAGACTAGGTATACAGTATAATGTAGTTATTTTCAAAACATAATAGTTTTATTAGTTGGCACTTTGACTCTTTAAATTGTAATATAGACTGCGAAATTACCTTTAATGAATTAAAGAAAAAAGAAACCTTGACAGAGATGATCCTGATGTAATGTTTAACTCTTTCACATGTGTATGAGTGGGTTCGAACTGTCGACCTCTTATGTCACAAAGTTTTAATTACTAATTTACCAGAACTTAATTAGTACTAGTTACTAACTGAAGCAGTTTCTCTAAACTTAGTTAGAGCGATTTCCAACAAATTTTTAATGATAGTTTCAGATACCTCAGTACAAAGTCTGAAGGATTTTTGTGAAACTGAATCTGAACGAGAAAAAAGGCATAGTTTAGGGTTAGCTAATAAACAGCTCGACCGATGATCGATCGATCATTTCAAAATAAATGAAGCAGTCTATACTGTCGCAACAGAGAGAGCTATAGATAAAAGAAACAACATGCTGATCAACAACTGGGGCTGTGGCTGTGGCTTTATCTCTCTCTCTCTCTCTCTTTCACGCACAGGATCTTTGCTATATAACCTACACTTAATTCCGTACCTTTCTCGAATATGTCTCCTTCTCGGGATTGCATGCACCTGCAGAGCAAAATATAGATTGACAATAATAAATCAATGGAAATGATAATTAGTTAAGAAAGAAGCATCAACGTTGATATTTAATTACTTAATTAATTAATTAATTAATTAAGCACTAGCTGGCTAGGCTATGGAGATATATGTATAGGCCAGAAACTACACTAAAAAAGTTGCAGCTAAGTAGAGCTAACTGTCAAAATACTGAAAATCGAGAGATAGTGCAATAGATCATAGATAGATAGATGAGGCTTTGAAAGTAGCTAGACGGCTATAGGTCAGCTGCGCTTGTTCTTGCAATACCAATTCAGTAATCCCTCCTTATAGGGAATGTTTAAAGCTGCCGCAATTTGCATGGCTTTTGATTTTATTCAATAACCTTTTAAATGTATAATAATTAACCTTATATGCTCTGTCTTGTTCCTTCAGAAATCTGATCGTAATATACATCCTTTCTCGCAGCCTTTACAGAGTTTTCTATCACTATCTTAATTCCTTAGTCGTTGTGTCTTAATCATCTGTTTATCACTTTATAATTTCTTTTTTCATTTAATTCTCTTTCTCTCTCGCTTTTTTTTTTCTTTTCTCCCTCCTTGATAAAAAAGGAAACGGAAACTTTTCTCATTTTTGGCTATTTGAATATATGGTTCTGTAACTCTCCAATTTAACATGCATTCATGACCTCAAAAGATGCCAAACAGCTACCCATTTGGGTTGCTTTCTTCATTTTTTTTTTTTTAAAATTTTATATCGCATATGAATGGTAATTTCTTTTTGCGAATAATTCTCTCGTTTGTTAATAAAACATCGTCATTTGTAATCTTTTTTTTTCCTGATTTATCTCGGAATTAGGGGTTAATTGGAGTTACGGGCTTCCATTCTTCAACAATCTGCAAAATTACTCCACAAGAACTATACAGAATCAATTACAATAAAAGACTGCTATATATAATGAGTGTATTACTGCCTTTCTTTAGCTTAGCTCAGCTACGAATTTTGTATGCATATCTAATACTCTTAACCTAGCTGCAGCCTACATTTCCGCCTCCAGTCCTTTAATTTTTGTTTTCATTTTTTTTCTCTGTGATCGAAATTGTACAAGTATGTATCTCAGATTAAAGCACTAACGAAAGAAGGGAATTTGTCACGGATCTGTTGTTGTTTCATCCCCATCATCAAAACTGAGCGAAATGGCGGCTCTTGTTGGCAACAAAATCCACGACTGAATGCACCTCTATGTATTCCAGTACATCAGTAGTAATATTGCCAAAACTGGATCAATTGCATCAAAACCCCAATTGGTTGTTTGATATTATATCCGATCCAATTTATGTACATGCTATGGAACCGTTACTCAACTACTTTAACTAGATAATTATTTTCAATGTTGACTAGTGGGTGCTAATTGGATCCACGGTTAAAATCTTGCGCCATTCGTTAATGTAGAGAATTAAAAATTTTAATGGTGAATTCACTTAAAAAGTATTATTGTAGTTAAATTATTCATCAATTAGGAATACAATATAATAAGAGAGAGAACAAATAAGTGACACAACAATAGTTAAGAGACAATTTTTATTCATCCTTAATTATATATAAATAAGGAGATGAACCCTTCTTGTAGAGTCACATAACCATGCAAATGAAGTAGATGAATAGTAAAATTATACATTATTAGTCATGAGTTCTTATGAGATATTGGAAAATATGGGAGATGAAGAGTTGTTTGGTTGGGAGATAAAAGATTATTTTGATAAATATCTACAAAATTATAATTATTTCATAACAATTGCAATATTCAATTAGCTAACTCTTGTCCTTTATAATAATATATTTATAATTTTAATTAAGCTGCATGTCTTTATCTTTTCAGAAAAGAAAGTTAAACCAAATATACAACGTATTATGAAACAACCTTATTCCATTTTCGTTTGAGGTAGCTTATCATTGATCATCATTTAAATTTCTCGAAATAATAAGTTAAAAAGAAGAAAACAAAACAAAAGCTGATAATTTGAATAACGCATGCATGCAGTAAAAAAACAAAATAAAAAGATAAAAAATAAAAATAAAGAGAGAGAGAGAGAGAGAGCCGAATAAAGAGGCATGTATGTATAAGCCGAGATATTAAACCGACCAATGGAAACATCTCGGTGTCAAAACAAAATTCAAGGATACGAAAAGGACCCTTCACTTCAACAAAATCAATGTGGCTCTTTGCAGATCACGCCTTCAGGCTCCTCTTTACTTAATTAATTTGTTTTACTTATTGGGCGTCCTCAGTTTCATCTGCTAACTAACGACACATCTTTTTCACTCTCTCTCGCTTACGGTGAATGGATGTACGATTGCGAATTTCTTACACAAGTGTATGTTGAAGTTTCATGCAAGAGATATGATGTCTTTTGTGAAACAGACGTGGGTTTGAGTTGCAAGAGAAGTCCTGTTGTCGAGATATGTGATTCTTTCCTTCTTTATTTCTTTTCAATTCCTATCATATAATAGAATGCATTAATTTTTAGGTATCGCAAGTTTGTCTCTGCATGTGTTGGCGCATCATACACACACACACACACACACAATATTGTAAACCCTGGAGCGGTCTTTGCTCCTAAATGTAATTGTAACCTAGATAGGGTTAAGCCTGTGTGGTGCCTAGAGTGAATGTAGGTCGGGTTGTTTGTGAATACCAACAATAATGTTTTGTTTTTTACTCTTTGGTTTCAAACGAAACTACTTTTGCAGTTTCTCTTGCTTTGCTGGTGCTTTGTTTTGTTCCCTCTTTCTGGTTGTAAACGTCGAGTCCCTTCCTTTCAATTTTTTTTTTCAAAAAAAAAAATGTAATGTCCCTCGGCCAATCATACTGTGCCACTTCATGTTCCATTGAACATTTGTTTCCTTCACAACTTTTGGAACTTTTTCGATGTATATTTATATATATCAGCATTTTGCAGCAATAACTCCAGTGAGTAAGGATCTAACGAGCATTTGACCATTAGAAATAATAATAAGTGCATGATTAAGAATCCAGTGCTCTCAATCTTGAATTTCCCTAAGATAAAGCTCATCAACATAGAGTTATTACTGATTTTTTCATATTTGTAATCCTTACTTTCCAATTTAACATGTGATTTGTTGATTTCAGTTAAAATAAATTAATCATAGGATTTGAAAGAACAGATACGTCAAAACCATATTGGTTTGATTATATTTATTCCAATATGCGGATGCCAACAAAAAAGGAATCATCAGTTACTCACCACTACTGAGATATTAATGGTTTTCCAATAGGGCTAAATGGCATTGGCTCTGTTAACGGACACAGCCTGCGTATCGAAACATTTGGTATAGCTTTGCACACTCGTTATTTTCATCACATTTGAACAGAGTTTTGGAATAGCAGAAACTACTAAAACAATATAATAACAGTTTTCAAATCAACTATCACAATATTTACCTATGATGAAAGACGCAGTTAATTATATATATATATAATCATTCTCAGTTGTGAATGTCCACACCTTTTTAAAATGAGGATTCGCCGTTAAACCAGATGGTGTTATAAATATTCTGTTCAATTAACTACAAAAATATATAGTTTAATAGCGCATCAACATTTTAAAAAAGTGCGGACATCCGCACTAGAAAAGCACTATACATATATATGTACGTATCTCATGATCAAAGCATAATCTTAGACCCTTTCAAAGATTCACCATACAGTAGTTCAGCTGTTTCTTCTCCTTACTTTCTTTTATGGACTCAAAAGAGGCAAGAGGCCGCAGAAGTAAAATCTTCCAAACATGTAAATTAGCAATGTCAACCATAAGAATGCTATGATGACTTCCCTTCTTCCACTTTCCAGGAACCAAATTTAACATTGACAAGTTCAGCAGCTGTGCGGGCAGCTGCCGATGCACGCTCTGCAGAGGCAATAGCAGCTCGAGCTCTTTCCAAGACATCAGATGACTGTGATGGTGTCTCCCTTTTAAAATCGCTAACTGGCACAACATTAGAAGTTTTAACTGATTGTTCAATCTCATTATTACTCAAAAGGGGCCAACTGTTTGGTGGGTTAGGAGCTTGAAGGCGCTGAGATCCCAGTTCAGTCTTCGTAGGAGTAATAGGATGTGCCCCATCAGAAGGTGATGACCGAGGATATCCATGTTTGACAGGAACCGGAGGAAATGATGCCCAATCACATATTTCCTTTGATCCGCCCTAAAGATAATATCAAAAGTAACAATTATTTCAATTGTCAAACTAAAAGGCTCGAAAGGTTACAATAAGTACCTAACAGTGCAACAATTTCAGAGTATCAGTCAAAAACTTGTTCAATAAAAGAGCTATCCACAATACCTCAGGCACTAACTTCATTTGGAGTAACAGACAGAATTAGTGCCAGCACGTAGTTTTTGCCGCAACATCAGAAAAATTAGGGCAAAGCTAATTATGTGTGGGGGAGTTTTGTTTTGTTTTGTTTTTTGTTTTTTGTTTTTTCTTTTTGTTCTTGGGGAGGGGGGGGGGGGGGTGTGCACGGGGGGCGGAGGCAGGGTATGTGAGGGGTGTGCATGAGGCGGTTTGGAGCTCAATGTAACTACCTTAAAATGCAATGATAGTCATAAATTGGTTGAAGAGGGAAAAAGGACATCTTGGAAAGCATTCAACTTAACAACACCAATTAATTCTCTGTTATCACAGGATTGATACTAGAATCAAGTCTCCCTGAATTTAGCAGTCATATTTGTTGTTGAAGGTGGAAGCAGTATGATCCAACCACAAGGATTCCCTTTACTACCGAGAAATAAAATAATTGAAAATAAAATTTGATGACAATACCAGTAGATCTTCATGCTTTTTACTGAGTTCTGCTTCAGTGTTAGAAGAATCCCAATTCAGATTGTGCTCCTGTGCAATTTCCTTCAATACCTTGAGCCTTGCCTCAGATGATGGGGCACTAACGGAGAGTTTTTCTATTATCTACAAAAATAACAAAGAAAAAGTCGGTGAAGAATTATTAGTACATTCAAGATACAGGGGCTGCTGCTACTGACATATAAATCACTAATGCCAATTAACTGTGCGGTTGACACTGGAATCTGGACGGAGCTCAGACACAGCCGAGACAAACTCCTTTCCGTATTTTGCAGAAAACAAGTTCTTGATCTGCAACAAATCTGGCAAATCTGAACATCTTGGAGCTGCAAAAATTATGCTTGCAACAGCTTCTCGCATTTCTCTTGGACATTCCCTATTACGTCGAAAGGGTGGTTATAAAACTGGTAGCATTCAAATAAGAATTCATAGTTTTAACATAAGCTTACATCAGCAATTTTCAAAATGTCTCTCACCTAACATTATCTGCAATGATCAGTATATTACACCAATCACACAGCTGAGTAGAAAATTCCATAATGTTTCTCAAGTCTTTAAAACCAAATACGACATAGCAGCCGCAACAATAAAACTATTATTAATTGCTTACATATCAACAGTTCCTTTCATCAGATGATGGTAAAAGAATGTAAAACGTCAAATAATTATTAATTAAATTTTCTTCATCTTTTGTAACCTCAAAAGTGTGATTGTTAATTCTCTTAAAAGAGGCGGCAAGTATAATCCATGTATAAGACGTCTATTCTGAGCTCCATTTTTAAAAAGAAACATTTAGCAATTATTCTCCAGATAAGTAAAATGAAATTTCCCTACATGCCTCCTTCAAATTCCCTTTGCTCCCTAATTGTCACAAAACCTCTATTCACTTTCTTTATATGGCAATTAGAGATGTTGGCAATGATTCCACTCTGCGTCTCACATACTTTTAGTATCAATTTGGCAGATGCATGTGAGAATAGCTAACAAGCCTTCTCCGGCAAAAAGACTAGAAGAGAAAATGTGTGAAACATTGAGAAGATACCATTTATACCATGATTCTATGTCTAAATTTCAACTGATTAAACACCTGACAACCAAACTTTAGTCAATTTCAAATTGTTCCACTGAAGATACTACTCTTCCCATTTCACATTCCAAAATTTACATCACAAATGATTTGTCAATTGATGTGGCATTAACAACATACCACTTGCCACATCATTTTATTATTCACAAGGTAATGCAATCAGTGGATTGAGATGGAAATCTTGGGATACAACTCTCTAAATACTAAGGCACAAAGATTATAGGCCTTGAGTTCAAATCAGTTGCAGAAAAAGGGGAGGTTCCTAATAACGTGACAGAGATTATTTGCCTTGCTACAATATTCTGAAAACCATCTTTAAAAATAATAATTAAAAAATTAAAGAAGGAGAAGAGAAGGTAGGATAAACATCTGGTGCCACCATTTTATGAAATTATGAAATTCTAGACAATATAGCATAAAGAAACTACTACCATGCCACCAAAAGAAACATGATCAAACAACATAAAATAAATCCTATGACTAGTGAACTTACTTCTGGCTTTCAAGAATCGCAACACGTGCTAGGAGGAACTCACAAAACAGCTCCAATACTGCATACGCAGCACATATGTTTTGTTCTCGTATAACATGCTCCACCTAAAATATTTTCAAGTATCAACAGTTAAACAGAAACTTTGATCGACCAGTTAACCTGTGATTATAAATTAAAACAGATACCCGAATTCGAGCTATGGGTTCTTGGCCAGCCTGCAGAAACTGGGCTATCTCTTTGCGCATCTGTTTGAGCTGCAATTCTCTCTTGTTTTGCAGCAATTTCATACGTGATATCCCCAAAGTCAAGCTTGTTTTGCTGCAAAACCAATCAACACAATTTGAAACTTACAAACCCGCTAACAAAGTTCAATCCAGGTGATTAAACAACAGGGCATAATGCCAATTGTAAAGTACAATCATATTAAACACACTATTTCACATATTCAGGATTAAAATGATGAGCCTAAATTTGTAATTTGAATAGAAAAACGGGAAGAAATATCTGTAAAAATCAACACTCTCTAACCGCAACAACTTATATATATAGACAATAATTTGATTAGCTACCCAGATTATGAGACAACCCCACTAGATAAAAAGGGAAAAGGATCTCAAAATAAAATGCCAAAAGAAAATACAAATTAAAAATCAGAAGCATACCATTTGGCTCCAAAAACGCCTCTGTTGAATAGCTGATTTAAGAGTGACATCGAAGCTCGAAATTACTCACTATGATTCAGTAAGGGTTCTTTTCGGTATGATCGATTCAGTTGCAATCTAATGTCAAGGCTACAACAGAACCCAATTCTGGTTTTTCACTTCTCTTCGAAAACGATCATAGATTTTGGTTTAAGTCCTGTTAGGCTTTGCACCTTTTTGTCTTTAACTCGCGTTTCTGTTAAAAGTATTTTGTTTTAAGTACTTTGATGTGTTCGTTGCTTCAGATATTAAAATCTACATGTCATATGTTCCCTTTTTTTAATTTATTTTTTAGTAGAATTATCTCCTTATTACTACCATAATAAATGCCTTTCTAAACAAATTCTCAAAATCGCTTTTTTAAAGAGGCAAAGGACTCGCCCATTAGAATTAGCTTTTAAAGTGTGAAAATGTTTCTAAATTGTTAAAATGATTTTTTTTAATAATTAAGTGCCTTTGATTTTATTTTCTCGTTATTAAAATTATTTTTTGTCCAGATGCTTCACTATATTTAAAAAAAATATAAAACAATGGTTCGATCAACCCTAAAATAGGGACAAACAAAGTCTTAGCCTTAACATGCTCACATGTGAACTACAGAATTGTAATAACACCAACTTGCGTTCAATAGTTGAGAAGCTGAGCTTGTAAAGGAAGTTTCAGCTCTTGTATATTATTAACTGGAGTTTACAATATCTTTGGCAATAAAGAATTATTATTTTTTAAATTACAACACCGACAAAATCGCATCGAACAGTTGAAAGCAATGGTAGCACCAAAGAACAAGAATTAGAACGAATGGGAATACAAAGGAAGAAAGTGCTGCATGGTATTGAGGAGGCATGAACTTCATTTAACTTAGCACCGGGCATCAAGCCATGAGATAATATCACTAATTACCGTAAAAATTCTATCATCAGGTTCCCCTTCTAGAATGCAGTGATATCCTTCTTCATATAGCTTGAGAGTTTTGTCAGGGCTCGAAGCTTTCTCATAAAGAAACTGACTGACTGAAGGATCCGTTACCTTATCCTCAGCACCGTGAAGAATAAGCAACGGCGATGATACCTGCGTTACGTAAAATTGATTCAATTTTTGTTGTTATGACATTTTGTGCATTCCATGTTAAGATATTAAGAGTGTAATAATATCCAAAATGATGCAGTAAAAGATGAAGCGGCACAGAAATATGAAGAAAACTGACCTTCTCCACTTGCTTCCCAATATCAATGGTAGCATTTAAAAGTTCAAAAGCAGTTCTCAATCGTGTTTGATCACTGTAACAAATGACATTGTAGACAGCCTACGACAGAAAGATGTATAAACAACATGATCCATCATTAATCACTCTGGAGATCAGCAATTGAACATCAAAACATATTCTGTTAGAAATGTTTTATCGCCAACTGGTAGAAGTTTAACCATAATTCAATTTCTTTTTCTGATGATAAACAATTTAGTCACTGATTCATTAAGCAAATGATTTTGAAAGGCATCAGAAGAGGAATAAGTGTTTTCTACAATGATATATCAAAAACAGATCCTATCGTGTATGGTGGTTAATGGGTATATGTGAATTCTTCATCCAAGTTATTCATTTGCCTTCCTACACCCGTCACCTTCGGTCATTTTCAAATGAAGAGCATTTGTATGGTAATGAGATGATCCTTTACACTTGATTATACATTGTGTGAATGAGAGAGAGCAGGGGAAGTAGTGCTTTAGCTCTACACACATTAATATCTAGTAAGTGAAGAAAAACAAACCATTTCTTTCTTTCTGGAGTCTCTGAAGGCCAAATCTGCTAGATCTGTTTGAGGGATGAGCTTTGCTTTCGGCAATACTTTAGACAAAAGTATGAACACCTTCATAAGTATAGGCGGAGGAATCATTTCTTCTGCAATCTTGCAAACAACTTAAGGTTAGCAAGTTTTTCATTAGGTAAATGACAGAGTCCAGTGTTCCAGACAAAATTAAATCTTGCAAATTCAATTAATGACCAAGTATGCCAAGCAGAATCAGACGTTCAGTATAATATGTTAGTGGCAATGTAATGATATAGATACATATAGCCCTGATGTTAGGTAAAAAAGCATAGCAGAAAAGGAACAATTACTTCACAAAGTAATGAAACATATATTTAATCTTCACAATGAACATTCATAACTCCTTTTTTTTTTTTTTAACTTTTGCTATTAGCTGCAACGAGTTGTTTCAGAAGCATGAAAGTTCAGCTTTGACCAAGCACATCACTATACCACTTGATGGGCACATCCTATATTGGAAACAGAATGTCAGAAAAATAAACCTAAAAGCTTTATTTTTGATGATTACAGTAGGCATAAGATATGCAAAATAATCATATACAATACCAAACTGTTTGAAGACCTTCTATTTGCCTCTTTCTTAATTTTCTACTGATAGGAAAATTTTGATACGAAATATGACAAGAGCTCATGGCCTTTAAATATTGCACTTGATTCAGTATCATAGAGCCACATAATTAATATAGCAAAAATTTCAAACAGGAAGTAATCAAACAAAGGTTTGTGAAAAATGATTTGTGAAAGGAACAAAGATGGCTTACTTTACACATTGGGGCTACAAGGATTACTCCATCCCATGCATGCGGCTCCTTTAGATGAGCTTTGATAGTAACAGCTCCACCCATGGACTGTCCCAGGATGAAGCAAGGCAGCCCCTGCAGCTCAGGTCTTCCTGCAAAGAAAAATCAGCCAAAGCTACTTCTAAACTAAATGCATCAATCTACTAAAACTTGCAAGATAAGAAGTTACAACATTGATGTTAACATTGATGATAATTGTAGTTATGAAAGAAAAGGCCTACTTTAATCATATATCATACCTTTAATTTTTGTAAAAATTTCAATAACATTGTCAACTAGTGCATCAAAGTTTGGGACGTAACCATGCAATCCTTCTGATAAACCAAACCCCGGATGGTCCAAAGCATAAACACCATACCCTGATGCAGCTATGTATCTAGCAATACCTGAATTTGCCAAATTGTCCATTCATCACAAATATTAGGCCGTCCACATGTTTTTATAACTACAGTAAACATAATAAACTGGAGGTATAGGACAACTAGACAAGTCAACAGACCTTCAAAGAAAAAGGTGCATGTATCACCATAGCCATGGCAAAAAAACAAAGCACCTTTAATTTGATCACCCAGTTTTGGCATCCAGCTTTTACAGAAAATTTCAAATCCCTTTGAATTCCTTTCGTACCACTACAGAACCCAACAACAACATTCATCATATAGCAGAACTAACATGTTTTAGCCTTCCAAACTTAACCTCCATTTCTTTCCCCGGAAAAGTGAAAAATAATTTTCAAAAAAGCTTTCGCGTATGGTTTACACTGCATAAAACAATCTCACAGGAATATATAGCAACAATTTTTTTGTAAATTCATTTCAGAATTGCATCCAAAACTGTTCATAAAAAACTATATTTCTTCTTTTAAAGAAAATGAATAAATCAAGCGGTCAAAAGAAATAATTTAAAAAAATTAAAATCTTGGCTCATAGAGCTGGTATTTTGTTTATGCTGAAAAAAGATTGAGGTAATTTCTATTATTTTCTTACCCCCACTAAAAAAAAGAGTCAATCTAGTTATTGAACGCACATTCATATTTATTAATTTTAAAAAAAGGAGCAAAAGCAGCCATTGCTTACCTCTTCTGTTCTGATTCCAGAAGGAGCCATCTACCAAAATCCACAAATAATTCCAAAAAAAGAAAAAAAACCAGACATTTAGAATGACAAGTAGCTATTAAGATCGTGATAAAAAAAATTAAAGAAAAAGGAAAAAGCACCTTGAACAAGCAATGATCAAGCTGAAGTTGCACTTGCGTGAAAGCCGATCGAACTTTCCTACGAGTATAAGCGAAATCAAGATTCCGAGAGGCGATCAAGTTGAGATCATCGCTGACGCCTTCAATGGGTGAACTAATCTTGGCCCTGACGATCGAGTGACGATGATAAGTTGATGATCTCCTTCCTCCTGGGACCAAAACCGTGCGTTTTGGGGCGCTGTTGTTGGAGCCCGCTAAACCTAAAATGGGCAGTTGGTTCTTTAATGAATTGTGGAAAGGAAACTCGAGCTCCGGTGGCCGGAATCTGAGTGTGAGACACAAGTCCATTTTATGACAAAGCACTGAAAGACACGGCTCACGCCCACTCGGACCACAGTTCTGCCATGCACTATATATCCGATGCTGCTCTTAAAACAACGTGGTCCATGTGCATTATTTATTTATTTTTTTTTTTAATTGACCCAGAAAATAACTTCTGTCAAAAGTTTTTTGGCAGCCTCCTTTGCTTTTGTTGTTGACTGCCGCGTACGTCTTATTCCACTTAATCGTTTTTAAGCTATCATTTGAACCTACGACGAAATTGTTTTAGTGCAATAAATAAATGGAAATGGTCATTTTTTTTTATATATTAGAATCGATAGGCTTGGTAAAATATAGGCTTGAGCCGAGCTTTTTTAAGCCCATGTTATTTATCACAAATCCAAGTCCTTCTTAGTTTGGCTCTGGACTGAGTTTAGTTCGGACTTAAGTCGGGCTTGGACTTTATCATTAAATATAAAATAATTTTTTTAATAAAATAAAAAAATTTAAATTAAAGATAATTATTCAATAAATAATAATATAATAATAATAATTTAATATATAAAATATTAATAATACAACGTCATAAATCATAAATATTAATATAAAAAATATTAATTTAAATTTAATTTATTTTTATTTATAAATTAAAAGGTTTGAGTTAAGTCTGAATTTTTTTCTTAATTCTTTATCTAAACTCACTCTATGCAGGCTTTTTATTTCTCGACCCATATCTAAACCCAACTCATACGGGCCGGCCGAACTTTTTTACCGAGCCTAATAATCGACCTAAAATCGTATTGACACAATAATAGATTTAATTCGAATATATTATGAATTAAATAACTATTTATTGCTTAAAAATTTTTAATAATATTCTTGTGTTGATTGTTATGGTCAAAGTCACTGCAATAGCGTTATTCTCGCTCTCTTTTTAGTCTTCAATAAAATAACGCGCTTATGCAAGAGGATAAATCAAAATGTTGGCTATTGATGTGTTCATATCTAGCACTCTTATCTAATAAGGAGTAAGATTTCGAAAGAAAACTTTTAAAAAAACTTTTTTTTTCCTCCTTAAATTTCAAAATAGCAAAAATCACAGCAGCTTTGTTTGTGAAAACCCCTCATAGACTTGTGGAAGAGAAGCTCATTTATCTTTTACAATCATGTAAGACCACAAAGCATCTCCACCAAATCCAAACCCAAGTAGTCACCAGTGGATTAGAGCAGAGCGACTATTTCACTCCAAGAATTATCAGAGCATGTGCTCAGCTGAAGCAAATGGCCTATGCACGCAAGATGTTCGATAAAATTACTGACCAAAATGTTGTGTCATGGAATGCAATGTTTAATGGGTATGCACAGAACGAGTTTCATAGGACAGTTGTTGTTTTATTTACTCAGATGAAGAAGCTGGATGTTACGCCCAATTGCTTTACGTTTCCTATAGTTTTGAAGTCTTGTGTTAAGATTAATGCCCTGAGAGAAGGTGAAGAATTGCATTGTTTAGTTATTAAAAATGGTTTTAGAGCAAATATTTTTGTGGGTACAGCTTTGATTGAGTTATATTCAACTGGGAAAGCAATAGAGGCGGCTTATAAGGTTTTTGGAGAGATGGGCGAGAGGAATGTAGTTGTGTGGACTTCAATTATTAACGGGTATATTTCTTGTGGTGATATTGTTTCCGCGAGGTGTCTTTTTGAGTTGGCGCCTGAGAGGGATGTTATTTTGTGGAACACTATGGTTTCGGGGTATCTTGATGTGGGGAATATGATTGAGGCAAGAAAGCTCTTCGATCAGCTTCCAAGAAAGGATGTCATTTCTTGGAACACGGTGTTGAGTGGTTATGCAAATAATGGGGATGTTGAAGAGTGTAAGAGGCTGTTCGAAGAGATGCCTGAAAGGGATGTTTTTTCATGGAATGGATTGATTGGAGGGTATGCAAATAATGGACTTTTCTTTGAAGTTTTGGATGCATTTGAAAGGATGTTGACCGAGGGCAGAGTGTTTCCAAATGAAGCCACACTTGTAACTGTGTTGTCTGCCTGTGCAAGATTAGGAGCACTTGACTTGGGTAAATGGGTGCATGTGTATGCAGAATATAATGGGTATAAGGGAAATGTTTGCATTGGCAATGCTTTGATTGACATGTATGCCAAGTGTGGTATCATAGAAAATGCAGTTGATGTGTTTAAGAGCATGGATAAAAAGGATTTAATTAGCTGGAACACCATCATCAGTGCCTTGGCAATGCATGGACGAGGAGCTGGTGCTTTAAGTTTGTTTCGTGAAATGAAGAATGCTGGAGAAATGCCAGATGGGATCACTTTTATCGGCATCTTGTGTGCTTGTACGCATACGGGTTTAGTTGAAGAAGGCTTGTCATATTTCCAATCTATGGCAAAGGATTATTCTATTGTGCCTCAAATTGAGCATTATGGTTGTATGGTTGATTCGCTAGCACGAGCTGGTCGTTTAGCTGAGGCTGTGGATTTTGTCAGGAAGATGCCTGTAGAAGCAGATGCTGTTATTTGGGCTAATTTACTAGGGTCATGTAGGGCTTATAAAAATGTTGAATTGGCCGAACTGGCTCTAGAACGACTCATTGAACTTGAACCAAAGAACCCTGCCAACTTTGTGATGCTTTCAAACATATATGGGGATCTTGGGAGATGGAAAGATGTGGCACGAATCAAAGTTGCAATGAGAGATACTGGGTTCAAAAAACTGCCAGGTTGTAGCTCTATTGAGGTTAGTGAAGTTGTGGTTAATTTTTATTCCTTAGATAAGAGTCATACTAAAACTGAGGAAATATACGAAACCTTGAAGGGATTGACAAAACTGTTGAGATCATCTGGGTATGTACCCGATGCTCGGGTGCTTGAGCTGGGAGCTTGATAGAAAGAGCATTGTCATAGCTGAGGCAAACATGATCAAGTTATTTCCGCAAAATAGTCATCCCTGCACTTTTGTTGTAGTAATCTTTTCGACCTTCCATATTGTTTAACATCCATAAGGGGCAGTTGAAGAACATTGTGGAAGTACTTTGGGACATTAATTGTGCGCCATCTGATATGCGAGTTTGTTATGTAAATTTTGCAAGGATGAGCACTCAAAACAAATTTTGTGGTCAAGTAGTGCTTCCCAGGAATGCCATTTCTTTTGGGGAGGGTTCATAGATCAGACAATGCTTTTATCCTACAAAAACATATGGTGGCATCAACTCCTCCATTAGGAGAAAGCATACAAACTTTACTTTTGGTACAGTAACAGAGAGCCACAGTGATCACTCTTAGTTCAGTTAGTGAGATTGGTGCTAACGGCTCTCATTCAAGATGTTTTTACATTAATACAAGGTTAGCAGTTAGAAGAAAATGGTTTGGCAGAAATGTGATCAGGCCTTTGACTACTGTTGTCACCCCTCTTCTGCTTATGCGTGGGTACAAAGAACTTTATGGTGATCATTTGAATGAAATTGCTCCAAAACCTTCGTTTGAATATTTGGTGGGAGATGCACCTTCGATTTCACAACAACTTTCACCATATCTGCTGCATTACAACTGCTGCCACAGTCACCCCTTAATCAGCTTCTCCTACATACCATCATATTCATCGTGTTGCCTGCATTACTTCATTATCATAAGGCACGAGCAAAGATATCCATCTGAAGACCTATTTTCGGTTGATGCTATTTTTTTAAAAAAAAAAAATCAGCCTTTTCTCTATCCGCATAATTTCCTTCTCTTAAATGGGCCCTGGTTGATGGAATAAGTGAAATTTAATGGATCACAGAAGATGAATCATAGGCCACCTTTAGGTGTTTCCGAATTTTGGGCCAACTCAGCACTTAACAGGATCCTAAGACAACTGAAGCTCAAGAACCAACTAAATCACCCGGAAGGGAGGCTGGGATTAAGCTCTTTAACTACGGCATTAAGCTTCATGTTAGAAAATGCTATAGAGCTATGTATTTTTGTTTCATATATCAGGTTAATTGCGAGATCAGTCTATACTTTCGTTTAACGTCTTGGATTATGTGTGTTTGCCAGTTCATTAATCTTGAAGAAAAGAGTTAATAAATTGGCATGAACCCCTCATAAATTATGCATTTTAGAGCAAAAATACATGGACTTTCGAGGACTTTGTTTGGTTTCCAAATGAATGGTTAGCACATGACCTAATGTGTTTTGTCCCTAACGGCGGCACTCGCGTGCGTTGGTATGCATGTGCAGATGCAACTGGCTAAGTATTTTTTACATGGTTTCTCGAAACGACAACATCATATTGTTGTAAGCTTCTGAGTTTCTCAAACCCATTATTAATATAAATTAAATTTCATGTTTGTTTTGTTATTGTTATCATCACGTCATGTAGTCATACTTTGTACCTAAACTCATAAACCCTAATAAACAATATCACAATAATCGATTATGTGTTTCCATTTTGACCTTCTGAGGTTCCACTCCGCTCTGAAGCTGCTTTAAATATTCTTAACCTAGGTTGTCTGCAAATTCATCTATTTGATTATTTATTAATCTGTCTAGCTAACTCCCTAATAAACAAAGATTACATGCTTTGTACGTATTACGTTTACTTGTATGTACAATAATATGTTCTTAATTTATTATATGTATAACTTTCTTATAAGACAAAACACACTCCATCATTATGCAGCGTTGCTGCAGTTTTTAAGAGATGATATTCCAAAAAGACAAGCTGAGAGTGTTATCTAAGCAATCTTCATTTGATTAATTGAGGATAATCTTCCCGTCCTTGTTTTCCAACTCAATCTCGTTTGGCCTTTTATGTAAAGGTCTCTTTCATATGAGCTATTTAGTTGAAACCTTGATCTCAACCATGCTTGTACTCGAAGCATATAATTTGCAGCGGTTGATTAGTATTACTGTTTCGTTAAATCAGTTCCGTTGAAGTTTTTTATGAAGAAAATTTATGTTATCGTTCGTGTTCTTTAAACTAGCAAAATGATAATTTAGAGTAATTTCTCCGTTATGATATTTCTTTAGTTGAAAAAAGATAGGGGTAGATAAAGTTCAAATTAATTTTTTCATCTAAAAAATTTGAACTCAAGTGATGATCAAAGAAAGCTTTTAGAAAACCACTCGATCAAGCTCGTATTTCCACCGTGATATGAAAATATCAGTTACATCGAAAGAAATTTCTAGGTGTCTTACACACTCTTAGCACTTGCATCTACTTTAGTACTTTTAAGTGCACACTATCAAGATCATCACGGGAGGACAGTGGCAATGAGGTGAATAACGAAATAAATTAACCAAAATTTTTTCCTTGATATAAAGTGCTCTCCAAATCTTGCTTTAACCATTAAATTACGAAAGAACAATAAAATTTTGCGACGTACAGTGTTCAAGTATTGCATCATCAAAAACCAAATTTGCTCTCAGATCTTTTTGGTGGAGAAAACCCAAATTAATTTTTAATTCCTTATCTCCCCCCATACTTATATATGGCCAGCCAAATAAAATTGTTTGAAAACTGCTTGTTCAAGGATCTCTGTAGCATATTTGCTCTACAGTCATATAAATAGGTTTGAACCAATTAACACTGAAAAATAATTTAATTATAAATAAAATAGCACAAAATCATGTATTAAGTATTGCAGCATCCTTATTGACAATCCAAATGATATGGTATTTAGAATCATTCTTTTGCAAAAATGTCAGCACATTATGTAATTCAAATTTAATACTATAAAATGTTATATAATCCACAATACAATGTTAAATTGTAGTTGTAAAGCATTGCAGAATACGGTCATACGTATATTTTTTAAGCCTGCAAACTTCCATGTAGTAGCAAACTATTATTTGTGTTTATATGATCAAATAGAACAAATTAATTATATTCTATTGTCAAATAAACCTAATTCACTTTAGATGAATTACATTATTACTTCAAAAAGACTTGCAACTACCACCTTTGAACTTGGGTATGAGCAAAATGATGAGCTTACCACCTTTTGAATTTGGTATTGGACATTCGAACACCGACAAATTGCAAATTCCCGCTAGTGATTGATTCCGAGATTGAAGCCTTAGCAATTGTGGAAGGAATTCAGATTTGATTTATAAAAGAATTCAAACCAACTTAACGAAAAGCATGTAAATAATTTTCAAAAGCTAAATTCAAGAGTCAATGGATTTTATAATTAGATAGGAAACTAAAGGGGAGATCGCCTGCCGACTTGGTTGGCCAAAATGGGATTTGGTTTACGTTTCAATCTTGAGAGAAAATTGGCTAAAAAAGGTGGTTACAAAGTTGATATGTACGTTTATGCCCCTCTTCTTTTTTTTTTAATTCAACAATTTGGCATGCGTCAATTTTGATTTCATCGGTGCTAGCTTCTATTCCATTTATGCTAAAAAGAAAATTCAGGTAATGTAGTCATCTACATTTCAATTAGTTGAGTTTTAGTCAGCATCTGAAAGTCGATTTGACCAAAACGAGATTCGTCACGTGAAAAGAACTACAAATTCATTTTTAAATTGAATTAAATTAAGCAATCAATTAAGGGGAAAAACAGATAAACACACTCCTACATTTTTTTTTTTTGTATCGACCCTTGACGGTACGTGTAGCTTAAAATAAAGACTGGGATTGATGACACATTAGGCTTTTTTGTATATTAGTAATAATAGGGAAATAATAACTACTCCTTTGCCTAAATTTTGGATTTATGAGTACAAAGTGATGTGTCAATACACTATTAGTTGATAAAAATATATAATCTAATGTAATTAATTAATTGAGTGGGCCCATGTGATAAACTATTAGTTGTATGAAAGAAAATTAATTTCTCTTACAACTTATTTCAGGAAAGTGTGAATCTATGACCTCTTAATCCACCTCAAGTACCAATATAAAAAACTTTAATCGTCGTTTACTTTTCGAATTGGAGAATCAAAATTATTGACAACGTTTATTTCGTAAAATAAAATCAAGAATCAGAATCATGAGACCCGTCCCAATTTGGGAATGAGGAATGAGAGATTGATTTTCTGAGGGTGGGAATGAGTCTCATATTTCTAAAAATGACTATTTTACTCTCCCACAAAAAAAAAAAACTCATTTTGTCCTCAATTCAAAAAAATTATTATAAGTAATTAATATATTATTATAAATAATTAATTAATACTATTATTAATTAATATATTATTAACAAGAATTAATAATAATACTAATTTTTTGAATAAATAATCACCAAAATTAATATATTATAATAACTATTAATATAATTATTGTTATTAATTAATTAAAATACATAATAATTTTTGAGTAAATAGTCATTCTTATTTCTAGAAATGACTATGTTACGCCGCCACAAGAAAATACCCATTTTGTCCTCAATTCAAAAAATTTATTATAAGTAATTAATATATTATTATAACTAATTAATTAATCTATTATTAATTAATATATTATTAACAATAATTAATAATAATAATTTTTGAATAAATAATCACCAAAATTAATATATTATTATAATAACTATTAATATAATTATTGTTATTAATTAATATATTAATAAAAATAATTTTTGAATAAACCATCACCAAAATTAAAATACATAATAATAATTATGACTATAGTTAATTAAGTACTTTTTAATAATTTGTTATAATCTAACTCATTTCGATTTAGATTCCGAGACAAAGTAAACACATTAATGGCAAAACTCATTGATTTCAATTTTAATTTATATAATTCAAGTAAACAACTTATTGTTATTTTCATTTTCCATTCTCTATTCCAGCTCATTCCAATTCATGTTTAGTAAACATACCACAAACCCTTTCTTTTCTTGGATAATCTATTTTTGTAAAGTTTTCACAGAGTTTGCTTAAAACCAAAACGTAGTCTGTACTCCTCTGTAAAATGGCGCTAATGTTTGAATGTTATAATTTTTACCAAGGATTTCAACTGTGATCAGGAGCCTACGATAGCCTAAATAATTTTATACCAGCATATGATTTTGATTGTAGTTTGAAATCTGAATTTTGTAAAATTCAGATGTTCGAACTCTGTTTTAAAGTGAGATATACATCTATCTCATTAGTCTATATTTATATCTACCATAACGTTTTTTTTTTTTTTTTGGGGTTTAATTTGATTGAAATATATATCATATATATAGGTTACCAAATTGAGGAGATTGAATTGTACAAATTGTATTCTTAATTCAACTTTTTCCAATTTTGTTAAATGAAGCCTATGGAAATTGCTGGTAATCCCACATCAACATCATCAGTTTAAAATCTAAATATTTTGCATAATTATCCTCTACTCTAACGAAATTACTAATTAATTAATATCCAAGCAGCATCATCAATGGCAAACGACATCAATGAATAAGACCAACAAAACTCTAACAACCATTTACTTGATACATACGATCCTCTAACTTCAACTCCTGATATGTAACTATGCCAAGTTGACTATTAATTCATATAAAATTAATTCATTATTGTACTAGTATCATGAGATTTGAAGTTACTGTTGATTCGTTTAAATTTGTCGTCGGAGTACTATTTTATGTCAATTTGATCCTCTAGCTGGGCCTATATATATATTTTCCATTAATTTACGTTTCAATGTGATGAGCAATGCGCATCCGTATATTAATTCGTATGAGATATGGGTTAGTGTTACTTGAGATGAGTTTTACTATAACATAAAATATATACTACATCTATAAATTTTTAAATTTTTTGTTACGAGTCTTCAGTTTTTTATATTATATCTAAGATTAAAAAAAAAATGATTTTGATGGAAATGAAAAACCTTTTTCACTAGATACAAACTTTTGCTCTTTATTTTACTCAAATTCAAGTGAACACCGCACAAAACACATTCAGTTTACCCAATGACCAGCTACTACATCTAAGATTTTAGTACATACAGCCGAGTTTATGTCACCTGATGAGGATCGAGTTAGCATATTTGATTTCTTTAAAGGAGCCGTAAGGATCTAGAACTGCTTCCACCTTCAAAGCCTCATCTCAAATACTGAGATATTAATGATCTTTCTTAACTTTTAGTTAGTACGATCAATGATATGGCGCGGATGCCTAGATAATATGACCACTAAGAAATAATGACCATCGATTGCAAATTGCATGATAGGTCATCAACATATCATTGGAATCACCTTCCAATAATTTTCTACTAAAGATAGCATCAGAACTTGCTATCTTTTCAATCTTTTCTGAGTTATTCAAAAAGATTGGATAGAAAGTAAGCATCGATGTGAATTATAATAATGAGAATCAAACTCGGCGCCTTATCTCTTTACTCATCATTAGAAGAAAAATCTGTGTACTTTTAGTTTTCTAAACCGAAAGCAAGACAAGCTCTTGTTTTAACAAATGTTTACATTGTTTCTCACGCACGCGCGGATGAGTTCTGGCTTCTCAAAGTTTCAAATTCATTGTCGTATCAGAAAAAAAGGACCCACCTCAAATGATTTTCAAGCCTGATTCATCGTGTTAAAGATTGGTTTAACTTTCAAAGATAAAGACTCTTTCCAGTCTAAAAGCTTCCCACGGATCCCTTTCTTTTCCTACCTCTATCACTTTTTCGTCGCATAATTTAGTTATGTTTATATGTAGAGAATATTATCGCGGGACATGCACCTTTGGTAACCCATGACGGGAAATTTCAACACTGGTATTAAAAATAAGTCTCGATTCTTTTTTAAAGTATTAGTTTAAACTTTTTTAATAGTTAATTACTTACAATTAAAATTAAAGCCAATTATTAATATGTGGTTAATCTGCTTTGAAAAATTTAGAACAACATAATATTTTATTGATTATGTTGCTTTTGTCTTTAAGATTCGTCAATTGGATCTACATTTGGAATGTAGATCACTATGTGTGAAAATAGCATCCACATGTAATTTGTCACTTTTAATTTGTTTTGATACATTGCAGGAATTTTCTATATACGATGCGCTAGGCTCTGTCGAGGAAAATTTTCCATCAATCCTGCCTGTAAATTTTGATTAGATTCAAGGTATTAATGAATGATAACAATAAATATAAAGTGGCCCTCATGTTTATCACATCATGTGATTGACATCTGTCATTCATTTCATGTTGAGGTTACATTGACAATACCATTGGGTGTCTTTTTTTCTTTATTTTTTTTAATTGATAAGCATTATATGTCATCAATTTGACATAGATTGATCTGTAATCTAATATCCAGAAAATAAAAGAAATAGAAAATTTTTAATTAAAAATAAACTAATGGAGACAATAATTAAAAGAAAATTTATTTGGACAAGAAAATATTCAATTTTTGGCTACTGCTTTTAATATTAAATTAGATAGCATAATGAATATGCGATGAGTACTATCTGAATAACTCAACTAAGGAGTTATTAACTAATTTTTTGTTATTTTTAAATTAAAATACTTTTGTAGATAGAAATTGAACAAGATTTCTAAATGTTCTCCCTTGGAATAATGTATATAAACAAATCTTTTAATTCAAATCATTCAAACTTTAAAATGATTTGAATTAAGAGGTAAACTTTACATTGATTTGGAAACTAAAGCCTATAAGAAATTAAGAGGTAAAGAAGCTTCAAAAGATAAAGTTCGAAGATAACAAATTTAAATATTACTCGAAAATTGTAACTATGAAATTTGACGAAAGATCATGATATAACAATAATTATCCAATTGTAATTAATGAAAATATTTTTAATAATACTTTTAATGAGTGCCCTTATGAAACGTTTTGAGCTCATTATTTCGTGGATTGTTTACATAATAACAATTTCATGGGATGGTTTGGTGAGCTGCTACTCTCACATTCGACTCCCCATATTTAATATGGGGACTCGATTCATCTCTCAATTATAGAACAATTAAGTGGAGGTAGTCCTCTCTTTTACAAAATATAAGTGGAGTAATATTTCAAAAGATTTAGTATAAACTAATTAGGATAAAAATCTGGACAGTACTTAATAAAATTTAATATAAACTAGTCTTGATACTTGTGTAGACATCCATTAAATATTAGTTAGGACAATAATCTAAATAATATTTTATAAGATTCAATGTAAATTATCCCCAGTAATCATCTGATTGTAAATATCACTAGTAATCTAACTATAATATTAGTATAAAAATTGAATGCATACATGCGGGACTATGTAACAACTTAATATGTAAATGCATACATGGTTGAATTATTTTGAAATCCTAGAGGCACTAGATTGAAAAAAGAACTGAGAAAAGATTAGAGTTAGTGAAATTTAGTCATTTTATGAATTTATGAATACACCCTCTCAATTTTACATAATTGTTACCATATTCTCAAACTTTCTATAATTTCTCCATTATGACCTCCTTTTATTCATAATTCTAGTTCTGGTTCTCTCTCCATTTATAATTATATGTATAGAGTATTTTTTTTAATGAGCACTTTCTCATTTTAACAAGATGAGGATGTTACTAAAATATAAAATTTTTAATACACTACGAGGCAAAAAAAATCTAATACATTGAAATCTATAACTTTTTGTATTTTAATTATATCTTCACTAGATAATAATCTATACACACATACACGAGTGAGTTTCTAATCAGGAATCTTTGACTATATTAAATTTAGGGATAAGTTAAAAAAAAACATAAATTTTTAAATATAGTCAGAGACACCTTATTTTGTGTGTGTGTGTATGTGTGTGCGGGTGCCTTCATTTTTTTTTTTATTGCAGACACGTTATTAAATCATGCTGCTTAATAACATTTTTTACTGAACCTATTAAACCGTCCAGTTTAACAGTGTATCCACATAAAAAAAAAAATGACGTTTGCATTAGAGAAGGGTTGTGTGTGTTGTATATATATTAATTTTTTTATTACAAATATAAAATTTTTAAAGCTATTTCTTTAAAAGTGCCCCAAACCTCACATCCTAATCAAATCTCAGCAAATCTCAGTGATGAAAATTAATCCTCTTCCGCAGAAAAATTAAAGTGTCAATCCCATCATTATGGATGTTGAATATTTTCTTTATACTTCAACCCCACCATTCCAATGAGTAGCCAAGTAATTTGACTTTGAAATCTTAGACTACTCGTGTACACAATCTGCTTTAACCAGAATATGAAGTTGTTAGAACTTCACATCCTTTGTAATTTTTTTTCTTGTTCTCCGACTAGTATTGGACCCTCAAGGCTTCCAAATAAATCTTTAAACTTTTGATATGACAATGACACTCACGCCTTTTTCAACTGAAATTCAGGTTTCTGAGGATACGCCGACAGTTTATTGTTGTATTCTCTAATGCATTCATACTCGCAAAGAGTATGAACTTTACATAAAAAGAACGGATGATTACATGGAGTTAATATTAACTGAAGATAATGTGAAAATTATTTTTTAACTTTTTCTAACGGTCTAAAATTGATTTTCAAGTCTCAACAATCACTAACAAATACCCTTTACATGTGTTTATTTTTTCAAAAATACGGGCGTCAAATACTTTCATCAATTTCATGAAATTGTATGACTTTTTTGTATTTGTTTTATTTCACAAAAGATTTCATTCAAAATTCATGATTCGCTTAAATAATTATATGCAAAGAGTTTATAGAGCTTCTATAAGCTGAAGAAAAATTCTATCTTTTCCTTATTAATGGATCTTGTAGTACATATATTCAAGAACGTTAAGTTTAAAACTTTAAATAAGATTCATCTTCCATCAGATTGGTGGAAACAATCAAATAGACGAAGGAGTATACACCAAGAATACCTACTTTGGTTTTGTAGTTATAGGAGGTTTCTCATATTAATTAACACATGATTTACAAGCAATTTGTAGAATTTTTGAGGAGTACTTTGATTTCTTTCAATCATGATCTTAAAATGCATTTTATCAATATTTTTGACTGATTTCTTTCAATCATGATCTTAAAATGCATTTTATCAATATTTTTGACTTTAAAGAGGTTTTTTTTTTATTTTAATCTTATCGCGTAACGCTCTTGATGACTCAATTTTCCACCTCCGCCTCATTCTTTTTAGAAGATAGACCAAGGTGTAAAACATGGAATTAAAGTGAAGATAGCCTGTATAGAGGCAGCTCCTTTATTTCACATCAGTAATACATCCTAGGATAATATTGCTGATAATGTAAAATATTTGACCAAAGTGCCAATTTTGGATGCCATGCATTTTTATTTACTCCAAAAGCTGGGAGGTTCTTTCATATCATCGATTACTAAAGGAAAATTTTCACTATTCAAGTCCAACAATTGTCAAATACGAAATTTTAATCAATAGAAAGGAAATGGCATATGACTTGTTAGGAAAATGCGGCTTTGGTCGCTATTCAAGACCTTGGTGACGGTGATGTCTAAACAAACAAAAAGCTTTTAATGGCATTTGGATTGAGAATGTTGATAGGCTCACAATATTGTATATTTGAGCAGGAAGTTGTCTTAAATCTTATTCGTTTTTTTTTTTTTTGGGTAGAAAATCGATAATAAGCAGTATTAAAAACATACTAGTACATTTTTCTCCGGGCAATTTTGGTTATTTTATGTTATAAGAAGTATAATAATCAAATTAAATTTATGTTAAAGCAATTATAATGGAAAACATAGTGAAATTTTATATTACATAAAAAAAAGAGGACTAAAAGAATAATGTCAATTTTATTTTTATTAGTATTATTTAAATGATTGGGCTTGACGCTTTATTCTTCTTGTGTTTTTTTCTAGTTTCACTCATCGGATTTGAACTCGGATGACAACTAACAAGAACTATTTAAAAATCACTTGAACGAATTCTTAGAGGCCAATGGCCGTAAAGCTTAAATATTTTAAAAATATAAATAAGGGTGTGGCTATTTAAACCCATAAATATACTCATCAAACCCGTAATCTAATAAAAATTTATATTACAAATATTCCATCAGTAAAATTACTAATAAATACATGATAAATCACCATGCTTTTCATTTATTTATTGTATACACAATTTATCTTTTAAATCCAAATTTTTTTATGACTCAACATTCCATGAAATTACAAAGTATAAATATAAATTAATGATTTTAGAATGATTGATGTTTAGATCCTTTAATCAGTGAGTATGGGGTTCGACTTTCGCATCCAAGGAAAACATACAGCTTGGAAAAATTCTATAAACCTAAATTGAGGGTATTAGTGAAAAAAAAAAAGAATTAAAACTCGTTTTTGACAAACCAGTGCTAAAGAGGGAAAAAAAAAAGAATATGAATTTAACGAATGATTCAATGGGAGTATGCAATTGATGTGAAAAAATTCCTCTAGGTCCTAGTGATTTTTCCTTCTTTGTTTTCAAATTTAGATCAAGTTAATAGAAAGCAATAAAAAAATGAAGAAATAGAGAAAGAAGAACTATAACATTTGATTATTGAAGAAGAATTTTTTTTTAATTTAACGAAAATGAAAAATAAGAGAATGAATATTTAGTTAGGGTTAATTTAGGCATAATAAGAGGTTTGATTACGAGTGTATTGTGTAAATGGGTTCACTGAGGAATTTATAAGTTCAAATAACAATCTCACGTATGAATAAAATAAACTGACTTATGCACCCCTTAATAGATAATTTAATTAATTTAATAATGAAATGCAAATTAGCCACGTGTTTTTGAGCTTTACAATCATAACAGTAATTAAACTATAATAAAAATAAATATTACATAAGTAAATAGTTTCCCACTTTTTATAAATATCATACACACAACCCACCTTGATGATCACAAGCTTTTATCGATTCAATTTATAAAATGCATATCGGCTTAGTTGAACTCAAAATCAACTTGAAATTAAAATGTACTTTAGTTTGTTTATACTTCTTAAAAATCTTAGCAAGTAATTTAATTTTACTCGCATATATATCAAATTTAATTAAAACAGATCTAGCGACAACTTTAGTCTGATTACCTATATGTAGAGAGAGGGATGCCTCAAAACTTAGGGTCCATTTTAGCGGAGGGGATTTTTTCTTAAATTAGAATATTTCAATCCCTTCATTCATATAATTTCAATCAATGCCAAATAAATTCAAACAAATCATTTCATTTTGTTTCAGCACTTTTGCCTAGATATATATGGAAGGTATCTAATTAATTTCTTGTTTTATGATTGATCATTTACGACTGACCCATTTTCAATTGACCATAAAACCGAAGATATTCAAATAACAATGAGTCAAAGATTTGATCTAGTGATAATAATAAAATATGATAATAAAATGATTATTGTTGAATTGGGAGTGATGGATATCTTGTCTATAATACTAGTATATACGATAAGATATCCCACAAATTGATTAAATTCTAGGGTTGCAGTAAAAATATGTAAATTTGAATAAAAAATTAACATAGTACACTTCATGACTTCAATAGATCTATAAAGAAAAAGAATGTCTCATTTTTAATAGGGTTATTTGTAAATAATAAATCTTATTTATATTTCTTTTCTTTTTCTGGGTAGAAAATCGATAATAAGCAGTCTTGAAAACATAATAGTTCATTTTTTTTCTGTCAAATTTTGGTTATTTTATGTTATAAAAGTAAAATAATCAAATTAAATTTATGTTAAAGCGGTTATAATGATCAAAGATAGTCAAAAATCTGTATTACATAAAAAATAAAGAGGACTGAAAAAAATTGTCTAAAAAATAATGTGAATTTTATTTTTATTGTTATTATTTAAATGATTGGATTTAATTCTTTCTTTTTTTTTCCCCTAGTTTTATTTCTCAAGATTTGAACTCAAATGACATCTAACAAAAGCTGCTTGAAAATCACTTGACCAAACTCTTGGAGGCCAATGGCTGTAAAGCTTTAATATTTTTAGAAATATAAATAAGGTTGTGGCCATTTGAACTCATAAATATACTCATTAAACCCATTATTTAATAAAAATTTATATTACAAATATACCCATCGGTAAAATTACTAATAGATACAATGATACATGATGAATCACTACAATTTTCGTTTTTTTATTGTATAGCCAATTTATCTTTTAAATCCAAATACTTTTATGATTAAAGATTTTAGAAGGATTGATGTTTAGATCCTTCAATCAGTGAGTATGGGGTTCGACTTTCACATCCAAGAAAAACATCTATCTTGGAAAAATTCTGTAGAACCTAAATGGAGGGTATTGGTGAAAAAAATGAAAGAATAAAACTCATTTTTCAGGAATCAGTGCTAAAGGAAAAAAGAAAAAAAAAAGAATCTGAATTTAACAAAATATTCAATCGGAGTATGCGATCGATGTATAAAAATTTCTTTCTAGGTCATAGTGATTTCGTCTTCTTTGTTTTCAAGTTTGGATGGAGTTAATGGAAAGTAATTGAAAAAAAAATGAAGAAGGAAAAGATATTTGACGTCTGATTTTGTGTTAGCTGTGGGGATTTTTTTCTTAAATTAGAATTATTTCAATTACTTCTCATTAATATAATTTCCATCAATGCCATAAAAATTCAAACAAGTCATTTCATTTTATTTCGGCACTTTTGCCTAGTTATTTATGGAAGGCATCTAATTCATTTCTTGTTTTATGATCGATCATTTTCCACCAACCCATTTTCAATTGACCTTAAAACTGAAGATATTCAAATAACAACGAGTCAAACATTTGATCTGGTGATGATAATATAAAATGACTATTATTTAATTGGGAGCGATGGATCTCTCGTCTATAAAAGTAGTATATACGATACAACATCCCACAAATTGATTAAATTCTAGGATTGCGATAAAAATATGTAAATTTGAATTAAAAAAAAAAATTAACATTGTTCACTTAAATAGATCTATAATGATCAAAGAATGAGATCATGTCTCATTTTTAATAGGGTTATTTGTAAATAATAAATTAAATAAATAATTTTGGTTCAAAACTAACCAAAAACCCAAAAAAAAAAGAAGAAGAATATTTTGGTTATTGACGAGTCTCGATTTAACTTTGGTGAATTCAAAATGAGGTTAGTTCTTATATATATATTGAAGGGAAAGAAATATAAATTATTTTTCCCCATAAATAAATTTGGGGGAGGATCATGGTCCCTACAGATTTATGTGGTTCCACCCCCAGTTATTTTGTATATATTTTACAAATTCAATGATATTTAATTTTCCCATGTGAAATGTTTGTTCAATTGTTCGTTCTCACGAACAAATCAAAGAACGTTACACGGGAGAATGGAATCAAAGAAAAACAGAAAATAAAATAAAAAAAATTGTAGCCCACGACATGGATGAAACCTTGGAACTCAATTATGTTCCTCGAACAAGACATTTTCACTTATAAAAGAAAACAGAAGCATTAATGCTGTAATTTGTGAGGTTGACAAAACACAACACAAGCAGAAACAGTTGGTCCAAAGACGTAACTAGAAATTGAAAAACAATCCCACAATCACTGTCGGAAGCGGGTCAGCAGCTATCACAGCGACCGGCGACGGTCTATTGTGTTGAAATTTTGGGTGGACCCGGCACGCCCATTGGCTCCGGTGGGGGTGGAGGTAGGCATATGGGAACATCGTAACAACATTGGCATGAACGAGAAGCCCGATGTGTTTCACAATATCTTTTGTTGCATCCCATTTCTATTTGTTATCCTCTTTTTTTTTTTTGAATTATTTCTTATGATTAACTTTGTGCTTTTGTACATTATTCTTTGGATGGAAAGTACCAATTTTTGAAAGCAAAATTACGAATTCAGCTTAGTATATATACAAGAATTTATTAAGAGGCGACAAGAATCAAGTACAATTCGTGCTATAAATTCTTTCTCTTTCCTTTTATTTATTTATTTATTTATTATTTTTTTAAAATTCTAATCTTCTAGATGATTAAACCAGTAAGAGAGATGTATTTTAAGACTATGGTCTATGTAGCTAATACATATTAAAAAAAAAAAATTAACCTTAAGGTGTGGTTGAGTGGTTTTCAAGCAATTTTATTTTGATAGACATTCGAGTTCAAATCTTGAAAAGGTAAGTAGTTAAAAAATAAATTAGGCAAATCCCCTATTTTTTCAAAAAGAAAAGATTAAAAATTTTAGAAATTTAATTGTCTACTTTTTTAATATTATATAGAATTTACATACAGGTACGTAAGTCCATTGATATAAACAACTAAAGTCTAAAGAAATACACAATTTAAGCCTAACATAAAAGAAAACAAAATAAAATAAAATAATAAAACTCTCAAGGGAGATTCAAACCCTTCACTTTAAAGTTAAGAGGAGAAAATATCAACCAATCCAACTTAATGATTTTTGGCTAATTATCCACTTTCCCTATCACACTTTACCCCCTTTTGTTTTTTGTGTCCTCGGCTACGATAAAAAAAATTGATAAAAACACAAAAGATACTCTTAATACATGTAATATATATATATATATATATATATATATATATATATATATATATATAGATATAACATGAAAAATATCAATGTATTGATAAAATAGAATATGGTAATTAGTCACTCTAAAATATAATTTGAACACTTTTTTTTCTTTTTTTTTATTACAAAAATACCCACGGTATATGGGTACATGGATTCTTGCAACCCAAGACACTTTCCTCTCCACCAATTGATAAATGGATTTATTTAGCCTCGTCATTTGCCAGCTCAATCCCCCGACCAACATGTAAGCTCAAAACATGTATCTATATCTAAGGGTAGCAAAATGAATAATCGAATCATATTCGAATTGAATCGTAAACGAATTGGATTAAAATTTTACTGATTCAAATTCGATTCGTTTATTCAACGAATTGAAATATCATGATTCGGATTCGATTCGTTCATTAAACGAATATTTGATTTGATTTGTTTAATTCATTTAGTTAAATTAAATCGAATCTATTCGTTTATTCTATAACGAATCTATAAAGAATCAAATTTAATATAAATTCATTTACAAAAATATAATTAATAAATAAAAATTAAACAAAAATTAAGTAAAGTAAAAAATAAAAAGACCATAAATTTAACATCATACAAAAATACAAATTTATTATCGTTTATATTTATTATATTAGCCTTCAAACTTTAAAATTTTTTCATACATATTTATAGATCCATAAGTAATATAATTAAATAAATAATAAATAAATGTTAAAAGAATGAATAGTATTCAATTCATTTATGACATATTTATTAAATGAATCCTAAACAAATAAATGAATCGATGTCCTCAAACTTGAATTCGATTCGTTAAATAAGTGAATCGAATCGAATTCACCCATTTATTAAATGAATCAATTTTTTTAAACCCAAAGCCACTTAATTTGCATAGAATCGAATCGAATAAACAAATCCTGACCTAAATTACCACCCGTACGACTATATCTAGATTAATTCTTCATGTATTTATTCTCGTGGTTCAGTTTTCAATATTAGTTTAGAATTTAGAATTTAGGATTTCCTTATCTTCAAATGGTTCCTCTCTTTATTATTATTATTCATTTTTCGCACGCGCGCCAAGTACCCCATTATGTTTTTCGCACATGTGTATACGACTCTGTTCATACTTAGTACCTTTGTTTTTTAATTTGGGCTAATAACAATTAAATCCCCAAATTTAAGTAAAATAACAAAACAGCGTATACTTGTTTAGTTTTTATTCCGCCAAAAAAAAAAAATTCCTGCCGTCATTTTTCTTTATATACACATATATGAAAAAGAGCAAATTATAACACTCATGACATTCCGCACCCCACTTCCACCGGACACAGAAACATAGATTAAATGAATCCGTCTAACTGGATCTTTAAAACTTCTTGATTATATACTAATGAAAAGGGATAACCAATTGCACTGTTTAAATTAAAAGTGATTTTGATTTTTTGTGCAACCTTTAATAAAATCAATGCTTTTTCAACAAAATCATCACGTAGTAAATCAACAAATTCCAAGGTTATGTCTCTTTCCCCCTCAAGTTTACCTACTACTGTACCAGCGTGAATATAATCACCACCAGGACAGACGCAAAGCTTTAGGTAGTACACGAAAGTGCATACCATAATTCTTTTGTCTAAAATTTTTGTGCTTAATTTTTGTGTTGGTATAAGATTATGAAACAAATAATTATTTGATAATTTAAGTTTAAAAAATATTTAGTACGCGTATTTAAAATTCGATCTTCGAATAATCAAGTTTTTTACTAATTCTTAAGCAACTTATTTAAGATTTTTCTTTTTTAATATCCAATTTTGCAAAGGAACAATACCGAAAGTTCCTTAATGAAAGCGCAAAATTCCAAAAACACCCTTATAACAGTTGCAGGTAATATCTAAATATTATAAAATAGATTAAAAATTTGGTCGGCGTAAATTCGCCGATGATCAGGCAACGCCGCCGTCTCCGATCAACGGAGGATAGACGTGGTGCACAACCACCACCTTCATCAGTTTCACTGGCTACTGCCGACTCGTAATACGACGACGGTGCTTGGAAATGAGCTGCCGTTTGTAGGCGGAGTCATTGGGCCGCCGCTCTTTAGGTACAATTTTTTTTTTGCCACCATAGAGCTATTTTTTTCGACCGATTGTAATACCATTGTATAGATCGGAAAATTATGAATCCGACGATACCAAATTAGCCACCCGTCTGTGATTCCACCGACGCCGGCGGCGGCGCCGTCCACGGAGAACGGCCAGCTTTTTTGCAATTTTAATTTGTCACTAATATAAATAAATGGTAATAATTAAAAATTTTAAATTTGTCATTAATATAAATTCATAGAAAAAACTACCGGTACTCTAATATAATTTTAATAATTATCATTAATGTATATATTATTATGCAAGAAAATTTATCCATTTTAGTAACTGTCAGGCAAGTAATAAAACCTTTTTGTGATTAATGATAGGATAAAGTAACGTGAACCCATAAAATTTATGTTTACAACTGACTTTTTAAATAAACACGTTTTTAAAATTTAAAAATAAAGCACCTTTCTAAACGTGATATATTTTACGCCCAATGTGTATTCCTCTTCTTTTGCATTATTACTCTTTAATTTTGTATTCTAAGCTTAAAACCGCAAATTCGCGGTATTAATGTTAATGTTTAAATAGCTAAAAACATTGAATAAATGAAAGTCGTACTTGATTATATACATGAACGTGAGAAAGAGGATTGACTGGCCTCAACTCAAGAAGCTGTGAGAAACGTAAGCAAGTTTTTTAGTGGCGGGCAAACTATTGCAAATGACCAATACTTTCACCTCACATGTCCTCCATTAAGTAAAATTTTTTATTTACACGTTTCTTATTATTTGAACAATTCCACTGAGAACAGGACGAATAATAACTAAATTATCAACTTGAAAATTGAATATTTATCACGTCAATTTCACCTACAAATTTAGTTTTGATATCGATGAAACAGGAAGGACTGGAGGATTCCATCGTGTAGCTGCCAATATAAAGGGGGAAAAATCTCCGGTATATATATGATCTATCAAAAGTACCATTTTAATATTATAAAATTCCATCATGTAGCTGCCAATGTAAAGGGGGAAAAAAATTAGGGAGAGGGAGCAAGGGCAAGGGGGCCAGGAACGTGTGATGTAAATTGAATGAAGTGTTCACTCGATTTTGGCAGCAGCTAGCTGTAACTTACAGCCGCTGCAGCTTAGCAAAATCTAAATTTTAATAGCAAGAAGAGCAAGCGCTCTGTTCCTCTCTCTCTTTTAAAAACAGCAGCATCGTCATCCATTTGCTGCCAAAATAGTCATCGTCGTCACCTTCACTGGCCAGGGGTTACCGTACGACTGCTCTGTTGCGTCGCCTGTTAACATTACATGTGTAAGCATCAACTTGTTTTTATCTTCCAGCAAACACGCAGCCTGTTATGAGACTTTTTCTCTTTTCACCACCAGCTCCTGCTTGTTACCACCACCAACAACATTACTCCTCTTTCTATTCACCTTCTCTGCATCCAAGACGCCGCCGTTCGCGCTGGCGAAAGACCGTCATGGCCTCCGCCAGCCACACCCCGGCCCCCGCCCACAGCAAAAAAGACAAGCTTGTCGTCATCATGGGCGCCACCGGCACCGGAAAGTCCCGCCTTTCCATCGATCTCGCCACCCGTTTCTTCCCTTCTGAAATCATCAACTCCGACAAAATGCAAGTCTACAGGGGCCTTGATATCACCACCAACAAGATTCCTTCGCGGGAGAGGCATAACGTCCCCCATCACTTGCTCGGCGAGTTCGTTGCCGACGACGTGGAGTTCACTCCCGACGAGTTCCGCCTACAAGCTGATAACACCATTTCCGATATTGTTTCTCGTAAAAAGACTCCCCTTTTGGTTGGTGGCTCCAACTCCTTCATTTACTCATTACTCGTTCAAGAATACGACCCGGAGTTGAACGTTTTTGACTACCGGATTGATTCTGACTCGGTGAGTTCAACCTTGAGATATAACTGTTGTTTCTTATGGGTTGACTCGTCATTACAGCTTCTGTACGATTATTTAAACAAACGGGTTGATGAAATGCTTGACTCGGGGATGTTTGAAGAGCTGGCAGAGTTCTTCGGCTCGGACAGAATGAGGAACAACAACTCAGCCAGTCTCCGGGTCGGGTTGTTGAAAGCAATCGGGGTGCCCGAGTTCGAGCGGTATTTCAAGACGTACCCTCCAGCATCGGGGAAAGTCAGGGGGGAGTGGGATCGCGTGCGGCGAGGGGTCTATCAAGAGGCCGTGAGCGAGATAAAGGAGAACACGTGTCGGTTGGCGAAGAGGCAGATTGATAAAATCTTGAAATTGAAAAGGGCCGGGTGGGACCTACGGAGACTGGACGCAACGACGGCGTTTAGGATGCTGATGAACGGAGACCAAGAATGGAGATGTGTTTGGGAGAGGCAGGTACTGGAACCGAGCGTGAAGATTGTGAAGCGCTTCTTGGATGAGTAGGTTTTCCAGCCTTTTCCAGCTAGCCTCTATTTTGTTTAAAAATTTTGGGGCTCTCTTACTCTTTTTTTTTTCTTTCTTTTTCTTTTTTTCTTTTTTCTTTTAAATAATTTTAGGTTAAACCCTCCAACCAATTTTGATGAGGCATCGGGACTTTAAAATTCCAAAAATATATATATATACAAAAGAGCAAGAAAATTTTGGAAGGCAAAAGTACTTTGTGAATTCTACTAAACTTTGTGAATTCTACTAAGCTTTGTACTCTCCTGGCGGTCTTGTTTTTTTTTTTTGTTTTTTTAATATCTTGTACATAAGGATATCAAAATTAATCTAAAACTGATAACACATTTTTCAGAATCTTGGTTTCTTTGTGTCTCCAACAAAATGTATGAGAATGCGGGAAAGTTTTGAGTTCACAATTAGAGTGTGGAGGGTGTGTGCAAATTAAAAGGGAAACCTTATAGACAAAAGTGGCCTTTTTCGGTTTGTTTGGCTTTGGCCTATTTTGGATTAGACCCAACACGCATTTTAATGGCACATTTTTATTTTTTTCTCTCTCACAATTTTTCATTTATTTATTTATTTTATTCTCTGTCTCCTTTGCGTAATCTTTTTCTCATTTGAGGCACTTCTGTTTATCCTGTGCATTATGTCCAAACGCTCAACCTTCGCCAAATTCTTACTGTGAAAAGTCTGCTTTATAATAAAAATATAGTAAACAGAATTTAAGGGGAACCGAAGAATCTCTGTCTGGATTATTCAATTTTTTTCGTCCTAAAAGTTAAGTGAATGTATCTATCTGTAATTACATTAGTCATCATCAAGCCACTAGAGCAGCCAGCCCCTGTTCAATGAGAGTTTCATTTCATCACGCTTTGAATCATTCTTTAACTTCAAATAAATCCTTCCAAATCTCAAACAATGATACTTAGATTTTGTGGGTTTCCATTCCTTGAATTAAGTATGTATAAGCCGTTCGAAGAAGCATTAATTTATGCCCATGTGAAATTATTCCCCTAATTCTTTTTTCGAAGAGAAAAATTCAACCTTACACCTAACATGATCCCAGTTACAAACCTTCAAAAATTTTGGAGAAATTTATTTTTTTTCCCCTATTTTTCTGGGGTGAAGTAAGCTTTTTTCATGAGAAGAATAGAATAATGTTGGTCAAAAACCAAACTTCTGGAGAGTTCTCAACAAGTCTCATTGTGGGAAAGTGACATGGGTAAGATACCTTATTTTTCGATTTGTACAATGAAATTGCAATTCCTTTCTCTTGTCTGCATCATCATAATTGCTTGCAGGCATTAGATTTGGGAGAATGACATTAACTCAAATCTCCTCACAGTCATTCAAACTCTGCACTTAATTTGATGATGTAAAATGAGTTGTCAATTTGACTACCATTAATTGCAGCATGCAAATAAGCCCATCAAACGGCTGGTACAAGTGATGGATTGCAGATGACAGCATTGAAAGCAAGACGGTTTAGGAAACATGGTCTTTTATTTATTCAAACTCATCCATCTGTTTTTCTTTCTTAAACTTGAAATACACATCTCTTGCTTGAGGCTTGCACGTAGAAGGCAAAGAACTGAAATATAAAACTTCATTGGTGTTAGTTAATGCAGCATACGCGTGATTAGAATCATTTTTGGATTCTTTTTGGATCAATATGCAACTCCATCAAGAATTAAATATATATACACACGTCTAATTAGTTAACTGTTTATATATGCATGTGCTAGTTAAGAGTACTCTCACATAAAACCAAAACGAATAATATCATATTGTAAGGAAGCGTAACAATGATTCAAATTATGGGCAAATTTTGGCCTTCTCGAAGACTACGCAATGCCAACTTCAGCTTATAAAGATCCCTTTTTTTAAAAAAAAATGTTGAAGGTTATGTATCTACTGAAACAATCATACAAACTTCTGTGATGAACAGCTTAAGGATGAGCTGCAAGCATTAGTAGCCTCTATCTGAAAACTCCAAATATGCTTCTGGGAACTCACAATTTTGACAATTTCATCTACATTGTTGATTGTTCAAAAAATATTTAAATATGTTAGCTGGGTTGTGTGGACCAATCTGCTCACGGCCAATGATACATGTACATAATGTTACTGTATGTAGGTTTCCATCATATCTAAGGCATATATGTTTTGTTTAATTTGATTTCAAATTTCCGTTTTTTGATGAATGACGACCACTTTCTTCAAGAAAGGAAAGCTAAGGGATGAAATTATTGAGTTTCAATCATAGGTAATGGTAAGACCTCCCCCTATCCATGTGTTCTTCCAGCTCATTTGATGAGACTTGTAGCTACTCAAAACCAACTTGTGTTTGGAAGTATTTTCATAAAACATGTCTTCCAATTCTTTTTTTTTTGGTCAAAAAATCCCCACATACCCTACTAGATATTTCTTCATAAACTGGTAACCTAAGTATTCTTGGTACAACAAAATGGACATAAAAAGGTATCCTCAAGTCCTTAACTATTTGACAATATGCTTTTAATAATTTCAGAAGCATTTCAAATTGATCAAAGACTTCTAAAAAAAATTCAATCAAAGACTTGTTGACGGGATGCATTAACTTTATTCATATGGTAGATGTTCCTAATCCTCCCATTAATAGATTGAGAAGTGCTCATTACAATCACTAATTTGGTTAAAAGTTAATTAAGTTCTCTTTTGGCCTACCTGATAGGAATCACATGTAGATGTATTCTAACATGCACGTATATATGGTCGTGATGATGCACAAATGACAAGGATCATGACTATAATGATATGCAGAAATGACAAGAATAAAAATCATTACGTGGATCACTATGTGATACATATATGGCAAGAATAAGAACTATTATCAGATACATATATAACAAGAATCAAAACTATTATATCATACACATATGTTAAGACCATTACTTGTATGAAAATTTGGAAGATGGATCCCTCATTTATAATGTTTTATTAGTTTCCTTTTATGCCATTTTATAATGTTTTGTATATGGCCTTTGAACCATTGGAAGACATAGTATTTATTTCTTTAAATTTGTCACCACCCGTTAACCATAATTGAGGCTGCTGGTTTCTCTTAACTATCCAAAAAAGAAAAAAAATGGATTTCATTCAACTTTTGAAAAAATTGATGAAGTTTGTTAGATCATTTGTAAATCGGTGCAATGCTGCATTGCTAAAGGCAGTGGCAGACCCAGACAATTAAATTAGAAAGGAGTTTGATTCAAAAAAATTTATTTAATTTGGATTTTTTTAAACTTCACTCGAATACATTTTAAATCTTATAAACCAAATTTCGTTACTTTCTTTTAAATTTTAAATAATAATTGTAATAAATTATTTCTTTTATATGCGTGAAAGTATCATTTTTCTAAACAATTTTTATAAAATATTTAAAAAACTAAAATAATGTGGCTATAGGAATTTGAATCAAGGCTCCAAAATCATTAAATAATATTTTTATCACTGAACTACAAGTTTTTTATAATATAAAAAACGTGTCTCAATTCGTTTTATTTAACCCATTCAGAAGGATTTTGGGTACATTTTAAAAGAAAAATTAATGGCCCAGGAGAGACTGAAGCCCCTCCTAGGCCTTAGTTGAGTCCGCCCATGGCTAAAGGTCATAAAGTTTTTTAATTAATTTGTTTATAAATACAAATCGGGTTACTCATGTGAGATATTACAACTAAGGTCATGCATAATAAATTTTTCTGTTTAATTTCTCTAAATAAAAAGAAATTATTTGATAAATATTTTGGTTATAAGTTAATCCACAACTTGTACCAAGCTCATTATGCAGCAATATATATATAGAGTTATAGTGCTCAAATTGTTTGGTGCATGTGCAAATGTGCACAGGAAAAGCATGGAAATTTAAGAAAAGTTTATGATTCTTGGGAGAAATGTGCATGTACCGAAAGTTGTTATAATTAAATTAAATGCTTAATTATATCTGGTTACCCACGCCTTTGTGTGTGCATAAACATTGACAAAACCAACTCAAAAGCACGATAGAAAATAAAATACACCGATGCTTGAACTTGAACCCCTCAAGGAAGTACAGAAAATGCTTTTCTTTAGTGAAGCTTTCTTCCTCAATAAACTTTAATTGAATCACTTGATTTTGTCTCTAATAGTCGTTTTGATGCTCAGTTAATAATGTATCAATATGAAGAAAATCATTTACTTTTCACCAAAGAATCGTCTTGCCAGGTCATGCTGTGGTCATGTAATGGCCATAAGTAGCGTAAATTGTGCTAGTCTTTTCTAGGGGAAAAAAATAACGAAAAAAAATACACAAGAGGGAGAGCCCATTTTGTCACTTGCATTCACATGTGAAGCCATGCTTGTGAGACATGCTGCTGGTTTTAGTGAAGCTGTCTGCCTATGCCTGCTGCCCCCTATAGATTTTAGAATGTATGCTTCAAGAATTAGTAATTTAACAAAACTAAATAATAAACAAGTAATAAATCTATGACAGAAAGGGAATGATAGAAAGTGGGTTAATGGGAGATCCAAGGAGGAGTGAAAAGAGATTCAAAAGACAAAAGTATCGAGAAGAGAGTTGCTTATTTTTCTGAATCATTGTACAATGCACATCCAAATATATTTATATACCAAGCCCGTGAATGATTAACACAAGTAGCAATTAATATTAATTTATAGAGAACATGACACTAATAACCTGAAACGTGCATTAAACTTATACATCAATCTATATATATATATATATATATATATATATATCCTCATACAGTATTTTGTATTACCAACCGTCAAGTAGAATATTTGGAATATATATGTTACAATGAATATGATGGAGATGAACATGATGATTGGTTTGTTTACAGAAACCCAGAAGAGGGAGAGAGCCTCAGCCTCAGACTCAGCCTCTAGTGCAAGGACTGAGAGGCAATGAGTCAGTGCGCGTGCGGTTGCATAATTACTTGCTTTGCGCATGATCCTATATAACAGAGCCTCACCAGAACCCCAGAAAATTAAATAATATATGTCGTTTAATTGCGTGAGTGAATTCATGTTCCAAGTCGTATAGACTGCTGCGAATATGGCCATTATTAATTTACAAGCACAGTGAGAAGAATGTGGGTCTCAGTTTTTGCATGCCATGTTTATATTAATTGTTAAATAATTCTCAACTCTACCTTCGAACTATGTAGTTTTGTCTAGAGCACATCTATATATGTTGACTCGATTTGACCAGACAAATTAAAGAGTTTAATAATTTATTGCCTAGATTAAAGAATTATCCTTGATCATGATAATCGAAGTTTCCTTGAAAATGATGCTTTTGCTCTAGGTTAGGTTCATGTCTTTCATTATTATTTTTAATTATAAAAGGTGGAAGAGTAGACAAAATTTAAATTAATTTTTTAACGTCCTACTTCTCCTAAGTATCCAACTTAAAAGAGTAATGATAGACATTCTAAATTTTTTACTCTAAATTTCATCCTAAATGATATGTCATTCATTATTGATTAGTGATTCGTTACAAAATCCAAGTAAACTAATTGTATTATCCTCACCAACTAATTGATTAATTTTATATTATTTGAAATAATTTTTTAAGATAAAAAAATTTAGAATGCGTAGCACTACCCAATTTAAAATCTACTAGGCCTAGCTCTGGGGACCATGGTAGGTTGATGTCTTAATTACTATAGTAATTCATCTTTGCTTTTGTACTAATGCCATTTCCTAACTCTTCCTTTTTGGTTGGCATGTTTCCTAGTCCACTGGTACATGCTAGGTGCGTTTCTCTGGCTAAATTAGTTTTGGAGGTGTGGGTGGGTGGGGTTATAACAATTGGTGAAAACCGAAGTTGTGATATAATTATATAATCATGCATAAAAATCTAAAGGAAAATCTTGAATTGATAATTATATGCGTAAAATATATAATTATGCATATTCTACTCTTAATTGCTTGGTTAGTAAGTATATATGGCAATAATCTAAACGGAATATAGTGTATCTAGAGAAACTACCTAAGACTTCTGTAAGTAAAAAGCAAGTCCTGAACTATATATGCAATTTATATAATTAACACGAACTAAAAGATATTGGGTTTATTCGAGTGCCATATGTTTAAAACTTCAATGAATTGTAAGAAAATTAAAAGAGCACCAAAATTACCTAAACAACGGAAAGTACCATGTATGGGAGTTACGTTCCTTTTAATATAACTTTTCAAATAGAGTTTATTTAAGTAAAACTTTTTTTAATAGAGCTTTTACCAAAAAAAAAATTTAATTGTTTGGTTGTTAATGAGAGTTTTTACTAAAAATTATAAAATTACTTTAATAAGAAGATTTTTTAAAGTTGTGTTATGAGAGAAATAAAATAAGATTCAAATAAATAAAAAATCTTTTAGATATTTTAACATTTTAAAAAAACTTTTTAACTTTTACTCTTAAAAATCTAAAATTTGAGCTTTTATTAGTAGAGGTAAAATAGTTTATTCGATCCTCAAAAGTTCTGTTAAAAAAATAATCAAATAACAACAAAAGAATTAAAGAAAAAAAACTTATTAGATTAAATAAGTATTTATGACTATTAGATAAGCACTTAGAGTGTTTAGGTTATTAGAAAATTAGGCCCTTAACAAGGTGTCATTTTTGCATTTGCATGAACACACTATGATTTTGACTTGGGAATTACAATTTTCTAAGTGTGGTTATCTATTTCATCCTCAAATCCAAAAAGTTTCGTTCAAATTATAAATGACCATCAAATTTATAGAATTTACAGGATAGAAATGAATAACAAGGAGGAGGGCAGGGTAATGAAGATATCATCCATATTCAATACCACAAATTTGTCACAAAAGCACAAAAGCTATCACACCCACATCTTCATGGGCCGGAGTCTTGCCTACAAATATACAATGGGCCTCTGTGGGCGACAAATTAACATTTCAACACAGAGATCAGTAGCCTGGCCTAATTCCTCTCCTTGAGATTTTGCGTGTCGGTCTATGCTTGCTTAACACAAGTTCTTTTGATTTTTGCGGGTGACGATGAGAGATTAGTCGCACGAACGAAATTGAACAAGAGAATAAGAGGAGACCGAAGAGTATTAGTGGTGATCAATTCATAGATTCAATCGAAAGTATTTATATAAAATGTTATTATTGATCAAATTAATGTGCAAATGTAGAATCTTGACCTAATGGCTGATGCCGTTTTTAAACCTTATGTAGACGGTAATTCTTTTAAATTGTATCACTACTACACACGAAACCTTTTCTTGTTCAAAGCGCTCATACATACATACATACATACATACATACATACATACATACACACACACACACACACACACACATACATACATACATACATACATTCCCTCACAATTAAACAAGGTCAATACAATACAAACTATTTGCATGAATCGTATATCCTTTTTCTCTGAAGACAGACTGGGGAAGGTTGATCTATGATGATATACTAATTATCCAACCGGAAACTTTGAACAGAAATTGTTGCCCACGCTGGAAATAACATAAGTTTTGATTGAGAAAAGGTTGTTCAAATTGATGATAAATTCGGAATAAGATTTCTATTTCTAGATTTTGAAATTCAGTGAGCTAATAAGAGAAGTCAATTCACTAAAAATGTGTCTAAAATTATTTGATGTATTGGGTACGGTACATTTCTGCGACTTTGATTGTTTTTTTTTTTTGTTTTTTTTTTTTGCTTGATGGCAAATATTAACAAAAATAGTTTGATAAAAACATTTTAAAATTCGATGAACTAAGGAGATTTATAACAGTCAGCACCGGTAATATTGGATTGCTTGATTTTATTTGTTAATAAAATAACAAGTAAAATTTATGTAGTTGAAATACAAACATAGTATCATATTTTTATTTTTTTTTATGTACAATATTTGCTAAAACTTTTAAGGGATATCATATTCGCTACGATCAACTATCTAGAAAATTTAATCAAATTGTATAAAACTAATTAATGTTCGAAAGATTAAGCATTAGATATGAAGACCAAGAACTTGATTAAACAAACGGCTAGAAACAATTTTAATGCTAATTAATCCTTTCCCAGCAGCCCCCCCCCCTTTTTTTAGGAGAAAAAGAGCGAAACTTCCTATTATTTGATTAAACTAATCGAAATTTTCTAATGTTTGCACATTAAGGATAAAATTGTAAGAAAAGTTGGCATTCAAGAGGTTTGGATATATTTTAAAATATCATGAGAGTTTCGATTAATTTAGTCAAACAACAGGAAAATTTCTCTCTTTTTTCCTTTTGTTTTTGCTATAACTTTTAGATATTACACTATTCTAATTAACAATGAAAAAGCTTGATTATGGTCTAATTTATTATTTATTGCTGACAATTGACATATTGGAACCCCCGTGCCCGGCGAGGCTTGAAAGAAATTTCAGTAATTTTTTTTAGTTTAATTTTATTTTGTGGACCCGAGAAGTTTGGGTTTTCGAAAATAAACAAACAACCTCTTTATTTATCTTTTTTGATGTCACTATCACAAAATGGTTTTTCAGCGTTTAAAATTTGTCACGAAGAATGAAAATTAGTTGTAATTAAGTTAAGCTACAATTTGGTACTTGTTAGAAACTCAACTCGATTAATGGAATTTGGACCATTGCAAGCTCCAAGCCAAACAGTTAATGGGATTCTATATGTCCTTTCCCCTTATATTAATTGACACACGTCCAATAATTAGGTTCTTGCTAAGTTACAATGTAACTTACATCAACCCTAAGTAGTTTTTTTTTTTAAAAAAAAATAGCTTAATTGTTGTCAGCCAAACAATTAAAAGGTTATGAGAAACTACTTGTAGGTTGATGTAAGTTACATATGTTATAACTTAATTGCTGCCCAACAATTAATAAGATGAAGTTATATTGATGACATCAAACCTTGCTTTGCTTAGTATAAATTAATTATCCTTCTGTTTGAGACGGGAATTTCACCAAGCCATGTATCATAAGGATAGGCTCTTTCCCAATTGAAATAATGTTTGGCTTGATTGGAAATTCGGGCTTAGTGTTTTGTGTTCCTCTTGATTCTGTTGTGCGGTCTAAAAAAAAAGGTCCAAAAGTATATTCATGTGTTGGCATGGCTTAAATAAACTCTTGTTGCAATTCTGACTATAACTGTTGCTTTATTGAATAGTAGATTTGGCCCTAAATAATAATGACATTTATTCTGAATAGTAATTTGAGAGTGGAGTACACCAATAAATAACATAGAACCAATTACTTAATATTAATGTGCCACTTGGGCTTTTGGCCCAGTGGTGAATCTTTATCCGCACAACTACGAGATCATGAGTTCAAGTCGCCATAGACTTAACCTTCATCAATTAAGCATAACTGAATATAAAAAATTCGTGCACTTCTGTGTATAATAAAATTTAATTACTTAATATTAATGCCATATGATTGTTGTAACCTAGAAAGTGTAATTAGAGAATGAGAAAATAGAATATTTTTGGAAAATAAATATAGAAATATATTTTGGATATTGCTTTAGGAAATGTTCATTGCAATGAATCTGGAAATATTTTTGGAAGAATTCTAAAAAAGGTTTCCTAGTTTTGGGAGAATACTGAAAATGTCTTATGAAAATTATTTTTGGGAAACATTTTCGATGGACAAATTGGTTTTGGAATTGCTATTAATTTACTTTTAATTCACTCATGGATTACTTAACTAAAGGTGGATGCCTAAATGAACTGTGAAGCTTGCAATTTTTAGGCTTTATTTCTTCATTTCCATTTATTTGTATGCATGTTTGCATTTTTATTTCATTCATGTTTAGTCATTTTCTTTTTCAATTTCATAAACATTGTATTGATTGTTAAACCATGTCTATTGACTTTCAACTTTACATTGATTTACATGTATACTTGCATTAAATTTCATGCATGCTTAGTCATTTTTGTTAATAATATTATAAGTATTGTGTTAATTGTTAACCATGCTTATTGACTTTTAATAGGATTTACTGTTTCAGACTAGACTTATTATTATTTTTAGAATAATTAGCGCTCCACTAACTCATTTCAAAAGGTTTCCCTTATAAGTTAAGGTTCCAAAATGGGTTAAGCCAAAGATTCAATGCAGATTGAATCTCAGTGTGGTGTATCTCTACCTTCCAAACCGTAACCCTTAGTGATTGCTCCAACATAATTCACCATAAAATACATACCCCATGGGTTGGACTAGGCCTTTGGATGTAACATGAATTTTTTGGTAGTGCCACTAACACCTTCTTTATTCCATGAGTTGAACTATTGGTAATCCTTCATTAATCTTGTAAAACCCATATTTTATTAAAATTACATTTAAGGACAAATACAAATAAAATTAACCCCACTTATATTTTCTCTCCTCAATCTTTTTTCTTTTTTTTTGCTAGCACATGTTTGATTTTAGTCTTTTCCTCTTATCTCTCTTCTCTTTTTCATTATGGATGGACAATTGTTCACGGTGATGAAAGTTGCAACCACCATCTTCCACAGCCGGATTCATAGATTGACTCGAGAAGAACATCTACTTGTAATTGCATTTGGACTTCTGGGAAATGTTTCGATTGCTAATGCCCGCAAGCGATCTGTTTCCTTGATATCTTTCTTTTTTCTTTTTAAATAAATGTTATCACATACTATACATACATTTATTCATTATTTATATGAATTTATCGAGACAAAATTACAAATAAAAAGATGTTTACATAGGAAAAGAAAAATGTTTTTTTCGGCATTATGTGGAGTATAATAAGAAAATCAGTCTCAAGAGAATTTTGGAGGGTGCCAATAGTTAGACTCTTACTCGATTAAACAATGAGAATAAGACTATTTCCGTTCCGGCCCATTGATTATCACTTTCTAGGAAATACTGTACTTCAAGTTTGACCAGATGAAGCCACCTGCCCACTTGCCCTGGAAGGTAATTACATAATAATTAATTATGATAAACAATTAAATTAATGTTCAAAATTTATAAACGAATAGTCACAAAGTAGTAATGAAGAGCTTGAGGTATAATATGATGCGCATGTATCTGTATTTTAAAGTCATTAACGTATATATTAAATTTTATAAGATTGATGATGAGAACATGAGGTGCCAAATGAATCAATTTTTGTATAGATTATTGGATCCCTTGCTGTGTGTCAACACCGGCACCGTTCGGTTGCTTAATTAATAATAATAATATTGTATATATTTAATGTTTGTACCTATCTTTCTTTCATTGCGTTCGTTTGGCATTTTCTTGAATTTCAACTCTTGCTTGGTGAGCTTCGAAAGAAGCTTCAGTCTACCTTAAGTAGAATTTTATTTTATTAGTTTTTAATCCCCCGAAAGTTTTGAGTTTTGAAAACTCACAACAAAATTTTTCTTTATCCATTATGTCGTCGTCACGATCTCAAAAAACTTTTCAATGTAATAATGTTCATTTGTTTTTCCTTGCTTTTTACTGTTTTTGTACTCAAACCGCCAAAAATAAAATAAATAAATAAAAATAAACCAAAATTATCTTTTTTGACTTTTATCTCAAGAAAATATATGTGGAAGGTGTTTTTTAATTACCTGCTAATAATTCTCATTAATGCATCGACAAATATTTCAATAAAACAGACGAAAATATTTTATCAAGAGAGAAGCCTCTCTTGAAACTCATACAAAAATAAATATCACGTGTTTTTTTTTTTTTTTTTCTGTAAAACACAGTTAAGTTCGAACAAAGAAAGGACCTAATAGATTAATAAAGTGGTTTTGTACATAAACATCGCCAAATGTTTGATGCATGCACCGCTAAATATTGAATATTGATTCTATTAATGAAAGAAGCCAACAAGATTTAGTTTTTATTAGCCTAATGATATAACTTAAAAACTGAACTATTATTATATATATATATATATATATATATATATATATATATATATATATATGATCATAATTAAACACCGACTATTTATAGGTCAATATAAACTCAAGTTAATCTAATTAAGAAATTAGAAATTAACAACAACTACATAGACACAAGTAGCCCAACTTGTTTGACAACCGGGTTATATGTAACACATCATTATAGTAATTAACTAAAGTTAAATTGAGCTAAAATATGATAATTGATCAAGTTAAACGGGGAAGCCGCCAAAAATGGCCCAATGAAATTAAGGTTAGCTAGCCAGACATGGCCTTGTCAATGTCAAATACACACCAAATGGCTTATTATTCTTCAAGGCTTAATTAATTAGTCCTTTTTATTTTTGCATTATTGTTTGTCAACGGTCAGAATCGCTGGCTCTTTACATAAATATAGTATCCACCTCAATCTCCCATCCCAGCTAACTTTCAGTTTCAATTATCCCCCTTTTACAGATTACAAAAAAACTTAGCCTTTTTCATACATCTTCAGAGTACATCAGATTCATTGAAGCAACATGAGCCCTTCAAAGTTCCATGATGATGATGTTGATCACCAACGTTCGGTAAGGAATGTGAGAGAGATCAACGGCCCTCGTCCATCTCCATTGAAGATCAACAAAGATTCACACGTCATTCACAAGTTACCTTCTTCTTCATCACACTCATTATTATTAACTCATAATAATAAGCAGGAGCAGGAGCAACAAAAGCCACCGGTTATCATATATGCTCATTCTCCCAAGGTTATTCATACGCAGCCTAGGGATTTCATGGCTTTGGTGCAAAAACTCACAGGACGTAATCATGATCATGAAGCTGCACCAACAACGCAAAATGCTCAGGCTGTAGTACTGAAGAAGCCGAAGCTGAAGCCTCGTCACGATCACGATCATCACGACAATGATTCAGATCATGATCAGAAGCTCGGTGGTGGTGGTGGTGGTTTCGGCGGTTGTGGAGGAGTTAGCTCACCAATATCCACTTCTCCTGTTATGAAGGCTCCGACAACTTCATTTTTGGCTGATGTGCCACTCTTTACTCCAACAGCATCAACTGATTTCTTCTGCTCGCCAAAGCCCATGTTCAGGTTTGCAGAGTCCATGTACGCTTCTCCAATCAACACGGCTAATAGTCCAATCTCACCATCCCTTTTCGAGTTCATCAAAGGACTCCCCGAGTGTTGACAATGAAATTTAATCAAGTGGGTTCTTTGTATTTTTTTTTTTTTTCCATTTAATCTTGTTCATAGCTATCTAGATATAGGTTCAATATATGGTTCCTTGTTTTGTTAATCTTTTTTAGTGTTTAATTTCAGTATTGGCTATAAGGGGAGACCCAAAAGCGTAAATCATGATTTTATGTGAATTAATTATGTAGCAGTTCAATTCAGAACAATGAATTCATTCTTTAATTTGCCCATTCAAAGGCGGGCAATAGATCATTTTGTTCTTGAATAGTGCTTGGTAGATCTTTTTATTCATGATTCGCGCGATGCTATAATGATCTTTTCTTCTTTTTTATGGTGGCTATGATACGTTCCTGAGATAAGAAAAAATGTATAGACTGCAGAGATCGCTTGCACTTTGAACTTACGCACGAGAAAACTTATAACACAGTTGCAGCCAATGTCAAACTGTGGTCGTTATTTATGACATTACCAATGTTTCTTCTTTGATAATCATTCTCATCACCGTGCCTGCATTTGACCACCATTCATATTATCGGCCACATCAACATGTCGACGTACAGCTATCTACAAATATCAATGTCAATGTCCCTCCAGAGTCAACTCTATGTGTATTATTTTTGGGGGCGCCATAGTTCACAGACAAACAGCAGGCCTTGATGGATGGGACTTGAGGGAATAAATAAATAAATAAATAAGGAAGAAGAAGAAGAAAAAACAGATAACTGTATCAACGCCTCTAACTTCCTCAAAAATAAAAGATTGAATCATTCAAGCTCGGTCACAACGAAATTAAATTTTTTGAATCTTTGAGAGAAATGATTCGGAATTGGGTCGAACTCGAATCCATCCATATTGCATGGTGGGCAAATGTGAAATTGTTCGATAATAATACAGCTGTCCAAAAATAAAGCACGGCTGTTCTGCAAGGATACACGAACAAAGCATACGTACTCGTATTCACAATCACCAGCTCGATAATTTTACTTGGTCAAAAGAGACGGCGAAACCAACATGGGTATACACTTAGATGGACCATGGGCCTGAACCAAAGTTAAAGCTCATATTTGGGCCCTAAATCATGTGCCACTACTCGGTCCACCAGGAATTTGAGGCTTAGTGGTATCAAAACTACCGAGTTTCCACCCGTGTGCTCTTCATATATTTTTGATTTTGTAACAAAAGTTTTTGGCAAAACAAAGGAGCACCTGTTCTTGAAAGCAGTATTTGTGGATTTGAATCGAACATGAAACTTTTTATTCACTTTATTCAGCCTCTTCAAATGCCATTATCACTCAATCTTCACTTTTATTATTTGGACTTCATTTTTTCTTTCCCCCTTTTCAAGAAAATCAATTAGTTTTGTTATACCTTTTGAAAATACTAATAACTCGAGAGGATGCAAAGTTGCAACAATGCTGCTCTGCCAATCTGGATGGCTCCTAGAACAAATTCAGAGGATATGGCATCGAATGTAATAAAAGGCTTTGGCTTGCTGAGTAGGCTTTCCTCTCATTGATTTTAAGTTGAAATGACGAATCTTATCCTAACGAGTGGTATTCAAGTTTAGACTAGTCAATCTTTACAAAATTTGAAAGAACAATGTTTGACTAATATCACAAATGTCTCTCTTATTCAAATTCATTTTTGACAACTCAAATAATTGAACCCAAGAATAAATTTTCAATTGAAATAATAAAATATAAATGATCCCCGAAGGCACTATCAAGTTCTCTAATAGTTTTATCTCATAACACTAAATATTTCCTTGCAAGCGTTATAATGCCAATATTCAATCAATCCTGCGAGAAATGGCTTCAAAAGTTGATTTCATCAACAACCGGCGGACATTTTGTTATAGCTATTAAGAATACTACATTTTTCAAATGATGCTGCAAAGCACTAGCAACTAAATATAGGTCCTCTTCCTTTCGATAATGGACTTTCACAACTCATCAAAAGCTTATTTCTTTTTCACGAATAGATCATTGAAAAGAATAATTTCATCAGAGTTCTGGTGGGAATGTTTGATGGATGGATTGCTGCCAATCATTCGATTAAAATTAAATAAATTAATTTCCCCTTTTATATGGGTCAACATGTATAGCTTAATTTGTATTTCCCTCAGCCTCTCGTTAGGTGCAACAACTGTATAATTGTTTCTCTGAAGTAACAGTTTGCTTGTGAACGGACTAATTTTATAACTTAATTATAATTTTCAAGGAACTGTACTAATCTTTTAGCTTCAGCAACAAATCAAATATAGTAATCGATAAATGGGATTTCATATTCTGTTTTATTATAAAGTTCTCGCCAACTATTGTCTTTCTTCCTTCTTTCGTGCATTAAGAAGGTACTACTTATCAAATAGACAAATATCTAACTGAAAACGATTGGGAAGAGACAAAAGTAATTTACCCAAAAGTTGGAATTTGAAAGGAACCGCTGAAAACGTTAGCTCCGTAATCCTTCCGTTGTGAAAGAGTGACAAATGAATACAAGTCGTGTTCACATATGTGAAGTTGCATTTAATCGTTCGTCGGTTGTCTCCATTTCTTTGCCTAAAAAGTAAAAACGTGGGAAGAAACTTTGGTCTGCTGCCATCAAGAAATTCAGCTTTATTGGCTTTTAACTTTCGAATTTGGTTAAGTGTCTTCTTATTTCATATCCACCTAAGGAGCCTGTTTCAACATGTGATGCGTATGTTTTAACTTTTAATCAATCAAATGGTGACATCAAATGATTCAACTTCTTGACATTTTTCAATTTGAACACGCATCTTGAGGTAAAGTGTGTTGAATGCGTTACCTTACCATTTGGGATAATCCCCAGTTACGAAACAAATCTCAAAAGTCATTTGATTTATAAGGTAGAAATAGAACAAGATGCCAGATAACTAAAAGCATTAACTCCTTTTGAAGCAGCCAAAATCGGCATTTGCTTGATTTGTTCCAAATATTAGAAATTACTCCCAACCCAAAAATAAATTGAAGAAATGTACCCCACATTCTTGGCTCTTGGGTGGTTCTTGGTCGTTGGTAGTAAATATAAAACAAATAGAACATACATTACGATAAATAAATAAATAAATTATTTACAGATTATTTTGTTTTCCATATAAATAAATACTTCCTAATTTGAGTTGTCCAAGCAGTCCTCCGTCACAATAACGGCGTCAGCATCCCACCACGTGTCCACGTCAGCCTCGGTCGGATCATCCAACGGCGAGTTAACCTTGCGCATGTCACCAACCGTTAACGCGTTACTGACGTTATCTCTGACGAAAACTTTCTCAATTCCTCCGGCCTTGATCCCGACGATGTTCCCCAGTTTCGGCCGCCACTCCGCCAGCATCGCCGGCAGTCTCGAACCGATTCGCGTGTCCCAACCACCGAAGGTAACTCTGCCCCTGCCTCTCGTCGCGGCGGAGACGATCACCGCCGGAGACGACGGTGTAGAAACAAACGACGGACTCTCGTCTTTCCTGCCGAAATCGGAGGCGATTTTTCGGAATTCTCGTTCATAATTCACATCATAAATCGTAAACTCGTTTTCCGAATAATCTTCCAAGTTTAAGCCTAATCCTAACCCGAGATTATCCCAAAGCTTGACGACGTTTTTGCCACTAGTCATCATCAACTCCGACCAAGAGAATAGATCTCCGATGCCGCTACGACGTCGTCGAAGTCCCAAATTACGGCTTCTCCATTGTTCGTCGTCGTCGTCGTACGCGTCCCCAGAACCTCCCGCGCGAAAATCTTCGTCAACACGTCGTTGCCAGTTCTGAGAACTATAAAACGGCATCGTTCCTGACTGCTCCTCTTCCTCTTCTTCTTCTTCATCACCATCTTGTTCTTCTTCATCTTCGTCGTCCGAAGAAATTGAATCCGTCTCGTAATCGTCGTCATCGAGAAGCTGATGATGTTGTGGTGAAGACAGAGAAGGGTGTTTCTGTAATTTAACAATCAAAACCTTGACTCTATTGATTATAGTTGTGAATGAAGCAATCAGGGCAAGTATTAAAGCGCCCCACTTCCATAAATTGTAAGTTTGGTAGAACTTGCCGATCCCAGAAACTGCAGAAACTTGGGATACTAATGAAGGGTTTATGTTTGTTTCGAAATCAATTATTCTATTGACTACTAGAACCTCCATACGGCTTTGAAGCAACAAAAAGGAACACAGACAAGCAAGACTTTTCAATTAAAAATGGAAGCAGAGAAGAGAAATTTTGAGTTGCAGAGGGGAGAGGTTTGCGACGACGAGTGAGTCAGGTTTATAAAGGCAACAAGGGTGAGGTTGAAGATAATAAAATAATGGGATTGTAAGTTAGTAACATCTAGATCACTGAAATTTTAAATATTTACAAATTATTACAAAATTTCTAGTTTTTAGTAGAAAAGTCCCCAAATACTGTTACTCTATTATTTTACTTTTGTGTTTTCTAAACACGTGTCAACGAAATCGTCTATATTTGGATTATATTTTGTAACTATTGATTCATCTTTAAAATACAGCTACCCTAATATTTCTTCAACATAACTTTTTCTTTTCTTTTTTTTTCACAGCTAAGATATATCATCATTACAACTAATATTTTTCACCTTGACAGTTAATGTATTTATCTTATAAAAATTGTGGGCTAAGAATTTATAACACTTTCATATTTAATATATCTTTACAATGAGCTATTTTCTAATGTTGATGTTCTTACCTTTTTAAAATGCGGATGCAACTTAACACAATATGATGTTATAATAATTTTTTCATTATTACTACACCAATGTGTATAGTAAAATCTCTCTATAATCATAATATTAATATGAGGAGATTATAATTTAATATATGTAGTTACAAAAAATTATTATTTCGACTTAATTATCTTTGTGCAAGTGATATAGAGGTAAAATATGCACTAACTTAATAGTTAATATCAAATTTAATGTATAGAGGTTGATAAAAGAGAGATATAGTTTCAAAAAAACTATAGTACACATATTTTTATGTAGGTTAGAAATATGCAACTCATCTTAAAAGTTGTTTGCATTGTCTTTAATATTTTTCTTTCAATATAAATTTTCTAAATACTATACAATTAATAAATTGCTAACAACTTCAAATAATAAATCATATCCCAAACAACTTTTAAAAAATATTTTATTTTATTTTAAACCTTTAATGTATCATAACATATATATTTTTTAATATATAAGTAATTATTACTATGTGAAAGTAAGTTTTTTAAGATGAGATATGAAAAAATTACAATTTATTACAATATAGAGTTCGTTATTATTTATAACTAGCCTAAATTGAAATTAAAATTTATTGTTATTATATGGAGCTTATTCTTGTATAGAGTATCACTATAAAGAGAGGTTTTACTATAATGCTAAGTCGAATCCATATTTTTTAAAAAATACGAATATCCGCACCTTAGAATGATTATCTCTGTAATTTTATTTTACGCCCTAGTAAAATAAATGCAATGCTAATAAATATTTAATAAGGCAGGGATTAGAAATTAGAAAATATCAAAATAGCAGGAGCCGCTTAAGCGAATTGCAGATTGATCCTTATTTGTGTTTACGAAAAAGTCAGGGACCTAGATGTAATTATTGAATAAAATAGGATTTTAATGTTCGTCCAATTATGTGGCAGAAAAATATTGGGTGTATGGTGGCGATCGGAGCCACGTCAGGAAAAGTTCGCAGTCCTTTTTGGACAAAGAATAAAGATAGAGACGGCTGACTGGCTGAGTCACACGAATAAGATGCTAACGCTGTACAGTTGTATTTTTTTGTATTTTGAAAAATGTTTTAATGAATGAGCTGGGGTCGCTGATGAGTCATCTGATCAGACGGAGCTAAATTCTCATCCTCTAATTTCATTTGATGGTTCGCGGCGGTCGTGGCGGTTAAAGCCACCAGAGTTTTAACACGTGGGGCCAGCTGTGGCTTTGTTTGAGTGAGGAAAAATATTTGCAGCGCTTGGGTTTCTAGAGCCTTGGGCTTACAGCTTACTGCTTACGTATTATTCATTTTTGTGGGTTTTTGGGATTTGGTGATCTTATATTAGTGGCTGGTGGTCCCTATTTTCCACCACCGTCCAGATCGTGATCAAAATCAAGCGACACGAGGATCATGAGATTTTGTACGCTTCCGCAAATCAAGTGGTCCAAGTTAGGAAAAAATTGCACGATTAGGTAAGAGTGCTTTGTGCTCTTTCTGCTGGTCCATTGTGATAAAGAGTTTGATACTCCTTTGCTCATCCATATGTGATATATATTATTACGATTGGTTGAAACAGAGACGTGACAAAATATATATACAAATGAGTAGTATTTTTGAGCACCCAAAATATTTTTTCATATTGCTTTCATTATCAAAAAAAAAAAAAAAAAATCAGATTATTTTAGTATTTTTTTATGTCAGTAAATATCATTTTTAAACAATTAAAATGAATTTATTATGTAGGTTCAATTAGACATAATAATTTGCCAAAGCGACGCAGCTTACTTTATGGAGCACAATTATAATCTTATAGTACTTGTGCATGAATTTGAGATCGTAAATTAATAAAAAATATTAGCGTCGTTTCTTTGATTTAAAATATGGGAAATATCCATTAATAAATTTGATAAATGTTTAGTTCTGGTTTGAAGTTGTGTCACATCCACGCGGCGGGTCAAATATTTGGATATGTTCACATTGACTGGTAAATTTTCAAATGAACCCTAATCTTGTCTTAGTCTAAAAATTGCAATCTTGCAAGATGTACATAATCGTTTCCTCCGATTTTGAATAAATTAAATTATTGTTTATATCTTTTGATATAAATAAATTAAATTAATTGAAAATTAATTCAATTAACTTCTCGATGCCATGACTCTTCTGGGAAATTGCCTTATTCTCGACTTCTATTTTGTTGACAAATATCTTGTTTGAATGGTCTCCCATTTGATGAACAAATTTTGATGTTTGAACGAGAAACAAGCGTGTATTGTATATACCAACGAAAGACTATAATAGTAACACGTGATTACAAAGTAATCATGTGTTTTTCTTTTTTAGATAACTAAAGACCAAAAAAAAAAAAAGATTCTGCATAATCTCAAAAGAGATTTGCATTTCAAAATATATAGCTAATATTGATATTGTTTCTTATTTATTTGACAAATTAAATCGAATTATTCGACTATAACATTAAACTTTACAAGAAAAATTTTCAAGCCTAGTTTATACATACTAACTCAATAAAAGAAAAACAAAATAATGATACTTTTAACTATTAATTTTCACAAAAAATAATAAAGATAACACAGATTTTTCATCATACAAACAATGATCATAATAACCAAACGATAGCCACGAGCGTTTGTCAAATGCTTTAGTACTATAGATTTTAAACTACAACTATCCAATTTAACTGAATTGGCTAACACTTTCTATTCTATGTTGATCATTCGAGTGCTCTTAAAATTATAAGAATATAATTAAATAAAAAAATAAATTAACCTGAGAGTATCGATTTTATTATTAATTAGCACGGTGGACCTTTGACATTAAAAATCAATAGTGACAATTTTTTGTTTTAGCTTTTATAAGCTTAATTGCTTAAAGGGTCCTCATGGTATGCGAGTAATACACAGTGATTTTAGCTTCTTCGACGTTGAAATGCTCACTAAAATATGATTTATTCGCTTTGGATGTCAATTATCTATGTAATCAATTATCTATGCAAATTAATCAGAGTCGTTATTGACTCATTTATTTAGGAGAGCGGGTAACAAACATATTTAATAATGTGAAGAAGAATAATTTGATTAACTTTTATGATTATTTGATAGGTCCCTGGGCCGTCACTCATCAGACATCACATCGATCTACCAGCATGAACCGACCGGATTATGCCTAAAAGTTCAAATATCAATAAAAAAACAATTAATTAAAGGTCGAAGATGGGTTCTTTACATATGTTTTTGTTTTCGTTTCGGTAGAAGGTTATTATATTATATTATGTAATTAATCTATTATTGCTCAGCACTAGGTTTAATAATTTAATACCAGGGATCCTATCAAGTTCAAGAAAGGCAATTATATAAAATAATATATTACATGTGTGATGCATGGATGATTAATTATTATTACGTTTGACGCAATCCATTTTAATCCATTATTCAAATATTATTCCAAAGTCCATGACGTTAAGAGCGTTGATGGCGACATAAAAGGGCAAAATGAGTTTTCTCATATTTTAAAATAAGTTCGAACTGTCGTATACGTACAATACTATTAATTTTATATATTATTTTATTATTCTACTCCTTAATCTTATGTTAGCTATAAAATTTAAATATTTTGAGAATACAATTCAAGTAAAATAATTTATATACCCTCAATGATTAAACTAATTTAATAATGAATTGTAAGTTATGGAAAAATATTAGTTGGTTTGTAAATGTAGGTCATTCTTATTATTATTTTTTATTTTTATAGTCATTTATGGTGTTAAAATATGAGCTTTTTTTAAAAAAAAATTAAAAGTTATTTGAGCCCCTTATGTTTTTGACACATGAGTTTGTGGTTAATAATATTTCTCCATAATTTACAATTCATTATTAACTTAATTTAATCGTTAAGGGTATATAAATCATTTTACTTGATTTACATGGTGACTAACATCAAGATTAAAAATATAATAAAAAGATGATATATAAAATTAATACCGTTATAATTAAAAAATTTTAAATTTATTTTAAAACATGTAAATGATTTTACTTAATCTTTCCGAACAAGTCATTATTTGGAGAGAGTAGTCTAATAAGACCAAAACTTCAAAACAAAGTTTTCATATCTCTCATTGTAATTATCCAACTCATCTCATGATGGGGGGTGCAGTTAAATTCCACTACAAATTTTAAGATAAATATATTATTTCTGTAAATCTTCCATTATTGCCTTAAATTACCTTTATTTATTCGTCAACAAACTCTTAAACATGTTCTTCTTACCAAACTGGTCATATTTTTAAAAATGTTATAACACTGATTTTCTTTTTGCATTATTTTTAACGAGAGAAAAAAAATACTAATAAC